>JBAMJV010000369.1:0-252500 GCA_037951105.1 Echinarachnius parma
AGCATTTTATAGATTTTGTATTAATTTTTTAAATCATCGAATAAATGTGGGTCCAAGAATTATTACGCTTGGATATATTTAATGGTATTTCAGCTGTTTCTTAACCGATTTTGATCAAATAATGTTTATTTTATCTTCGAAATCATGTGTTCTGACTTCAAAGTATAACACTTTATTGTCATTGCATCACAAATTATTTATTTCCTGAAGCACTCTCTTAACCAAAGCTGTATACTACCCATTTAAGTTATTTAGTAACATTGTCAGAATCCTTACTTTAATAACCGAGCGGTTCTCATACCACCTTGTATTCGTATAACCAATAGCAGCATAGAACAGGTTTCTCTTTTCCGAATTTATCTTCGTTATTTTGCCGATGTTTACGACTGAAATGTTTGAATTTGAAAGTCTCCCTGGGATTCTTTCAATTGTACAAAGTTAAAGTGATCTATTAACTTTGTTTACACGTGCAAAAAGTGATGCGTGGTTAATAAAATGTGTATTGGTGTGATCTGATATGTCCACTGGGTGTTGTGTGAAGATTGCAAGTTAATTGGACGTTATATATGGCCGGGTAATGAGCAAAAATGCAAAGTGATATTGCACTCACTTTGTACACGGTGTTTGCGGTCCAGTGGATAATTTAACATCTGAACACTTCAATCGTAAATATCTTTTTAACGAAAGGGAAATTTGAAAAACCGAAAACTTTCCCATGATTTGTTTTTGTTATTCTTATTGTTAATACGAATATAACAAGCTATGAGAGAACTGCTATAATTCCAATTGGATTTGAGGATTGGACAATGTTTATACTAAGTCCCTTTAAGCAAAGAGGTAGCGAATTGCACATTGTATCCCCTCCCCCCCCCCCCATAAAGGGCCCGTTACACAGTCATGGTGCCAACACGGATGACCACGGATTGACGGTCCGGGGACCGGGGTACTCCCAGTTGGGTCCGGGATGCTCCGTGTTGCCTCCGGGATGCTCCGTGTTGCCTCCGGCGTCCTCCGTGTTGCCTCCGGCGTCATCCTTGGGCGCAGCAGGGAAAATTAAACCTGCTTAATTTTCACCGGGAGCTCCGTGTTGAGACCGGCCAAAATTATATTGTTCAGCTCATCCGTGTTGACTCCGTGTTGCTTCTTTGCTTATCCGTATATACACCGTGTTTGTACCGTACTTATCCGTGTTGGCACTGTACTTGAACCGTACTGACACCGGCCCTCGATCCGTGTTGACACCGTGAATGTGTAACGGGCCCTTTACTCGGTCATAAAGCATTCATTTTTAACATCATGGAATGTTCACACTTCACATCTTGGCCATATCAGATCACCGAAATACATATATTATTAACCCTAATTTTGTCATGTTTTGCATACAATTTACTGAATCCATTTAATGATAATTACAGAGTTTACACATTCGATGTATTAACAATTTGGTTAAATGCACAACACTACTTTGCTTTCAATTTTTGTATCATGTTCATCCCAAATTGTAATAATACATACAATGTAATGTTACGAGCAAGCTATATAGATATCTGTTTTGTATTTCTTCATTTTGATAATTCCATTTCACTGTTTCACTTCTTTCAGATGAAATAACAACTGTTCAAATGTACACTGGCAATTATAGAGCGACAGATGTATCATAAAAAGCAATACATAAAATAAATAGTTTGCTAAGTAAATAGAAAGGTCGCATATAGCTTTTACCCTCCTGTGTTTTACCTCAATGGGTTCGTGACTGTGTTTGTATGATTTGTCCTCGAATCGTCGGGGGAAAAAGACAAATTATGCATGCATTGGGCTATCTTTCATCATGTTACATGGTCATTTATTGCATTCTACCGTTGTATAATTTGAAGAAGAAAAAAGGAGTTAAGGATTATGTGTCAAACTACTTGAAACTGGATATATTCTACGATCGTGGGAAGGTGGGTACAAAAACCGTTTATTTTAGTACATGTATATTGTTCGTGAATTCGAATTCATCTTTTGGCATACAAAGTTGAAGTGCGTGTATTATGTAGCCGTAACAGTATAGTACTGGTCATGAGGTCTGTATTTTCTTTGTCACCGTCTTTTAAATTAACATTAATTTTGCAATATGATTACAGTGTACTGAAATATCCAGACGCAAACGTGACAAATGTTATAAAGTAACGTTTATATTGTTATCACATTTGGCCTAGATGTTGAAGTGGAATGTATTATGTAGCCGTAACAGAAGTAGTACTGGTCATATTAACGTCTTTATTTTCCTTTCACCCTGCAAAGCGATACTATACTGGCTTTAAGTATTATCGCTCTCCGCTGATCCCTTTATGATCTTATTGTACCGGATATTAAAGTTGCACATTTCTTGCACTTAAGCTACTGATTTCCATGTACCCCCTCCCCCTTGTTTCATTCTTAAAGGGACTTAGTAACATTGTCCAAAACACACACATCTAATTGGAATTCTAGCGGTTCTATCATACCTTGTTGTGTTCATATTAACAAAAAAAGCATGGGACAGGTTTTGGTTTTTAAAATTTCCCTTTCGTTAAAAAGATATTTACGATTGAAGTGTTCGGACGATAAATTATCCCCTGGATCGTCGAAACCGTGTACAAACTCAGTGCAATAGGTTCCGTTAGTGAACATCATTTTGCATTTTTGCTCATTACTCGGCCATATAACGTCCATTTAACTTGAAATGTTCACACAATACCCAGTGGACATCAGATTAAAACAACATACATTGAATCAACCATTCATCACATTTTGCACATGTCAACAAAGTTACTAGATCCCTTTAACCTCCTACTTTGTCATCTCGCGTTACCTGGAAAGCTTGGGTGGGTATCCAATCCAAAGAGACGTGTAATATAGGTTTTCCCGCTCAATTTTGCACTTTTTTCAATCGAATTCATTTAGGGTCATTCGAATTCGCGCGTTGCCGCGTAATCGTTGGTATCGGTCTTCCAAATTCCGAATAAGTGCATGCGAATTCATGCATACGCACACGCTTTCGTGAATAGACACAGAAGTTCATTTATGGGCATTCGAATTCGCGAATGTGCAGCCAACTGTCAACGGCCTTTCGCGAATTCGAATGGCCATTGATGAAAAGGTATGCACTTTGTGCAAATTCACTTGCTCCTACGTGATTTTGAACGACTATTTACGAATTCGAATGCTGCTTTGGTACGGCGATCGCAAATCGCGCGAATTCGTTTGCTCCTATTATCAATTCGATTGACACAATCGCGAAATTGAGCGGGAAAACCTATACTAGACACTATATTCGAATGGCATTTTCATCTGCATTTTAAAAATATAAACAAGGGAATTATAGCACTACTGTATGTTTTGGAACCTTTATAAATTCGTACGTACATCATTGAGTGCGATGAATAAGGCCTATCCCTGTTTATTTGTTATCATGACAAAAAGTTAAAGGGATAGTTGAGTTTTGGTAAAGAGAGTACAATTTGGTCAAACTAAATTTTAGTAAACAAAACCTGCACCATAACATTACAAACTTATACTTTTAACTACACCATGCTCGAAATGTATACAAAATTACAAACGACTAAGCCTGTTATCATTTAAAAAAAAAACGTTAAAACACAAGAGAGATCTCTCTAAAAACGCATTGGTTTCAAACATTTGTTATAACAAAATTTGTTGCAATGTGATGTTTTGTTAAAATAATAATTAAATAGAGAGATCATAAACAACTATTTAAAAACCTCTTTTGTACCCTTTTGAAAAGGTGTATGCATTTTATACCCTTTTTTCTAATATGGGATCCCACATTTATTCCGATTTTATATATTTATTGATATTTCAGCTGTTTCTGAACCGTTTTTTGATTTGATTGATTTGATTTGATTTGATATTTTTTTTATTTGATTTGATTTTATTGTCCACATTCAAAGTTTAAAATACAATGTATAAACAAAGCATACAAACATATTACATATACATAACAACTAATACTGCAAATATACATCTACATAATTATATACAAACAAGTAAGGCATGAACAAAGCAAAAAAAAACATAGATTGAGAATACAAAAGTAATGCTAGGTTTACACTATGTCCCCGGCGGCCATGGCAGCCCCGTTTGCCCAAAACGTAGCGCGCCGTGAAATTTTGACAAATTTTTCCTCTGTATTCAAGTTGTGTTAGGTCTTGCCAAGTTTTCTCACGGTCTATCACGGTCTACCACGGTATCCGTGACGGGCCGTTGGGGGAAGAGCCCCATCCCCCTAATGATGGTGCGTTTACACCATATTCCTGGCGCCACGGCAGCCCCGTTTCAGGCCACCGTGGACAAAACGGGATGGACATGAGACAATTGCCGCGATTGCCGTGGATGCCGGGCCAGATTTTTAAACTGTCAACAAATTTGCCACGGCAGTCACGGTGCGGATTAGAAGCCTAGCAGGCCAAAGTGAAACGGGTGAACGCAACAAAGACGTGACAGTACGTAATAGGCCGTAACAAAACCTGGAGGCTGTCCGTAGTAGGACGGGAAAGAACCGTGAGATGTCGGTGAATGTCTTCCCGTCGTCCTACGGACAGCCTCCAAGTTTTGTTACGGCCTGTCACGTTTTGTTGCGTTCACCCCGTTTTACTCCGGCCTGCTAGGTTACCGTGGCAAATTTGTTGACAGTTTAAAAATCTGGCCAGGCATACACGGCAGTCACGTTTGCCCATTCCGTCCCCCCGCGTTGTCTCACGTCCATCCCGTTTTGTCCACGGTGGCCTGAAACGGGGCTGCCGTGGCCGCCGGGGACATAGTGTAAACCTAGCATCAGGGGGAAAAGTATAACCCGTATTTGAATGTGGTGGGATCACCAAAAGCCAAAATAAAGGCTTATCTAGGGCAGTCCCCGAGAAACTAACAAAAGACCGGACAGTGAATACATGTGTAGGGATTAGAGAGAAAGAGAGGGAGGTAGAGAGAGAGAAAGTGAACGGAGAGAAAGAGAGGGAGGGGAGATAGAAAGAGTGATTGCACAGCATAATATACAATTTGAATTTCTTTTTAAAATTGGATAATGTTGGACACAATTTCAATTCATTTGGTACCATATTCCAGGAAATTGCACAATTGAGATTAAAACTATTGTTAAATATGGATGGAAGCAAGCCTTTAAAATAAGAATACATACAAATTGCAGTTTGGAATTGATTCAATTGATATATAGTTAGTTAACATATTCAATTGATGAAATAAAGGAGAGCTATGGCTAAGAGGTTGGCCATTACACATTATTCTTATTACACTTTTTAAAAAGTATATACAGCCTATTGCTAATTGATATTGCACAATTTCCCCACACTATATTGCAATATGATAAATAAGGTAAAATCAGTGAATTATACAACATTAAAAGTACTTTCATTGGAACAATGATGGGCTTTACACGATACATAACACCGTTAATGGCTCTTCATATTTTACAAGATATATCATTGACATGTTCTCTCCATGTTAATTTTGCATCAATTGTTACGCCTACAAATTGTATTTCATCAACCTTCTGTATATCACTATTACCAATTTTAATTTGAAGCTTAGCATTATCTACAAATAAATGTTTGGGCTTAAAAAGCATATTATAACAAGTTTTATCCATATTAATAATTAAACGATTTGCAATAAACCACTTACGAAAAATTTTCAATTCCATATTGACTATATTATTCAATTCAACTATACCTCGCACAAAAATTTCCGCAATCGAGGTTTGCACATTAATAACATTTTTATTACGCTATTACCATTCATAAATTTGTTATCATTGGAAAGCGTAAATCCTCCTCTTTACATTGATATAACATTTGCTATGAGTATTTCATCATGGAATGTGCATTGCATCCAAATGTAGGGCAAAGTCAAAAGTGAAATGTTGCAAAATGCACTGATTTTGTCAACAGAGTGCCTTCCTTGGCATGAGTGGGGGTGACTGTGGTCATGCATTCAAGCCACGTTTTAATCTTCAAACAAAAGGAAGGCACACTGTTGACAAAATCAGTGCATTTTGCAACATTTCACTTTTGACATTGCCCTACATTTGGATGCAATGCACATTCCATGATGAAATACTCATATCAAATGTTATATCAATGTAAAGGGGGGAATTCACGTTTTCTAATGATACCAAATTTATCAATGGTAATAACCTAATAGAAAAGTTATGAATGCGCAAACCTCGATTGCGGAACTTTTTGTGCGGAGTATACACCGTGTCTCAGATAAAACGAAACCGGGTTTCATGGCAGAAATTTTCTGTCATAATGAATAATTTCCTTGATGATATATATATGTCTGAAAAGCTCTGTGTCTCTTCTTTCATTTGATGTACAACTTATGGCACATAATTCAAGCATGACTGAATTAGAACAATGGAAAGTGGTGTTACCAATATTCCATTTGCACGCATAAATTTTAAGTTTGGGTGAGTTTTAAGGGTTGTAAACGTACTTATTTTTAAAAAGGACAAACACCACATGAAAGTTCATATTTGTATCTTTTACATGACACCTCATGCTAAAAAAATTAATGATTTATGCCAGAGAACGAGTACAATGAAACCATGCCTGATTTCTGCCCAAATGAGTGAAAGTTGAGTAAGAAGTCGCTCACCTTTCCTGACAATGGACTTTGATGCATGAGTGAATTTACACAAACATGGGGATCAGGGAAACCATGGGCAACAGGCTAGATCAGGAAAATTACCCATTTGGGCTGGAATCAAGCATGATTTCATTGTACTCGTTCTCTGGCATAAATCATTTATTTTTTAATCATGAGGTGTCATATAAAAGATAAAATTATGTATTTTTATGAGGTGTTTGTCTTTTCTCAAAATAAGTACGTTTACTACCGTTAAAACTCACCCCAAAACCTCACCCAAACTTGCAATTTCTGCGCGCAAATCGAATTTTGGTAACACCTCTTTCCATTGTTCTAATTCAGTCTTGCGTGAATTATGTGCCATAAGTTGTACATCAAATGAAAGAAGAGACACAGAGCTTTTCAGACATATATATATCATCAAAGAAATTATTCACTATGACAGAAAATTTCTGCCATGAAACCCGGTTTCGTTTTTTCTGGGACAGTCTGTATATCAGTACCTGAACAAATAAGTTTGTATCATCTGCAAACATAACTGAAAAGAATCGATCACTAACATACTGAAAATCATTCACAAATAACAAAAATAGCAATGTTCAAGTACAGATCCCTGTGGAACACCTGTTTGTATGTATCGTGTGTCAGATGAACAATTATCAACATGTACAAATTGTTTACGATTAAAAAGGTAACTATGAAACCATTTCAAAATGTTTCCTCTTATGCCACAATGCTCTAATGTTTTCAATAATATATCATGGTTTATAAATTTATACAATCGAATGCTTTCGAGAGGTCTAACAAGATTCCTATTAAAAATGTCTTTTGTTCAAATATATTGGGAAGATTGATCAAATAAAGTTTTATTCTGTCATTAAAATAATTTTATGCTCCTTCAAATTTGACACTTAGTTTTTCCTTACCCCACAAAAATTGATTTCTTGAAGCGCCCTCTATACCAAAACTCAACTATCCCTTCAAGTAACGCATATTGGTCTAAAATCATTTATTTATTCGTCCGTACAATTATATTTATTTTGCCCATGCCTTATCAAATAAAACATGACTTTCGCAAATCAATAATGACTTGTCAGATCACCGAAATACCCAATTTATCAACCCTTTGTAATTGTTGGCATGCATGTACATTAAAGGGAAAGTTGAGTTTTGGTAGAGAGGGCGCTAGACTACTTAATTGGTTTATGAGGTAATGAAAAACTGAGTGTAAAATTTGAAAGAGCATAATATTTAAACAATAAAATCATCTTTGTTTGATCAAAATCGGTTCAGAAACGGCTGAAATATCCATAAATATAACAATTTGTAATAAACCCGGGGCCCCGGGTTTATTAGAGAATTTTGAACCAGCCGTTAAAAATTCAAAAAAATGCTTCCTCTTTTCAAAAAGTTACAAAATAGGTATTTAAATAGTTGTTGGTTATTTCTCTATCTAATCACTATTTCAACAAAGCATCACATGCACAATATTTTATTCAAAATGGTTGAAACCGATGAGTGTTTAGAGAGCGCCCTCTTACGTTTTAACGGCTCTTTTTGAATGATAACATGATCTTTACTACGTCATTTGTAATTTTTTGTTCCTTTCTAGTTATAACTATTAGTTTGTAATGTAATGATGCAGGTTTTGGTTACTAAAATTCAGTTTCACTAAAACTGTACTCTCCTTACCAGAACTCAACTATCCCTTTAAGTCAACATATATAGTAACTATACACTAAAAACATATTTTGTTGAAATTACGTCATTACAACTTAGACGTGTTACGAAGTCCAAAATAATTGTAATTGCGTAAAATAAAATACAAACTTTAGGGAGTAAAATAAATGTATGGGGACAAATGTGTAAAATACATTTTCGTAGCGTAAAACTGCTTTTATTTAGAATGTTTTCCTCCATTTAACTCACTTATTCCGAATAGAGTATTCTGAATTCCTAAACCTAAGTTCATATACACACTAAGAAAAAATGGGTCACTTTTGCACATTTTTGCCACACTGGCAGTTGCACATTCAGGTTAAATGTGCATCGTTGCACCTTTAACCTAAACAAATTGTGTTTTTGTTCAAATTACTTAAATGTATCTAGTTTATTTTTAAAATATTTTTTTGTTTACATTCTAATTTGGAAAAAAAATGAGTAAGGATTACTAACTGAATTAATATTTTGTTTATATTGTAGATCTCTTTAAATATTTAAAAACGCATTATATTTTATCAGTTAAAGAACATCTACCTCACAAAATTAATTAGTTCATACTTGTTCTTCCAAATCCGTGGTGTCGCATCAACTATTGCAAGAAAGGCACACACGAACACAGACATAAACACACACACACCCACACAAACATACACTCACACCCACACACCTACAAACATACATGCCTTTGATATAAATATTTAAAAACGTATTATATATAATATTACACCTACCTCATAAAATGTATTATTTCATACTTATTCTTCCAAATCCGTGGTGTTGCATCCACCATTGCAAGAAAGGCACACACGCAAACACACTTTTTTTTTTTTTTTTTTAACAATGTTTTATTTTCTCTCTTTTGCAAAATTACAAGCAATTTTACAACTTTTATCGTGAAATACATACAATTGAAAAAGAAAGAGTTTTCGTTAAAAAAAAAGACAACAAAAAAGGAAATAACAAAAAGAAAAACCCGACCCCATTTCCATTTTTTCCTTCAAAGCAATTCGTGTACAGTACAAATTTTCAGACACATTTACAAAGCAATTCGTGTACAATACAAATTTTTAGACATTAAATCTACAATGAACTAAATCATTTCCATCAATGTCTAAAACGAGCATGTGTGCGTACATTGTATTATAAAACAATAAACTCATTAATTGTACAAATACATTTTTTTTTAATTATACATTCAAAAGAAAGAAAAAAAGACGAAATGGAGATTTAATCTAGTTGCCCTACACACTATCCCCCCAAACCACCCCATGCCCCCCCCCCCCCCACACACACACACACACACAGACACACAAACACACACACACACACACACGCGCGCACGCACATACACATCCGGTCCATCAGCCCACGCTATTATCCATCCTCAAGTCCTCGACAGGTCGCCACCGACGAGAAATGCCACCTCTGCTTCAATAAGAAATTATAAGGGGAGGGGACACAATTCCAATACAAAAATAAAATAATACACCATTAATTTCCCAAATTTACTTGTTCCCACTTTTGCAAGTGTATTCCTAGCTTTCCCTTTTGAACTGCCAATTTCCTTTCCTCTTTTTCATATTCCAATATTTTCTTCAAAATTATTTGTATGGATGGAAGTTTACCCTGTGTCCTAGATATAAAAATTGTATACTTAATTAAAAATATAATAGTGTTCACACATTTTATTTCATATGACCTTCCTGGTAACCCAACAAATATTTCATTCCAGTTTCTATTTCTTAATTCATTTAAATGTAAGCTCTCGCCTACCTCCTGCCACAGTTGTTGGACTTTAATACAATCAAAAAACAAATGTGAATATGTTTCAACCTCGTGTAAACAAAATGAACAGCGATCATCTTGTACAAATCCAAACTTATAAAGGTGTTCCTTAGTATAGACTGCTCCATGTAACATCTTAAATTGAAACTCTCTCTGTTTATTACAAAGAGTTGCACTTCTTAATCTTAAAAAAATATTCTTTAACTCTTCACAATTATAATCAAAATTATTATGACCGTCTCTGATTTGCAACCTAATCTCATTCCTAAACTTTTGAATAAAATATGAATAAATTACTTTCGATTTCATTTCAGACATATTTATTTTATTTCCTAAAACTTTTATTTCAATATTATAATTCTGAATATCAACTTTCATAAAATTATTCAAATTTATCCCATCTTTCATTTCATTTAATAATGTCCTATATAAATCATAAATTTTCATCAATCCTCTGCTTTTTAAGCCCAGACTCCAAAAGTGGGTAAGAAGTTTCATATTTGTCCCGTCCAATATATCAAATACTTGAATCACGCCTTTTTGAAATAATTCATTATCAAACACCATCTTATTCCTTAGACATATGCGTCTATTATTAAACAAAATAGGATTTAACTTGTCATTTTCAAAATTTCTACAGTCACCCATATCTTGCCATGCTTCCAAAATTTCTACGTAAAAAGGAGGCAGATCCTTCAACTCCATCTTAGCAATATCATAATCGCATAAAAATATAAATCGTCCGCCTACTAAATTACAACAATAATCAAAGTATAATTTCCACCCAGAATTATGTTCCCCATAAAGCATACGTTTCAACCACAATACCCGTTGTGTTTTTATAAATATTTTAAAGTTACTCATACTAAGGCCACCAAATTCATAATTTTGATATAATATCTTTCGTTTAATCCTGTCTTTCCCACCCCAGACAAACTCGAAAGAAATTTTTTCAACTTCCTCACAAACCCACCTTGGGACCGATATCAAAGACGATACAAAATTCAATTTAGAAAGTGCATATGTTTTCAATAATTGTATCTTCCCCATTATCGTTAGGTCCCTTTGCTTCCACCACCCCAATAATTTTTTAATTTTACTTAATATCTCCTTATAATTTAAATTATCTTTCTTTTTTATATTGCGAGTAAAATATACACCTAAAATTTTTACTTCATTTACTAAATTTCCAAAGGTAGGTATCCCTGGCATTTCAAATTTATTGCCCATCCACATAAAATTCGTTTTCTCTTTATTTACCCTAAGTCCACTAATTTTCTCAAAAGCCTCAAAAATACTTCTCAACCTTTCAACAGAACTTGTATCTTTGGCAAGAATTGTTATATCATCAGCGTACAACGCCTGTTTTACTTCATAATTACCAAACTTAATACCCTTCACATTAACATCTTTCCTAGTTGTGAGAGCCAATATCTCTATAGCTATTAAAAATAAATATGGAGATAAAGGATCCCCCTGCCTTACCCCACGTTTAATACCAAAATATCCAGTTGAATGGCCAACATTCATAACACAGCTACTGATATCATTGTATAGAATCTGGACCCATGTACAAAAAGAGTGCCCAAATCCAAATAATTTCAGTGCTTCAAATAAAAATTTATGAGAAACTGAATCGAATGCCTTCTCAAAATCAACTGCAACTAAAAATCCAGTTGGCTGAGTTAATGAATAAAAAAGCATATCATCTATTAAACGCACAGCTTCCCCAATATTTCTGCCCTTAATATATCCCACCTGATCAAAGTGTATTATTTCCCCTAATACTTCCTTTATTCTTTTAGCTAACACTTTAGACAAAATTTTGTAGTCTACATTTAAAAGAGTTATTGGTCGATAATTTTTCACATATAAAACATCTTTACCTTCTTTTTCAATTAAAGTAATCACTCCTTGTTTCTGAGAATTTGATAATTCCCTCTTATCGTAAGCGACATTTAATGCGTTTATCAACATGTCCCCCAACACTGGCCAAAACGTGCAATAAAATTCTACGGAGAAACCATTATTCCCTGGCGTTTTATTCAATTTCATCTCTTTTAATATTTCATAACATTCTTCCTTAGTCACCTTGCCTTCACAAAAATCCCGACTCTCCTTACTTAATTTGGGTATGTCACTAAAAAAATTAAATTCGTTTTCCTTACCGAAATTAACGTCTTGAAAAGCATACAATTTTTCATAAAATTGCCTAATTGCCTGCAATATATCATTTATATTTCGTATTAAGATTTTATCTTCATTATAAATCTCTTTAATCATACTTTTCCTTTTATTAAATTTTAACAATTGTTCAAAGTAATGTACATTTGTTTCTCCATCTTCAAACCAAGCTGCACGTGAACGTACCATCGATATATACACACTGGATACAGCACGCTGAACAATGCCGAATGAGCGACGTTGAAGCCGCCGCAAGTATCTAAAAGTCCACCTAAGTGACCAAATACAAAAGGTGCTTCTATTCATTTCCGTAAATCGATTCACTCGAGCGAGCATGGTCTTTGTATTTGGAGTACTTTTGGAGTACTTTTTCACACTGTCGCTGGCTTAATGATGAGGGCGCTGTTGCTATATCCAGTATTTTTATATCGATGGAACGTACCCTAACCCCCTGATTAGAATAATCATATAAACTATTCAACTGTATTCGTTTCATTTCAATTTCATCACTAATTGCCTTTAATGGTGTATTTAACAAATTATTTTCTAATTCCCTAATTTCCATTTCTAATTCATCTACTTGATTTTTTCGAATTTTCGCCTTTTCCTTAGAATAACCTATTATATATTCCCTCATTTTCATTTTAATAAACTCCCACAACATTATCTTATCTACAATTTGAGCACTCCACGTATTCTGCAGCTCAACAATTTTCATATTCATCTTATTCACAAATTCTTTATCTACACATAAACTATTATTAAATTTCTAATATGATCTCCCGAAGGAAAAATTATCTATCAAACTTCTTAATTGTAATCTTACACCAGAATGATCCGGTGTAATTGATAACAAAATATCACATTCCTTTACCAATTGTTCATATTGGGAAGAAATAAACCAATAATCTAGTCTACTTTGTACTACCGGGTTTTTTTGTCGATACGTAAACTGTTTTTCCTTTAAATGTCTTTTTCTAAATATATCGACTAAATCGTGTCTATTTAAAAAATCTATTAAACTATCACGAAATCTAGTTTTCAAACTAGTTTTGGGGCCCATATAATCCAACTCTATATTCATAATAGTATTAAAATCTCCTCCTATCATAAACAAATCGTCTTTAATCTCCAAATTAAAAATAATTCTATCTAGCTTTCCTAAAAATTCAACTTGCAATTTTTCTTTATCCCGTGTGGGAAAATATACATTACCTAATGTCAACTTAATACCCTGTAATTCTCCTTTACAAAAAATATAACGACCCTCGTCATCTTTAACCATGTGCTCTAATTTAAAATCTAATTCTGGGGTAAACAAAACTAACACCCCCCTACTGTGATTTGTACCATGACTAAAGAATATTGGCCCTCCCCAATCTAACTTCCAACTATCTTCAATATCTAAAGTACTATATGTTTCCTGCAAAAATATAATATTACTTCTCTTTCTTCTACACCAATCAAAAATATTTCTCCTTTTAACTTTATCTCCTAGTCCTCGTACATTTAATGAAAGAAGAGTTAAATTTCTATCCATATTAATTTACTCTACTGAGGCCATCCCCAAAGAAAAACACAGGTGATCTATAGAAACAGAGACAGCATCATCTACAGGCATGTATCTACCAAGGACATAAGGACAAACAAAACGCGAGCTGAGACCGGAACACACATCCACACACAAATACCCCACTACAAAGTAACCCAAACAATGACCAACCCGAGTAAAAAGCATTTAGGATATAAATATCCAAGCTCCCAAATCTGCCCCGCCTTTCCCCATTACCTTTTTCCTTAAAACTCACATATTAATACCAAGGAGAAAGGGAGAGAGGTAGCGAAAAGGAAAGAGAAGGAGAAAAGGCAAAAACATTCCCAACAACAGATAAAAAGTAGTATATAAAAGCATTCTATTTTCAATGTCCCTTGTCCTTAAGTATGTCCGTCCCAGTTCACCGCCCTTTCAATGTAATCGCCACTGTACAAGGTTGACTAATCACTTCTCTTTATCCCCCAATCTGTTTGACAGTTTACACATTCCTAACATCCATGAACAAAATCAAGTAGCCTATTCATTAAATAAAGACCAACTCCTAATCTTATCAAGTCTCAGTCTCCCCATTCATAGTATACAAGTGTACAGTATAACAAATTCGAAACCAAAAGAAACAAAACATAAAAGGGCAGAAGAGTAGTCTAAAGCAGCTCTCACACTCTGGCGAGCAGCATACGAGTTGCCACGACACGAATGTCTTTTGTTCAACTTAAAAATAAATAAAATAATAACACCTGCATAAAAGGACATCCTCCCATGCATGACACACAAAAGCCCCCGAACAAAAGATGAGTACATGTCAGGTCGCGGAAAGAGCCACGCTTTTTTTTGGACATGTCCAAAACTGACGCCGAGCTGCACCGAGCTTGACTTTTGTTCAGTGAGCTATAATCTGTGTACTCATGGAAGAATATATATTAACGCATGTGAGGTAATCCTTCTATTCAGGTACTCCCTAAACAAAAACAATAAATCCAGTACTTTTGGTCGACTATTGTGTATAGGTCGTGGAAAACTCGCATGCAACTCACCAAAATGTGAGAGTACCTTCACGCCAACTGAGGTAAATTGAAAGAAAAAAAAAAAAGTAAAAAAGAAATAATTCAACAATTGTTGACAATGATCCCTAATGAATTGAAACCAATACAGTGTCACGATTACCTATTTTTCCCCTCTTTTTCAACCTAATCTGTCTCGAAAGTTAACACATTCCTACATCTGACCAAGAGTTTCAGTCTTCACATTCATAGTACATGTATACAAGTACAGCATATCAACAAATATGAAAAAAAAAAAAAAAAGAAAAACAAAAACAAACAAAAAAACAGATAAGGGCAGATGAGCACTCACACGCCCAATGAGGCAAAGTGAAAAAGGAAAAAAAAAAAAATACAAGTGAATACTTCAAAAGTTGTTTACAATGATTACATAATAAAGTCTGATCAAGAGTCTCAGTCTCCATATTCATAGTATACAAGTATACAGCCTAATAAATGCGAAACCAAAAGGAAACATAAAAGGGCAGAGGAGAAGTCACACGCTAAATGAGGTAAACTGAAAGAAAAAAAAAAAAAAACACACGCACACCCACACACACACGCGCACACAAACACACACACACACACACACACACACACACGCGCACACACACACACACACACACACACACACACACACACACACACACACTTTTTTTTTTTTTTTTAAGTGAATTTTATTCCTCCAAATTAATACATTTACAATTGAATAGACATAAACAAAATATGTCCAATGTGAACATCTTAAACAGAGAATACAACAAATTACAATTCTAATGAAAGAAAGTATAAATAATTACTTTGCATACATAAACAATTACAAATCTTACATCACATAATTATAAACTACAGACGAATAATGATAATTGGAGGTTTTTAAGCTATGATAAAAAGAAAACAAACAAACAAACAAACAAACAAACAAACAAACAAACCCCCTCTACCCCCCCCCACCCACCCCCTGCACACTCACTCGCTCACACCTGGTCGGTAATCTGCTCAGATTCCTTTAGAAATGATTTTTTACAAAATACATAATTATCAATACTTTTAAATGTGACAGGCTCACGGGAGAAATATCGTTTTATTCTAAACTGCCTTACAAATTAAATCTTATTATAATTTAACTGTTTCCCATTTTTGTAACTGTAGCCCTAATTTCCCCATTTTAATTGCTATTTTCTCTTCTTGATCCTTATAATCTAATAAGAGTTTCTGTATTTTATCAATGGTTGGTAGTACACCCTCTTTTCTAAATACAAATAAAATATATTTTACCATAACAATTATAGTATTACACATTTTTATTCTATTTGAATTACCCGACAATCCAACAAATATATCTCGCCAATTTAAGTCCTTCAATTCATCTAACTCATAACGTTGTATCAAAGCTTGCCATATCAATTTTACACTTAAACAAAACAAAAAATATATGTGAATATGTTTCCTTTTCCTGTTTACAGTACGAACATAAATTATCTTCAACAAATCCAAATCTAAATAAATGTTCTTTAGTATAAATTGCCCCATGCAGCAACTTAAATTGAAACTCTCTCTGCTTCCCTATCATTAATGTTATTCGTGGTCTAAAAAAACATTCACTTAGTTCTTTATCTATATAATTATAATTATTTTGTCCATCCCTTATTTGCAAATCATATGACTTTTGCAATTCTTGAATAAAGTAATCATATATTTTTCTTGATGGTACATCCTTAAAACTTAATGTTTTTTCCAAAATATGTAAGTTTATATTATAATTAATTAAATCTACCTCACAAAATTGTATCAAACCTAGCTCATTTTTCAAATCTCTCGGAATCGCATGATATATATCAATTATTGTAAGCAAATTCTCACCTGTCATACCATGGTTCAAAAAATATGCAACGGGTTTAACTTGTCCATTATCAATAATATGATTCAACATAACGATCCCTCGTTCGAATAACTCTTTATCAAATACCATCTTATTTCTTTTAATACATATGTTCCTATTATTAAAAATAATTGGATTCATACAACCATTAGCATGCCTTAAATTATCAATCTCTTTCCAAGCTTTCAACATTTCCAAATAATAAAGCGGAATCTTCAAACTAAACTTCATCTTTTGCATTTCATAATCACATAAAAAAATTACCCTTCCTCCCACTGAACTTAAGCAATAATCAAAAAATAACTTCCATCCCAAATTTCTTTCTCCATATAATAATCGTTTCACCCACATTATCCGCTGCGTTCTAACAAATAATTCAAAATTAATCATTTTTACTCCACCATAATTATAATTTTGATACATAATCTTTCTTTTTATACGATCTTTTCCTCACCATATACAATCAAACGATATTTTCTCCACTTCTATATAAACCCATAAGGGAACAACAAGGAGAGATGAAACATAATTCAACTTTGTTAATGCATACGTTTTCAATAAATAAATTTTACCCATAATAGTCAAATCCCGTTGTTTCCACCAACCTAAAAGCTTTTTAATTTTACTTAATATTTCTTTATAGTTTAGATCGTCTTTTAATCTGAAATCGACCGAAAAATTAACACCTAAAATTTTTACTTCCTTAACAAATTTTCCAAATAAAGGCCCATCTGGTTTCCCAGTTTCCTCACCCATATACATAAAATGTGTCTTTTCCTTATTAACTTTCAAGCCACTTAATTTTTCAAATTCTTCAAATATATATTGCAACCTTCTTATAGAGTCTATATCTTTCAAAAAAATTGTCATATCATCTGCATACAATACTTGTCTTATTTCATGCTTCCCAAAATGTATCCCTTTAATTAATTTGTCCCTCCTTACTTCATGTGCCAATAATTCTATTGCAACCAAAAACAAATATGGCGACAATGGATCACCTTGTCTGACCCCCCTTTCTATATTAAAATAACCAGTAGAATTCCCCCCATTCATAATACAACTACTTATACCATTATATAATATTTTCACCCAAGAACAAAATGAATCACCAAAACACACACGCACACACACACACACACACACACACGCGCACACACACACACACACACACACACACACACACACACACACACACACACGCGCGCACACACACACATACACACACACATATACTCTGGATTTAGCGCCCATTGGAATTCAGCTTTTCATACTATGAGCTCCAAGACTGTAGAATGACACAAGGCATGAAAATCAAAGTATGGAAATCAAAACAGTGCATCATAATTTTTAATGCGATATATCTTACAATTAGGATCCACGCGAGATGTAACGAAAATTATAATCATAACATAATTTACAAAGTTATCATACACACTTCCCAACAACAACATGGCGAAGCTGATAGAAAGTTTAGCAATAAATACTCTATAATATAATTTACTTTTTTTTAACGTTTAAACAGGTTCCTTAAGAATGATAGTCAAATACGAATATAATATAGGACATTCTCCAGTTTATTGTGATTCCAGCATTAAAATGATTCAGTTTGATAGATTATGGGTCCTATATGTTTTATATTCATTCTGAAACAATGTATATGCATTGTATTCGCTATACATTATATACATTTTGTAGTTGTTGTTGTTGTTGTTTTCTAAGACTTACGCAAACGTAAAACATAATTCCTTTTTACATTTATCATTTTAAATTTAAGACTCGACAACGAATGTTTAGACTTAACACAATTTTGTTAACCTTATCAAATATACAGCAACGTACATTATTGACGTTTAAAAATATAACACACTTATCATGCTTATGTACACTTTCTAAATAATTACAAGGTACAATTACACCCCATTCGTTTCAGCGGCCAATGCTGGACAAAAAAAAAAGAAATTGTATGTATACACATTTATTTATCAACCCGAGAAATAAGTCTTGCCGCCTGAGAAGAGAAATCTTTCCCAAATTACGGCGGATATTTTGTTTTGGACGGGGCATGAAGACGAATCGTTCGTATTATATCAGGTACTTAAGTAATCCGCGACATATTAGCATGATTATTGTCATGATGGGGAGCCCGCCCCCTTAATTTTGCAGGTTCGCGCGATAATTGAAATCGAATAATTTAGTTGACAGCTTCAAGTTACGAATATAGTCCTGTGCCTCCCCCACATTCATCATTTGTACGTTTGAATCGGTTTCATGCGAATTAACATTTATTTTGCAATATGGTTACAGTTTATTCTATAAATACCCCGACGAACCGTGACATATTTTGTTTGTATCACCAGAAGAGGGGTTTTCTTTTTGTTTTGCTCTGTGTGTAGATGACTGTCATGTCTAATCTTCTGAGACGCTTGCATAGTTAATTCCTAGTGACATCTGTACCATTATACGTAATGACGTGTATTGAAGGATTGCAAACGAATGGAAAGGTGACGAAGTTTTAGTACAATTATACTTGATTTAGTCTGACATTTCGGGAGTTTTAAAATAATTATACTAAGTAATATCACGCGTGACGTATTATGCTTTAATAAGACTCAGTTCGTAAATTTATATCATGAAATGAAGTTTGATTGAAGCCGACATTGTCATAATTTATTATATTACACAAATTTACGTCTACAACCACACACGAACATAATTAAAACATATCATGTCATAGGGCGATATCAGACCGGGGCGAATATTGTTATAACATTATTGGCCTTAATAACTCATTCGACCATAATAATTTATAAACTCATAATCTGACAATGAAATATTACGTTTTAACCAAAGAATTAAACTAATCGGCTTAGCGACATTCATCGTTCATTATGCGTGAACTTTTTAATACAATAGTAATTTCATTGCTAATATTTATCAAATTATTGACTTAGAAGTAGGGCGCAACAAGTCGGTTCTCTAGTACATTCCAATTTATGCCCGATACTCCCTATAGTGACATGGACCCTTATTTATAACACCACACTAATTTAGTTGTTATTGTTGTTGTTGTTATTTCATGGTAATCTTGACTATTGTTGCCAATTTAAATTCTTTTTCATTTTCTTTTCTTTTTGTGTTTAATCTTCTTTATTGTATTTATTATTTGTTAAAATCAAATCTATGCTTCATATTTAGTCAAATTAAAGTCGATTTTATATGATAGCGCTAAGTATGCGACAATAAAATTTTAGTTGCCAACTAGGGTAACATTAGTAGGTAGAAAATGCTTACCCTGATAGACTTAGCTAGTTAGATACTAAGAACACTTTCTGTCCGCTTACTTAGTCCTAGTATACATAGTCCCCGTTGCAGAAAGAGATACAATCGATTGTAAGTTAATACAACTAATTGTAAGTCAGAAATTGTGCGCATTTCAACCAATCAGATTTGCGCATTTATTCACATGATCTGACTTAGTTAATTACAACGTTACAATCGTCTGCGTCTCTTTCTGCAACGGGGCCATAGGCTTATACAGTGCAACTGAGCAAGTGCTGAAATGTCAGGCAAGCCTTGGGCAAGTTTTCGGTTTGCCAGAAGGAACATTTGCTTAATAGAATACAAAGAATATTATAAGGATATTTGAATTTTGCGATGATATAGATTATAGCGAACCGGTCTACTGTGTGTGTATATAAGTGCATGTATTTACATATTTATCATTAGTTTCAGAACAATTTGAAATTAACACAATATAAATTTAAATGTTGGGAAATAAACTAAACAAAATCGATGCACTTGACAAGCCATAAAAGACCATCATTACATGATAACATTATTAATAAACGGCAAAATATAAGTGATAATAATCGCTTCATCTAAAATGAGTCCGGGTTGCCTTACGTGGTATAGTGGGATATTTGTGTACAATTTTATTCATTCAATTCAAACCAACTACATTTAGATAATATAATATAATTGAAAAATGTGAAATACGGCTGAATTAACCAAAATATTGAAGAAGTACTTCAATAACTGGTGATCTGCAATAAATACAGGTAAATATGTGATTTTATTTTCAGTTTAAGCTTTAATTATTGATAAATCAGGGCACTCCTAGAAGCATGATCCGATAACTGAAATACCATTCAACCTGACCATATTGATACAATGATAAATGCATCACTGAAATTAATATTCGATATAGAAATCTAATCATATAATATTACATTTCAAATAACATCGACGATCGTCGTCATTCAAACTCCTTAACATTTATTTCCCAATAAAGTATGTTGACGTAACTTAATTGTATAATAAAACTATGGTATTTCGCTTCGTGGTTATTGACTCGTAACATAGTTCAACATGGTCAACATGGTACAACAATATGCAAATGATATTCACAAACATAATTGTAATAGTGATTTTATGCACATAATTTACATCAAGCGAAATAATGCTGAATAGTAAGCTAAGTCAAAATGTATTGTTTACATTGGCTAAAGCGAAAAAAAAAACCCCGAGAGATTTCAACCCGGTAATACTAGTAGTAATTAATTCGCATTAGATCGGGATATGCATTATTCTCACTCTAGTATAATCTTATGGCAACAGTGTTGAAAAGTTAACAATCGAATAAAATCTTGTATAATAAAAAAATGTAAGTTTGACATACATATTGTTGTACACAATGGATCTAAAACATGAACAATTATGATACAACTGATGTTATTGTTTCCCTGCATCGATGACTACAGTCATAGCCTTTCAATTATTATTACAATTATTATATTAAATTTAATCCAAATTAGTTTAACAAAGAGTATAATCCAAACACCAGTAAGGGAATTTAATAGTTCAGACTTTTTTTGCATAATCTTGAATGCCATCTGTTGAGCTATTTGTTGACTTATAACAATATTTCTATGCACAAAATATTAACAAAATTACAGCTTATATCCCGTTTGATTTATCGGATATTTGTACAACTACAAAATGTTTTACAATTACTGCCTCAATATAGGGTAAAATAGACACCATTTAAAGCGTAATAATATCAAAATTATATATATTTGTTCAATTCATTTTCTTTGTTTTTGGTTTGGCATGTTTTGTTTATTCCCTTTTTTCTTTTGAAATATTTGAATCGCTTAAATATTTCCCTAGGTAATGTTATTGTTCG
This sequence comes from Echinarachnius parma, assembly GCA_037951105.1. Taxonomy (NCBI): domain Eukaryota; kingdom Metazoa; phylum Echinodermata; class Echinoidea; order Clypeasteroida; family Echinarachniidae; genus Echinarachnius; species Echinarachnius parma. The sequence goes on from JBAMJV010000369.1 coordinate 22,005, forward strand.
TGCATATTCAAAAGTAAATCAAATAATTTAACTCGAAGGTCTTTCCTCGCCAGTTGAGCATCTTCCCGACTCGATCTCCCAAGTCTACTGTCATCGTCGTCGTCCTCGAAACGCAAACACGATTCGTCATTTGAACATGAGTCTGCAGCAAAGATAGGAAGCGATATGATATTATTTTATTTAATTTAATTAATTGATTTTCCACATAATCTCATGATACATACAATAATTATACAAATAATAAAGAAATATATATAATGAACATTAAACATTAAACATGTATACCTGATAAATGTATTAACATAATAGTAATGGAGAAATACAAAGTTATACATCTTTTCAAAACAGTAAGATCGAAGATTCAAATACATTATACACCTTAAACAAATCCATTTTAATACTTTGTATATTTAAAGGAAAACAAAACATTAATTAAGCAGTAAGGATAACAATACATTCTTATGAAAATAATGGCTGCGGCACATGGAGTTCACGTCGAGTTTTGTGTAAACAGTAGGTACAACTATAGAGCTCCATTTGTCAACTGTAAATTGTAGATAAAGACTACCTACTTTCTGAAGACCACTTATATCTGTCTCATTTTGGTGGTCTTTCTGGACAGGTTTCATTGGAATGCTATAATACTTCTGAGTAGCATTTATTTAAGGTCAAGCTAGTGATAATGTTTGGATTATATGTCTGTCTGTCGGCGAACTCACACGTCTAGAGGAAGCGACCTTTACATAAAGCTATCCACGCGGAGCCGATCCAATTAGTGGACATTAGGAGCGAGAAGGTGTTTAATTTTCAGGCGGTATAAACCGGTCACGATCACGGCCATGTGTACGTGATTACTAACACGAGGGTAAAACGGTACCGTGTCATCACCAATCTCGATATACGTCATCTATGACACCTTTGACGACATCTGTATGTATTGTAAATTGATGGCTAAACTAAGCATTTCCCATTTTAATTACGCAGTATATATAAGCGATGTTTTATGATGGATAATGTAGCCATTAAGATAGATACATCGGTTATTGTAATATGTGTGACTAATTATGCGAGTGATTTGGAGGCAATGTAACTATTTTGTTTAGTCCTAAAAATAACACCAGCATCTATATACATGAAACGGGCAATTAATTAAGTTAACCAGATTAACAAATATGATGGTGTATAACACGATTCATACGTCTTGAATGGGCATATGAAATATATTTATCATTTTGTATTAACATGAACTTCCTACGGGAACCGCGTGCATAATGGTATCAGCTCTATCATTATATTCCTTTTCTATTCCTGCCGATGTGTCGGCCACAGTGCCAAGGACCACAGGGCCACAGTGCCAAGGAGCTAACTTGCGCACATTAATAATGTAATATAAGATATATATATATATTAAGGTATATACTATAATAGGTTACCTGCCATTTTCAATTACAGTATGTTCTCAAATTCATTTCGTGTACTTCTAATATTTGTCTACATGACCTGCACCATGTGTTGGTTTTCACTTGAGTATCATGGGTTCTAAAGCTCTTTGACATAATTATTGTTTGGTGCAAAATTGAAAGAATACGACATCGGCACTCAACGAGTTTAATGAAAAGGTTGCACAATCTTACCACTGTTGCAGCATACTCCCAGCGCAGCGCAGACTCCACTGGGTACTGTTTGGCACGGGCTTCCTTGGATTTCGCACGGCGTCGGGAGCTCGTTCTCTCGCTGACATGACAGTGTGTGTTGTGTGTTGATGTGGCATCCTATGGTCGGCCCGCAGCAGATCCCCGGTCCTACGCACCGCCCTGCACCGCCCGGACCGCATTCGAGGCACTGCAAGGAGAGAAATTGAAATATATATTTAAAAAAAAGAGAAGAACATGGTCAATTCTTCAAGTTCTTCCGTAAACATGGCGATGTGTGTTGTGTGTTGATGTGTTATCGTAAGATAGGCCCACATCCTATCCCTGGTCCTACACACCGCCGGACCGTATACGAGGCACTGCAGGGAGAGACTAAAGTTCTCATGACCGTTTAATCTTTGTCCTTCCTGTTCTCCCGCATACCTAGATGTGTGCGCTGTGCTTTGATGTGACAAACCATTATGGATATTATGGTCGGCCCGCATCAGATCCCCGGACCTACGCAACGCCCTGCACCACCGGGACCACATTCGAGGCACTGCAGAAAGAAAAACTAAAAAAAGGGGGTGAAACTGTTAGTAAAGGTACACACGACCGTTGAATCATTGGGCCGTATGCATAAAGACAAGCAATTGCTTATAAGCAATTGCTTTAAGCACAAGCAAGAGCTTGTCAAGCAAAAGATCAAGTTCAAGCAATTGCTTGAATTCATATGCACAGGCTTTTGCTTGTGTTGAAACCTTTTGCTTGCACTGCCAAGCATTTGCTTACGTGTAGGACAAAGGATCGTTACGGTTGTGCGAACATCGCACTGCAGGACAACAATGCTTCGTGCCCGACCTGGCGGTAGTATTTTTTCTTACGCAAATAGCGAAGAAACAGCACAGAGCATCAGGGGGGTTTCTGTGCAGATCGATGGACAAAAATTGCCGTAAAAAGTCTAAATTAACAGGAATTTGATTAAATATGAAATCACAACATAATCTCTGAAATAAGGAGCTTGTAATCATCCTGAAACGGTATGAAAAAAACGCGAATGCCCTGAGTAAGCAAGAGCTCAAGCTGGTCCGGAGGTGCTTGAAAAAACGCAAGCAATTGCTTATCAAGACAAGTAAAAGGTTCGTTTTATGCATACGGTTTTAAGCAATTGCTTGTTTGGTAAGCATTTGCTTACGAGCCGTAAGCAATTGCTTGTGCTTGTAAGCAAAAGCTTTTGCTTACAAGCAATTGCTTGTTTGTATGCATACCGATTCAAGCAAAAGGCTAGCACAAGCAATTGCTTGTTTTTATGCATACGGCCCATTGTGTTCTCCCGCATACACACGTCATGGAGGTGTGTGTTGTGTCTTGATGTGGCGTATTATCATGGCTGTGCGGTCGGCTCGCAGTAGTTACCGACCTACGCACCACCCTGCACCACCAGGACCACATTCGAGCCACTGCAGTAGGAGACGTCTGACATACAGAAGTAGAACACATTTTTTTAGTGACAGTTTACATGACCATTTCATTCTTGTTTTTCCTGTTCTTCCTCATACATTCATACATGGTGGACAGTGTGTTAGTTACCCGAAGTCACCCGGATATTCGCACCACCCAGCACCGCCCGGAACAAAATATAAACTAGATCCCTTTAAAGTATTCCGTGATACCGCCATAACGATGCCGACAGAGAGTAACTCGAAATCGCGCGTTTCATGAGTGCACAACATGTTTGGCTTACTATTCATTTATCTTCATTAGCCATCATGACGTCATTCTAAACAGATCTTGCTATTTCGCGCGGGAGACGTCCATTTTAATCTTTCTCTCCCGAAAAATATCGGTTACTCGGTCACTTCAGGACGACTGGCCACGCGTTCAGCATGGATCAACCTTCGCTATGAAAGATTTAGAACGAGAATGATAAAGGCAAGCCAGGCGGAGGCTTGTAAAGTCCAGATTTAAAGGATTCGATTTGTTGCGGCGAATTGAACAAAAGCGTGAAAACAATAAACATGATTTGCATGTTGTCGTTCTTCCAGATACGAACGATTAATCTCTGTGTTGTTGAAACAGAAACAGAAACTTGTGTAGGAAAGGTAATAGCGACTGTCTCTCGTCGGTCATTCTGCTTTTCTACGCAAATTGAACTAAACTCAAAGAGTCAGGATGCGCATAAAAAAAACAAGAAATTGGATAAACATATTATACAGTATGAATCGGATAACCCACTTGTTCTCCTTCTTTGAGAATGTATCAATAATACAGCTCTGCTGAAACAAGATTCCTGAGTATAATGAAGGGTCGGTTTCACAAGTGGCTGGGGGATTTTGATATCACCTAGTCCTCTTTTTGTTCCTGATCCGCTGTATTAAATGTCCTTGTAATGTTACTTTTTTATGGAATAAGATTTGTTTTGTATTCAGCGCGTGATATGTATGCACTTCTCGGTTACAAACAATGACTGATTCAGCCAGGTTGTTCGTGTGAGTGTATATGTGTGTGCGTGTGTATGTGTGTGTGTGTGTGTGTGTGTGTGTACGTGTGTATTTGTGTGTATTTGTGTGTGTGTGTATGTGTTTGTGTGTGTTTGTAAGTGTGTGTGTGTGTGTGTGCGTGGGGGCGAGGACCTGGTGTAATGTTTTAAAGAGGTTGCTCTAGCATTATATTTGGTCAACAGGTGCCATCACCGCCAAAAGTAACACTGAAACATATTAAAACTAATGTAAATCGTTTTTAGAAATCAGACTTTGACCCACCTCGTTTGATAGCAATAGTATATTTAGGTCTACGTAAAATAAATTCACATCTTCATCGGACGAACATTACGATGTGGATTTCATTAGCAGGTACGTGTATGCGTGCGTGTTGATGGACGTGTGGGCGTGCGTGTTGATGAACTTGTGGGCGTGCGTGTTGATGTACGTGTGGGCGTGCGTGTGCGTGCGTGCGTGTGCGTGCGTGTGTGTTTTTACTTATTTTGTTTTACATTCATTCAACGTGACATGTTCATGCATTACCTATAGTTGACATATCAGATCAAAAGAATACTCATTTTATAAACCATTCATCACTTTTTCACATGTCATAAACCAAGTTGCTGGATACGTTTAATAATACGTTTCAACATTTTGACGCCAAGCTCCATTTTATACCACTTATCATGCCATTCTCGAATTTACCAACGCTCTAAAATGTGCAGTTGAGAGACATAGATCAAGTTGAAGGTTGGATAATGATGCAAAGTGTTTGGTGGTCTTTAAGTGGTTCGCGATTTCAATGTGTTTGCTCCTTCCGGAATTAAATCCTTGGGAAAACGGGTCAACAACGCGCGGATGCTTTGTAGGTGCATAACATAAAATTAATCAACGGTTTGCTTAAAGGAAAAAAGGTTGGTCCCCCACATTTATTCCAATATGATATAATGATGGATATTCTAGCTGTTTCTGAACCGATTTTGATCAAATAAATTTGAATCTGTCATTAAAATGGTGTGCTCTTTCAAATTGTACTCTTAGTTTTCATTACCTCTCGAAAACAAAACATTATTGAAGCGCCCTCTATACCAAAACTGAACTATCCTGTTAATGTTTGCTTGTGTTCTGGTGGATAAATACATTATATATCTAATACCATTCCCGAAATCTGATGATATCTTTAAGGCAACATTATATGCTACAAATACAAATCGAATTCGCAACAAAGGACGTAAATGCTCAGTAAAACTTGTAATATTTCTGTAGGAAACCCTAACAAAAATGCCTTAACTCGTGGCACATAGCCATAATAATGATATTAGTATCTTAAAACAGTGTTCACACGCGCAATAACTCTGTAATGACTGTCTAATGCCCGGCGCAGACAGAGCCGACTCGACTGGTTGTCATTCCGATTGGCTCAGTTTTCAGTGCCTCGCGACACACATTTTGCCAGTCGAGAGACAGTCGGATGCCAGTTGGGGCCGATTCAACGCGATAAATCTGCTCCGACCGACCGGGCCCAACTCTAGCCTGATTTAAACCAGTCGGATCGGGTCGAGTCGGCTCTGTCTGCGCCGGGCTTAAGGTTGTTATTATGTGATCATGGTCTTTCCTGATTGTTTCCCCCTTATTTTGGATGATGTCAGAAATGTCGAACTATTAATGCAAAAACCTATATAATTATACAGATCCATTCCACGTTAATCCCTGTGACCGCAGTACGAATCTAAATACATTGATCTGAAAATCCGCTGAAGAACAGTGAATTGTATAAATTTGACTCTTTGTAGAAAATCCCATTAAACAGCTCTCCGAGGTGTTTAGTTGACCCAATTGCCAAGTGCCAGATAGCATTATTAGACGAGTTTACTGTCCGCCTAAAGTCTCTTCAATGAAAGATTAAAGGGAAGATTGACACTTTACAGGAATTCATATTCAATAATCATGATAATATCGTTGTAATATTATTATAAGCTTTGCTTCGAAATTTGGAGGATAAACAGTAATCTACTAAACTCGAAAAATTACAAAACAAATAAATTTAATTTCTTACAAACTGACGCTATCAGCCGAGCGAATGCCATGTCATAAAGGATTTCATACAATATCTTGGACACAAATTGTACCGATTTTAATTCCTGGGTCGGATGTCATTTGTATACAATTTGTATAAACATTTTGTTACAAAACTCACATAATTAGTCATACCGTCCCATAGAATTATGTGTACTATTCTCCAGCGATGAAAAAAAAAAGGTTAGATCATTTTATAATTATTTAACGTGATCTATTCTCTGTACATGTTTTTCTTCGAGTTTTACTGTAAACCCAATAATTGCCCCACTTTTTTTATGAATTCTAAATGTAACTAACTAACTCGCTGCATGGGTTATGATTCCCTTTAAGATAATCGTCAGCAATAACAACAGCATGCGCACATAAAAAATGGTACCTCGTTTTGGGCAGGTCGAGAGCCCCTCTGTATAGTTATGATATATGTATTCGGTGCATTATTGCCCCACAAACCAGGTCAGACAGGGAATATGAGAGACGGGGGGGGGGGGGGGGGGGGGGATCAGCGAGTCAAGTGCCATCCGGCATACACGGAATAAACTCCGCCATGTCTGCGAGATCGATACAAAACCAGAGAAGCCGACATGCAGCCACTTGTGAGGGGATGGCTTCCGTCGGACAAGCTTCCGCCAACCATCATGCCAACAGGTTATCATGGATATCAGCAACGGCTTTACCATTAGATCCCCCTTGCTTACCCGTGACTGTTTCAATCCTCACAGAATCCCCGGATATGCAAGCAGGATATTTATACCCACTCATTCATTCACTCAAGTTGTAGCTATAAACATGTATAGATACCCAAGTAACCTTTAGTCGAAAGTCGAATGCAACGAAACGGGAATTCGCGACATTTTGAGAAAATTAAAATGATATATTTGTATGGATGGACTTCAACATTATTTTCAACATTGAATTTAAAATGTTTTTTTTTTCGTTTGAATTAATTTTGTTCAGACATCTGGAGAAATCCACAACCCGGCAGCTAAAACAACATGTTATTTTTGTAAACCGAATGTAAATGTCAAAAGTCCCTTGCTTCGTATTCTTCAGCGTGCTCCATAGCTTGATCGACACTTACATATTGTCAAACATAATTGGATAAAGATTATAAGATGTCATTTTATTAATTGACAACAAAAATGATTTTGCAGTACGAACGGAAGGACAGGGAAAACTTGGAGAGGGGATAATGGCTACAAAGTTGTCAAAATCAACGATACCAACAATTGGTTCATACGAGTTTGCATCTTGGTAATAGTTTAATGTACAAACATACTGTTTAAGTACGTTTGTGAGAAGGCAACCGGAAGTTTCTAAGTCTCGCAAAGGTTTCCCACAATGCAAGTGAAAAATAAAGCTTGTATGTAACATCCGGGTATTGGTGATAACATAATACTAATACAATTCTGACTGTGCACAAGAATTCAAACCAAAGACGTCGATGTGTGAGAAAATATCTTGTTCACAACAGGAAGACCACAATGCAAGTGAAAAATAAAGCTTGTATGTAACATCCGGGTATTGGTGATAACATAATACTAATACAATTCTGACTGTGCACAAGAATTCAAACCAAAGACGTCGATGTGTGAGAAAATATCTTGTTCACAACAGGAAGACCACAATGCAAGTGAAAAATAAAGCTTGTATGTAACATCCGGGTATTGGTGATAACATAATACTAATACAATTCTGACTGTGCACAAGAATTCAAACCAAAGACGTCGATGTGTGAGAAAATATCTTGTTCACAAAAGGAAGACCGGTTTATACCTTCCAACCAGCCCCCCCCCCCCCCCCCCCCCTCCCCCAGATGTAAGTAATACAAAAAAAATAAATAAATAAAATAAAATGCCATGTGATTTGGCCCATTACCATGATTACAAGACTGACATATGTTTCAGGATGTATTTGGTCACCAAAAAAGGCAAAACAGAACCCTCACCTGCACTTGATGGATAGGATATTGCCTGTAAGGTTTACTGAGAATACTAATTATCGCACTGAAACAACACGAACGGGACATTTGAAGAAACAAAAATGGTGTCTTCGAACATTTCAGAGTTACCTTTGGATCGAATCTCGTCTTGTCTGTCGATCACGCAATGGAACTGGTGCCTTCGTCGTAATTAAGTAATGATTATTATAAAGAATTACCCTACTTCTTACGTCTATAATGGTCCCATATATAACAAAGGAGGACGAAAGGAGCTTTATGTTTAATAACATATCCAATGTTAGATCCAAGAGGTAAGCCCTCATCTAAAGTCAATTTAATGATCTCCGATGAGAGATGCATGTTTTGCTCTTCTCGTTTGACCGTCTTTCTGTCACATTTGTATTCTGACCACCAGTGATTAACTGCCAGCTATTCTCCTACATAAAGGGATCTAGTAACATTGTCCAAATCCTCAAAACTTACTTGGAACTCTAGCGGTTCTATTTTAAGTTGTATTCGTATTAACAATATAAGCATGGGACAGGTTTCGTTTTTTTTTTTTCTGAATTTCGCTTTCGTTAAAAAGATATTTACGATTGATGTGTTCGGATTGTCAACTATCCACTGGATAGTCATAACCATGTACAAATTCAGTGCAATGAGTTCGTGAATAACATTTGGCATTTTCGCTCATTATTCGGCCATATAACATCAATTTACCGTGAAATGTTCACATATTACTCAGTGGACATATCAGATCACAACAATACACATTGTATCAACCATTCAGTAAGTAAAAAAAACATATATATTCAATACTTAATATTGATACATCTAAATGTCCTTCTTTTTAAAATATATCGTCTTAGACCCCAATATATATATATGACGTTTTGGGGGCCTTATTTACGTTGAGTGAACAGTCATACAATGTCGGCCCCTTATATTAACATGTCTAGCGTCAGATACGCTGGATACCTTGTCAAGTGTGGATCAACAACTCTATGAGATCAGTTCCGTTTATATAATATATTTTTTTCTGCTACAATAACAACATGTAGTACAAGTATAACCCGTATAATGTACGTTACAGCAACAAAATGTGGCGAAACGGTCAGAATCTAACAACAAATTGAGGTTCCATCCGTTGCCCATCCACGCGAAAGGGAGCCGAATTAAAAGTATCCTACAAGTCCATATCGAACTTGGTCCGCATCATTTCGTTTCCTGCGAGTATCTGCTACTACTTTCCGGATGTCAAACGGATAGGAAACGGAAGGAGAAACGGTTGAGTTTCAAAGGGCACTAAATCCACTTTTCACCAAATTGAAGTCTTTTCATGACACAATGGACGGTCTTTATACACTGTTAAAACGCTGTGTAAAAAAAACGCTGTGTAAAAATGGTTGTTAAATATTTTCATACAACTTTAGGTGTAGCATGATAAGTTGTATGAAGAAGGGTTGCGTGAAGCGGCCATTGTTCAAGCGTTGATGAAACGTGTTAAATCACGTGATAGTTTCGACCGCAAAATCACCGCGTCAAAACCTCTTTTGTCCATTCGCAAACCAAGCGAACCGAGATAGCGCAGTCGATAGAGAGTGATACTTATAACCCAAAGACCCCCGGTTCGAATCCTACCCTTGCCGCTTTTAGATCTTGTTTTGTATTTCAACAACGGGATTGTTGAAATTTATTCTAAACAACAGTTGTAGAACAAATTAAAACAACAGTTGTGTAAACTTTAAACAACTGGGGTTGTTGAATGTTTTCAACAACAGTTGGATGGTTCATATGTCAAACAGCGGTTGTTGAAATATTTCAACAAATTGTTGAATTTGTTTACACAGCGTTTTAACAGTGTTCACGTGAATTCAAATAACCATATTAATCCTTAAAATAATTTGTTTTAGCGCCTTTTAGAATTAAGCTCTTCAAATACAAAAATAAATCAAACTTCATGTTAGGCACAGTCCGACTATAAATACTCAATTTTTGCCCCCGTCTATGGAACGGGGTGACTAAATGAAAATACATGCGCAGATAATTGATTTCCAAATATTTTGACGGTATAAGTCCATCGCCAGCTGACGCATCTGCCGGGACTTAATGGTGATGATCGCATATTGTAATCTCAGGAGAAGGACAATCTAGAGCTGTTTGATGGAATCGCCGCATAGGATTACTGAGAAAACGACATTATGTTATGTGGAAACGGAGGGGCATATATGCCGATTAGCTTTCATGACAAAATTATGATTTGCACAACAAACGCATTTGTCACACGCAGTTATGGTCACACGTCCTGCAGCAAACATAAGAAGTCACAAGCTCTAACGCAACGAACATGTTTACCTTAAGGTATAATACACACATCATTATGACATACGTTATCGGGTAAAAGTATCTGAGAAGCTTTTATTTTTGTCAGAACAAATTAATAGATTATTAATTTGTTCAAGGCTTTATTTTCCTTTATGAAATATTTTTAGCAGCAGTTCAACACGAACTAGAACACACATCACCAATACAACCAACTTGTCTGAGCTATAATTACTTGTCAAACCATTGTTCAATTTTGTTTACGTACATGTTGCACTAGAACTCTGCGTGTAATATGAACAAATTCAAAGATAGCTCTACATTTGTGACTTTACTCCGTATTTTTCCGCTTTGTTCTCTCAGTGGTCATTGTGTTTATTGTTCATGACACTATTGAACAAAAATCGCAGTAATTAATCATGTCATATTATGCATGTTATGTTTTCTTCTGTATGCCTACATTCGTTCGGATATCGCGACGAGCTAGTCGTCATGGCGACGAAAGAAGTCAAGTGGTAATTTTGCATCATGGTCATAATATGATTCTTTGTTTATAACCTTGTGTCTTTCATTCTTTTGTATTAATACGTATATCTGTATACAGCTTCATAGAAAGAGAAACATATTATAATAGATATGGTTGGTCGTGTGTCATCTGTGCCCGGCAGTCACGCAGCTATATACTGGATTAAATAAAGTGCCCTTCCTTTGCAAGCACCTTCAAGTTCAGTAAAACACGCCATGAACCATCGTAATGCATCACATCTCGTTGGAGAACATTGGTCACAGTGAAAGATCACAGTGATACAAAAATCAATCGAGGTGTAGTCTAACTCCGAGCCCTTTTCCTTTCCATATTAATAATTGTGAAACTATGTAGCAGGAATATTTTGTTGGATTTTGTTTGTTGGAGTATATCTTCAAGGGGCAGCGATGCACCCCTCCCCCCCTCGTGACTCGTGACCCTCTCGCGATCCCCTTGCCCAGCGGCCCTGACTTATTATGCATTTTTTCTTTCTTTCTGGTGCACACAGTTTATGGAAATTAACTAGTCACACGGGAGACCCAACATGTACAATGCAGCATGCTTTAACATCATGACAATTATATAATCTTACATTATAATATCGAAACGGTTTCATATGGCGTTATCAGCGGGATTCCGTCCATCGATCAAAATAGGTAATTGGAGACGACAGGAATTCTATGCCGTGAGTAAGAGCATAATCAATCATTCATAAAAAAGGTACATGTTTCTTTTTCTTCTTTTTGTACACAACATATCAACGCTCGTCCTACATGATTTGTTCCCGGCTTCCCGCGCTGCCATTAAAAAAAAAATCGAGGTTAGGCCATCCTAGTATTACTCGAATCAAAAAGATTTAGACTCATTAGGATAAAAGGCGATTTATATCAAAGTTGGTTAATGTACATTTACCTTGCTTTGGGCGCGTGATCAAAACCGCTGTCCGGATAATATTGCTAAATGTAGATGAGTTAAAAGGGCATATGTAATTCTTTTCGCTCGATTTACCCGTGCTCAGTTTATTTAGGACGCTGCACTTAGATCCGTATCTATTTATAAGGTGAACGCGAAAACACGTATATTTTTTCACTAACGAAACATAAGATTATTTCTTATAGAAATATAACAATCTTAATAAGATGGAATAGTCAACAAATGGGCTACATTAATTGTTTGCGTCATCATTTTTGACACGGTGGCTGTTCTGTTGATGTTTTGTTTTGTGACATTATTAATGTATGATCACGTGATTTTTTTTTTACGTGGGCAGACTTGTATCTCAATGACACGCTCTCTTTTATTTTTTGTTTTAAATCATATACAAGCAACCTTATTCCCTTATCATTTCGACGTCAACAGAATGTTCGTAACATTATAGGCAAACAAATCATTACAATGCGTTTATTTAGTTCGATGTCTTCAAAAGATAGGCAAACATACATTCGTCCATTATAAAAGGGATCTAGACTATAGTAACTTTGTTGACACGTGCAGGCAATGATGAATGGTTGATTAAATGTTTATTCTTGTGGACAGGTATTCTTATATGTTAACTTAGTAATGTTTGAACATTCAAAAATCAACCACCCCGTTCTGTCTTGTCTAGCATTACCTATTATACCTGTAACGCCACTAAGTGAGGGGCAACTCTCCCTCAAACCAAGGTCACACAGCCACGGGTTGAAGATCGATTCATCGGATCGGATGGACCTGGTGCTTCGGATGAGCTGCAGGAAGTCGCCAGTTCTCAATGGTTCGTCATACTAACATTGGAACAGCTACGGGTGGCCGGGCCAAGGGATAGTTACCCCCACCCCCGGGCCCAACTAGCCAGTTTAATACTCTTGCCTGTTATAATTCAAACAGAGCCGTTAAAACACAAGACGGCGCTCTCTAAAAAAGGGATTGGTTTCAAACATTTTTATATTAACATTGTGCATGTGATGTTTTGTTAAAATAATGATTAAATAGGGAAATCATCAACAACTATTTAAAAACTTTTTTGTAAATCTTTGAAAAAGTTTGTATATTTTTTTAAAAATCATCTAATAAATGTGGGATCCCACATTTATTCCGATCAGATATAATACCGTAATTGATATTTCAGCTGTTTCTGAACTCAGTTTTTCATTACCTCACAAACAAAAATTCTTGAAGCGCCCTCTATAGTCTATACAAAAACTCAACTATCCCTTAAAATTAGCGCTTTGTAGTGTCAACAATCATCAAACAGTGAACACACTCTGAACATAATGATATACTTGGTGTTTCGGTGTGTGACCACAGTTTGCCCACAGTTATGTTCACAGTGCGATGAGTGCGTACGTATACAATTATGAACATTCAAGGTCCACACAGTGACATCTCAATGTGATAGACACTGTGAAACGCAGTGTGTTCAGACTGTGAAACGCAGTGCGTTCACACTGTGAAACGCAGTGCGTTCACACTGTGAAACGCAGTGCGTTCACACTGTGTTCTTTCCGGTAGGGTAATAGATTGGACTCTGACTACGCCTCCGATCATGCTGTTCGCCGCACCTGCCGCGATGTCATCGACCCACTATATATATATATATATACGCCGACGTTCGAACCGATTTGTTTTGGGAGTCATCGATACACACACGCCATCTGACGACGCAGCCCCGGTTTCGATTTCAACATCGAAAAGCCTCTAATCGGCGGCGGCGGCATTGGCAACCAACATGACCGCGGAGGCGCATGCAGCAATATGATGGAGTATACAATTAAATGGCCGATTCTGAAAGGCCAGCGTCGAGTGATGCGGTAAAAAGCCCGTGCGCCGCGATGGAAAGGTTGAGTCACAGTGGTTTCCAAATAATAGCTAGAAAACGATCTACATCTACCTATTGGGGCCTGTATGCATTTTAAAGGGCATCAAGCGTGGGGATGCTACACAGCGGGTCGCCATTTTGAACTAGGCTAGTTTGCGCGCACCGCATGGCACTGAGCTAACGTGCATCACGCACCGTGCGCACGCGTACGCAAGATGGCGCCGCGCATCTGATTTGACGAATCTGAACTACCTTTAAATAAAATGGCATATACCTTTAAGGGATCCAGTAACATTGCCAACATCCCAAACGACTTACTCGGAAATTTCCCGGTTCCTGGATCCCTCAGCATTCTCAGTGTATTTTGTATTACAAATAATTAAGAAGTATTTTGTACTAACTGACAAAATATTAGTTTAGGCCTACTGTTGCAAGGAAGTTACGTAAAGTACGGATGATGGCGACAATGGTACCCTGACTGACTTGCCTGAGGTAATCAAGGATTTATACCGTATTACCATCCACCCATTCGCCAATATAATTCATTTAACTTACAAAGTGTACGCATATTTAGTAGCATACTTATTGCGAATTCAAGGATATATTTTGCTTTTAAGTTTAATGGAATGACAAATGGGTAAGAAATAAATGCTACAAATTTTAGAAAAATAGCGTACAGGCCATCAATATCATGGACACCAACCAGCTCATTGGTCATGTTGGACATGGTCATTTGATCAAAACTGTAATATCTTCGAACTATAATTGACCTTATGCTTAATAAGAAACAAACCGGTGTACGTCCGCAATAATTGATTAAAATGGGGCATTATACTTAGAAAAAGAGCGTGTATGCCACTAATAGCATGGACATCGATTAGCCAATATCTGTCTCCTCGAAAAGGTTCTCGGACTCGACTCATTTTCACTACACGCCTGATATGTGCTATATAACATTTACAGATGCAAACACGGCTAATTAAAAGCGGAACTGCGTTTCCCATTACAATACATGTCAGGATTCACGTTATCCCGAGTGAATTTTTGATACTTCTGATTAGGTGATTTGTCCGTGACATTGGGGCATTTGATTGAAATATGCTATGCAATGTCCCAAGGACAGGAACTGTGGTGGATCCCGAATGACCGCTCATTAGTCACGTTTTTAAATATCTGAAGAGCTTGATTCAAAAGGGCGCTAAACTCACTTTTCATAGAGATTGAGTTATTTATATTAGTGCAATACATAAGCTACGTAGGGTTATATAATTACAAATCTAAGTCAAATTTAATTTCCCACCCCAAGTACAAAATTATGGCGCATGGAGAACACATAGCCCAGCTTTAATGTTGATGCATTTGTATGACAAAGTCCGAGCACACTTTTATGAAAATTATATGAAATATTGTGATGACATCGCTGACACGTAAGATATCTCATGTCATGAAATGGATAACATTATTAAAAAAGGGTCTACATTTTTTCGTTACCACTTTAAAATGTTGAATTAACAAGTTCAACCCCTTTTTAAAAATCAAAGGTGGCCGTTCATCATATTAAATTTGCTGATAGAAATGCGGACTGACAACGCTCGTCCGCTTCGGAACAAGTTAATTCCACAGACAGAGAAAGGGACGCATAAGGATAAAGGCGTTGCGTAATGTGATATGAGGTCGAGACCAAATACGACGGTTGAGAGGGAAAAGGACACTAAGTCACATTTTGTACTTCGGAGATTAGCATGACTGTTTTTTATTATTTTATTTAAATTTGTATTTATTGTGGTTTAAAAATATTGTACATGGCAGCCAGCTGGCTGAATTGGGTACAATTTACAATGAATTAAAATAGTATACATATAAAATACATTACTTTAAAAGGACACATCACAAATATACAAGTATTCATATAAAATATAACACTGATTTAACTTTAACCTTTAGCCTGCCACATTAATTGGAAGGGGGGTTTGAAAGGAATTATATTGAAAGGCAAATACCCCAAGTCTGCAGATAAGGGGGCGTACATACAATAGAGCCACTTATGTAAGGGTGTTTACAGTTTTAAAGGCATGTAGAAACTTATTGAAGCTCTATTTGATATCCTATGAATATTCCAAAAATTAGACATAACTGAAAATAAAAATCGCATCACATAGAGGAGGCTCAAACCTACAAGATGATTTGCGTATTAAACTCAATTCAGCCCAACATCAATGTAAAGTCCTTCTCACTCTCACCTGATTCGGAGAGATATGTTTATAACTCCTCGCAGCGCCAATTGTGCAACGCTAGCTGCAGTGCGCTATACACGATTTACATTGAGCCACGACATCGGCAAGTTTTAATTGGAAGTTTAAATACTAATGGGTCTTACCATTACTTACTAACCTTGTGGAAGTCCTTCTGGTCATTATATATATTATATTGTTACATTTTATGGTAGATTTCATCCATATGTTAACATGAGTTTCCTCAGTAAGTATTCAGGTATTAAAGGGTACCACCACCCAAACATAATATTCTTATTAAAGAAAGGTAACATCTTTAGTATTCCATTCCATCAACAAGTTCACAAAAATATGTTTCCAGAAAAAAATATATAATTGGAAAACGTATCGCCATTCTAAAGCATGCGTTCATGCGGTCTGAATTGCGAAGACTAATGTGTGCAGAGCGAACGAGTCGCCCGGTAATCTATTGTCTACACACGTACGCGTGAATAGCATTGGCGCACTCGCAAATGGTTGACCCGAATAGAACCAGGAATTAGTAGTGGTTCCGTAAGTGGTGGAAATTAATTGCTTTGTTTATGAATTACACAACCCTTTGCAAAATGTTGGGTATCTATTTGATATCACAAACGGTACCAAAACATTATAATAATGTGTTGTTCTTTGCGTGGTGGTCCCCTTTAATGTTAGGGCACACGTACGTGTAGGTAACGATTCTCAGTACTGCTATATGTTTTACTTCCGTTATCATCATCACCACCACCACCGCCATAAACAAAACAAAAGATTACAAATAATATCTAACATCGTTAACAAAGATCTCAGGTCCAATTTAACAATATTTAATTCCGTTTGAGCTATGCATAGTTGCAAGGTAGCAAATAATTAGTTCGACTCACCTGTCTGAGTGGATGGGAATTTGACCTTTTACCCCCTCGAGGGCAGTTGGAGATGAAACAAGCGAAGCTGCCGCCTACCCATAGCGCTAGGACCAGAGCCAGGAGCCAACAGGTGACAGCATTTCTGACCGGCATCATCGCTGTCAAAGGCTACGGAACGCGACTTCCCTCCCCTGTAATATGAATAGGCAATACAATACAAATAGATATTAGATTTCATATGCAAAACTATTCAATATTCATTTCCATGGAAATACATTTGGCAAATGAACCGGCTGTTGAATGTAGAACTTTTATGGTTTGAAAACATTAACACAATAAGATACAATCATAATTAAATGACAAAAGCCAATTGTATAGTTTTTGACAAATTTTGACAAATATGTATAGCCTTTATAACATCACATTTTGTATAGAGTGATCTTCTTCATCTTCGGGTTAATCTGCCTCCTTCAATCCTGAAGATTCTTGCAGATACTGTGTGTGTGTGTGCAAATAAAAGTCAAAGCCCACCATTTCCATTATCATGACTTTATTCCGGGATAAGCCAGCCATTTCTGAAGGGTTATATTGGGATGAAAAAAAACGTAGCCTTATTTAGAAATTATGTGTTTTTGCACTTTGAAAACAAAGTTCTGTCTGCAATGTCTACCTCACAACAAATCTTGAAGCGCCCACTAAAACAAGAATTGTACTCTATGTATTAATCCGTTTGACCACATCCCCTCTGGTCGCAGGTGGGCTCCTCAAACCATTTGAAGATGTCAAGGGGGGTACCAAGACTAATACGATCAATTAGGGGAATCAATAGGGGGCATCCATCAACACGTATGCAAAGTAAATATCCCTCGTCGTGGGATGGGACATCAATCGGTGGCAAGGAAGGTGAAACAAATTAAAGAATACAGACGGTGACGCCATATACACTACTCACAACAAGTAAGTACCCCCCTAGCATTTTTTTTCATATATCTCAAAAAGTATTTCACCGATTTTGATCATTCAAACGGTAATGGATGCGCAATTTTCTTACGCACAATGTGAGTGGTAAATGGTTGCCATAGCGCTATATTTTCATCATAAAAAGAAGAAGAATTTTCTCAAAAAAAGTGCCCAAAAAAAGTTGCACTTTCAGTTTTATTTGGCATAGTGGGTACATTTTGTATACGAGTAAACATCTTTATTGAAGATTACCCGACACACAAATCTATTATGTAATCCACTACTACTGCTGCATTGTTCTTAGTGACACAAATATGCATTTTTCTAAAACAATAGGCCTTTCAATATGAAATTGTTGGGGATTAGAATGGCCGAAGTCATGTCCTGTTTTCATCTTTAATGGAGTTGGCCTAATTCACTAATCTGTTATGTAATGCAGTACTACTGCCATTACTGCCGCATTGTTCACAGTGGAACCAGTTTTCAAAAGCTTACTCGTGTACAAAAATGTACCCACTATGCCACATAAAACTGAAAGTGCAACTTTTTTGTTTGCACTTTGTTTTAGAAAATTCATTTTTTGATGATGAAAACGTAATGCTATGGCAACCATTTACCATTCACACTGTGCGTAAGAGAATTGCGCATCCATTATCGTTTGAATGATCAAAATCGGTGAAATACTTTTTGAGATATATGAAAAAATGCTAGGGGGGTACTTACTTTTTGTGAGTAGTGTATACTCGGGCGATACTCGTCTCGAGGGTCTATAGCACTACGTCATCATTTTTGTATAGTTATGGTTTGCGCAAGGTTTAGGATAAGGGTTGAGATGGAACGGTTCCGGTTTAGGTTATGGTAAGGAATACCTTTTGGTTAAATACAAAACAAATACAAAATAAAAGCGCTCGGTATGGCGATTTTGCAGTCACATAATTTATATACCATGTTGTCCCTATTCTCTGGAACATTAAGCTGCCAAGTGACATTCGAAATATTCAAAGCCTTGAAAATGGTGAGATACATAATATGTCGGAACGCTTTTGTCAATGTTAATGTTTTGTTTAATTTCTAACAGGGATAATTTTGTTGTGTATTTTTCTTCAAAATGTACATAGCGCCTTGAGGAATGTTCCATAGATAAGAGCTCTTAAAAAGTAATTTTTATTATTATTATTATTATCATGTGTCGCCGGAACTAATGTTATGGAACCATACCGATTTTCCCTCAAGAGATAGACATTACAACAATATAAATCAGGCACTGCATGTACTGCTACATGAAACGAATATTCATATTTTATGATTGCGGCTATAGATTTAAAATCACACGTCAGAAAACATTATTGTAACATGTTGCCTCCCACAGGTAGACTCTGGCCATTTCTCATGTAGCCATTCGCTGTATGTCGAACCATATCTTCAAGGTTGTATCTGGGACTCAAACTACTTGTATATGTGTAACAAAATCAGCGCACTGTTATGATTGTCAACGTTTAGGGATTTCCCCATGTGCTCCTTGTAATGACCTAAAGGCATGAAGGTTAAGAATATGAAGACCCCGACAAAAAAATGTTACACACCTGACATAAATGCGATGTAACGATTCGATTGGATACAGCCAGGAGGTTCCAATGGCCTTGTACATGTAGAATGATGATGACAAGTGTGAGGAATCGAGGGGGTAAAGCGTGGGATTGCAGAGGGAAGGGTGGGGGGGGGGGGGGGGGGGGTTCACAAAGATTCAATGTTGAACTTAACTCTAGGTTGGGCCTAACTGTCATGGAAAGCTTTTAATTCCTTTGTAAAATTGTTGAAACCGTTATTTTGAAAAGGCAATTAGTTTGATACAAATCAAATATAATTGTTATTATTAAGTATTCTTGAAAATGTTTATGTACAGTTTGGATGAACGTCTCAGTATGTTTTGCTTTTTAATATCCGTTATTCCAAGGCTACAAATGGCTTTCCATAATTGTTAGGTCTAACTTAGAGTGAAGTTCAACTGAGTGAGAATCTTTGTGAAACAACCCTTGAAGAGGACGGGCAATTGCGTGGAGGCGTGGATGTACCACTGAATCAACAACGGGGCGATCAAATTTGTCTTCGTCAGACATTGCTATGAGGGGGTTGTTTGCCTACGATGATTGGCTTATTAATGTTATTTTCAACACGGAATTAATGAGTTTGATATCGGGTTTTACACTTCCATCATAATATACGTCATACAATATATCATCGAAAGAAAACAACGATTATACAACGTGATTGAAATGTAAAACTTCTCAATTTGAGCACACACCCAGGAATTACACATGCATAACTAAAATAGGGGATAGAAATGTATCATTTGAATGAATGATATCTTACGGTGCAACATCTTGCGACACGACCCAAACAAGTCATAGAAACGCAGATAGTCCAACCATTCCTGTTTAAATATTGCTCTGCATAAAACAATACCTGTGCCTTATTATAACACGTATAAATTCGCCCTGAGTCATTGTAAAAGTCAACGCTAAATTGGAACTCTATTATTACACCAGTATACAGGTGGAATCCCATGTGTTCGCCGTTTTAAGTTGGTTGCATTTTCATACAAATGCATCGTGCCTGTGAAATACAAAACAATAGGACACAAATAACCTCTTTGAATCTGCCGCGGTGAGGAGCGGCGTCAATAATAGAGGACCGATTTTTAACAAATCGGTTCAGAATTGGGTCTATCTGGCAGGTCAGGCAATAAAGAACTGATAAGGGAAGATTCGCCTGATATCAAGGGTTGCACGGGCCATCATACTCGCCTTCTAAGAAAGTCTCCACTTTGTCAAAGTAACAAGAAAATCGGCACTATCTGAAAGTACCTAGAAGGCTCCCTCTTTTAGTAACTTGATCGTCCTTTCGTAATGAGTATTACATTTTGTGGCGTAGTGAGAGACCATTTCACAGCGGCACCAATAATCGAGTCGGGCAAGTGTTGGCATTATGGGGGAGGGGGTGTACAGTGGACCAATATTCTAATATCCAATTTTAGTTAAATTGGTTATATAGTATGTGTAAGGAGTTAGGGTCAAGATATCTATATGGGGCGATTTCACCTCTGGGCCCTTGCTCCCCCGAATCAGATACGTCACTGAGTATTTTTAGGAAGGAAATCTAAAATTTAGATTAAATTACGTTTAATCTAATTGGGGCGTCATGCGAACTGGTGGAGAGGGTTCAAATGCTGGATGGATGTACAGCTGTTAAGGTTAAACGGAACGGCATCGACATATATAGCAACATATTTTCTCGCCTCCGGTCTCGATGTATTAAACGTTACATCTCTGACGCTACAAACTTGCTTTCACTGCGTCTTGCGGATTTTGAGTGAAATGTGATAACCCCTTCCAAAATATAAAATATAGATATCCCTTTAAAGGAAACGAGGGGCATGTCTGCATTTAATCACACGGATACATTTCCGTTTCATGCCGCTTCCTTCTGTATAAATTATAGATCATATCCTGTCCTCCTTCATTTCTAATGTATTCATCGTTTTTTATATTTTGAGAAAACAATGAACTTTTTAAAAATATATATTTTCGAAATAATGAGCCTGGATTTTGCGGGGATCTCTGGACACTGTCCACAATATTGGCTATTCAGAAAGGTCATTAAATTCATTTGGTATATTGAATCGCGTTTGTATACGTTTTCAGGAGCTGCATATTTTGATGTGTTAATTCATGTTGAAAATCCTTACAATATTTAGTGAAGGAAGTCCAAGTGAACTAAACTGTTAATATGATGAAAAGCGTAACAAATGCAACTACATCTAAATGATACATTAGTCTTACAGCTTTACCACAGGCAAACGTAATTTAGTACGATTAAACGTAGCTAACACGCATTTTCCGGTCAATTGCTAAATCGAAAGAACTGACGGACTTAAATCGATTTTTAGCGCAGAGAATAAATGGTATTGATCGAGCACTTTATAAACGTTTCTGATGCAATAGCGGCCACAATTCAGCTACTACGGACAGTTCAAATATTATATATTGCCGCCATTTAAAACTTCGGAATTGCTGATATACAATATCATGTCAAACTTCAGATACTGACTGTTATTATAGGTATGATTTCACGAATCGTGACATATTATTTTGCTCCCGAGAACGAATAAATTGGCAGTATAATCTATGTAATATTCCTAAAACTAGTTGTTTTTAGTTTAAATAATGTGAAGTAAAACAATCCCACGTTATCAATAAACAAAACACACTTGCCTTGTTTGTGTTTAAGCGATTGTTAAAGTTTTTTTTTACCGATGTCTACTTGTGTTTTCCTGTTCCCTTCGGGATTCTGAAATCTCCATAGACTTT
The DNA here is from genome assembly GCA_037951105.1 of Echinarachnius parma. Taxonomy (NCBI): domain Eukaryota; kingdom Metazoa; phylum Echinodermata; class Echinoidea; order Clypeasteroida; family Echinarachniidae; genus Echinarachnius; species Echinarachnius parma. Next base: position 44,221 of record JBAMJV010000369.1, read on the forward strand.
GTACATAACCCACACGGTTCCCTTAGTCAAGGCCAGGGGAACAAGTATGTCCCAGTTGTATCGTCCATGAATATGCATTTTCTATGTGTAAACGTAATCATCAATCTTTCATATCCTCTGGTCTTGTGTTTTCTGTGAACCATAAAACATCCAACACATATCCGTTTTTTATTATTTCTTATCTTGTATGTAATTATGAATAAAGAATAATCAATAACAAACAAAATTACAACCTGATGATGGTGATGACGACGATGAAAATAAATTAACATTGTCGTCATCACCACCACCACCATTATAATTAAGACTGGTGGTGGGGATGACGATAATGATGATAATGGCGGTCATGATGATGATGATGATGATGATGATGATGCTGATGATGATGATGATGATGATACAAATAGCGATACAAAAAACAACACCTACACCGTTCATATATTACTTTATAAATGAAAAAAGAACAACCTAATGACGTCATTATAAACATGTTGTTCATCTGTACTAATGGACATGCTAATACCCGTACGAGTATGGTGTAGTAATATAAAATATGTTTTAAGTAAACAATACGGTGCATGGACATGCATGCTGTTAAAATGATTATGATTATTACGGGTGTCAAGCTACTTCATCGCAATACATGCATTTTTTCCCTTCCAAAAATATCGAGAAAGTCGTAGATAGAAAAATAAGAGATAGAGAGAAAGAAATGTGAAGAGGGGGAGAGATGGAGAGATAATTAACATGTTTTAAACATTATTTTGGTTACATATGTTGCGATTGACGCGTCAAATCAAGTGGAAAATCCACAAGGAGGCTTTTATTTAAGGGAGAGGTATTAGTTCGGAAGTGGCTTACAAAAGGGAATGCCATACTTAAACAACATATAGGTCAGTCGCTATTGATTTGTTCAATAGAGGCGCCGTGCTTTCTGTGAGTACTGGCTAATAGACGGTAACTGACTTTTCATTTTAGTAATACCAGTCCATTTAGGAGCTTACTCCAACGTTCTCCCCAGCTTGAATAATCACAAATTAAACATCAAGTTAAATATATTTCTCTATATTAATGTAAACATGAAATAAAATGATTGGCGTAAATGTTGATTATGGCGAGATGACATTTGAATGTTCTAGCTTTTATACCAATAACACATAGGTCATGTAGGTGAGGGAAAGTGGGAACGTCGAGTGAGGCAGTGGCGTGACGTGGTCGGACTGATTACGAAGACACACAAATTATTACGGGCACACCTTATGTCTTTAATATGTGTTTTAGTACTCTGTATGTACAGTATATGTTTGTTTTTCGTGCTTTGCCAAAGTATTTTTATGTATTTATTTATTTTCTATCTATTTATTTTATTTTATTTTGTTGGGGGGGGGGGGGGCGTGCCCCCCTAGTGCTACGCCAATGGAGCGCGGGGAATGGTGTTAGGCGGCATTTCGAAGAAGGCAAAGTCAATGGCGATTCCGGAGAAATCAATTTCAATTACTACAGAGGCAGCCAAAAGAGCATAAGAAAAAAAAATACAGCTATAAAAGAAAAACTAGATAAATAAATACCCGCCCGGCAGTGAAACAGAACAAATTTGTACCGTTATTTTGGTCAGTGGAAATGTTTAGAGATACCGGCAACCCAGTTTCCAGATTGAGTCCGAATTAGCGTTTGAGAGTCCGGTGTCGGCCATTCATCATTTTGCTCTCTTTTTCCCGCGCGATCAAATCAACAACAGTCCTATTATACGTACGCACGTACGGGGTCGTCACTTGAATAGTGATGGTCACGGAGGCAATTTTCGTCATGTTTTGAAGGTGAATTTGTTGTAATGCTAAAATTCTAAAGTCCAGTTAATACTGTACAATGTAGTATGCTTGAATTATGCTTTTGTTTTGACCACATTTCCTCCGAATGTAACTATATCCATGCAGTGGACTCAGCGGTGATTTTTTTATCTGACATTTAAATGTTCGTCTACTGCAGATATGAACTTATTTTGGTCAATGTAACCTCACATCAAAGGGTACAAGTGTATATGATGCTAAAAGGAGACCGCTATATTTGGTCAATGAAATCTCACATTAAAGGGATAGCCCCTTTTTGCAAGCCAAATTTCAAAAGTTGCGAGTTTATTGTCTTATATGAAAGAAATAATAGCACGCCTGAACAAAATTAGGGCTTGAAATCTCTTTTTCGTGGAGTTATAGACCTAAAACTAATAAACCATCGTCCAACGGTTAATTGTGCATTATACGTGTATTCACCCAGTGAGGAAGCTCGTACACGGATTCCACGAAGTACCACAACGCTATGCGTGACCCCTACGTGACCCGCGCTAGCTACGTGACCCACACACAAATAACAATAGCATGACCGCGCACTAAACAAAATAACAGAACCTCGCTTAAACTGACTACATGTAATTACATATTCTTCATTTTTGAGATTTCTTTCCGTGACATACCTTTACAAATGTCGGCTTCACAATACCTTTACAAGAATAAGTACAATATTGTTGTAATATTATGCTAAATCAGTTAAACTCTTTTATTGACCGATATATAGTTTGATGGAGGGACGCATTCGTTTTTCATTCGTAGAATCCAAATTACAGGGCTGTTCGATCTGATTTTTGTTGTGTGTGTTACATTCATCCCCATCCGTCAACTGGAAACTGTTCAGACGTTTTGTAAAAGAGGGACTGTCCCTTTAAAGGGTACAAGTGTATGATGCTAAACGGAGACCGCTTTATTTGGTCAGTGTAATCTCACATTAAAGGGTACAAGTTTATGATGCTAAAAGCAGACCGCTATATTTGGTCGATGTAATCTGACATCAAAGGGTTCAATGAATAAGGTTTTACTAATAGAAGAGCGCAGTCAGTAATCTCACATGAAAGGGTACAGGTTTATATTATGATGATACAAGGAGACCAAAGTATTTGGTCTACTAAGTAAATTATGTAATTTCACATGAAAGGGTACAAGTTTATGGCGCTGAAAAGAGACCGTGGTATTTGGTCAATGAAATCTATAAATAAATACAAAAATTAGCATGCTTAATGGAGATCGAGTTAATGTGTATTCAGACTCAAAATACATTTAGAGGTTCTTAATTTACAACACTGTCGGAAGACAAATGTGGTGTGGTGGATGTGGTGTGGCAAGATTGGTAGAGCGCGCGCTTTTAGATCCTGACATTGCCTGAGATCCCGAGTTCGAACCCCACACACCGCGTTAGTCCTTCAGCAAGACAATAATTTATCCACATTGCTGCTCTCTACCCAGGTGTATAAATGGGGACCGGTAGGAGGTGAAAGCCTTTATGTTAACGATCTTCTCAATGCCCATGAGCCGCTTGGAAGGAATGCTTCCAAGGGAGTGGAGATGGTGCACACAATGTATGCTGGTTTGCATTGTATCCTATGACCGGGGTAATAATATCATTGTAAAGCGCTTAGAGATGATTAGCAATCATACTAGGCGCTATATACATCGTGTATATTATTATTATTATTATTAAATCGCTTAAGTTTTCATTTCCCAGGTGAAATGATAGTACTCTTGAAACCGTTTATCTAGTTTTCCGGTTTTTCAAACATTGTAGGCAAAAAGAAATGTCAAGTTACATATTAAAACTAAATATATTTTGGTTATCAGAGCATGACATGATGATTGTGATCATTATAAATGCTTCTCTATAAAAGTAAATGTTTATTTTTTACCCCCGATATGTAATTCTTTTCGCTTCTATCTAAAGCTTAAAAAAAACTAGGCCGTGTGCAATTTCAACTGACAGTGTTAATCCAGACACTGGATTGCCTGCGGGAAATATGTTGCAGAGATGTGTAGTGCTAGGATAAATCACTAAACAACATACGTCAACTCAAATTATTTCCACTTTGATGTATCAAATTGTGTAAAAGATTTGGAATGTATGTGTCCTTTGAATGCGATAGATTAGGAAAGAAAAGGTGGCCTTAATGAATTCTCAACGCGCTTTACATAACAAAAACGTATAATCTACATTTTAACTTATGACTACATACATCAAATAACATAATTTAACTGAGTACAAATCAAACTGCATCTTAAATTACAAAATAAGTCAATATAGTTATCAAATAAAGAAAATATGTAGCTGCAATTTTAAGCTTAAGCTTTATCTGCACATACATGTATCCAGTTTATCAAGGCTTGAAATAGATCTATTCAATTTGTTGTCGTGTGCAAAACGTGATGAATGGTTGATAAAATGTGTAGTTTTGTGATCTGATATCTCCACTATAAAGTAATGTTGTAAAAATGTCACGTTAAATGGATGTTATATGGCCAAGTAGTGAGTGAAATTGCAAAGTTATATTCGCTAACTCATTCAGCGACCGTGTACATAGTTATAACTTTACAATGGAAAGTTACAAATCTGAACACTTCAATCATAAATATCTTTTTAACAAAAGGGACATTCGAAAATAAAAACTTGTTCATGCTTCATTGCTTCTATTACCATTAATTCGTTAACATGCGAGTTCAGTCCATGACAATGCAACAATCTTTATGATACCACGCATTTAGTACACATATTCAAGTAATGCACCAACTCAATGAATCAATGCATGGTTCGAGACTGGCTTAATACTTGTGCTATTTTATTTTATGAAATAGAGCGAACACTGTGTGGAAGAAAGCAAGGCTACGCCCAGCCTCGGTTCAAGACCATTTAGATATTGTAAGTAACAAGTCGGTGTCGATTGAGTGGTCGAAGCAAACAATCCTAGCTAAACTGGTGGCAACATCCCATGGCGTAATTAGCAAAACCTTCTTGTAGGGGGTTTCGAGTGGGCCAAGCGACCTAGCCGTTGAGAGGGGGGGGGGGGGGCGGCGGGATGGCGTGCCCCTCCTAAGTTAACATCCTCCAGACCTCCGGTAGGGACTGTCTATAAATAAATTTGGACATTGAAAAGGGGCTTTTAGATCACTTTAACAAATTAAAACGCATATCAATAACACTTTGGGATTTCACGTTATTAAGGGGGAGGGGGGGGGGGGGGGGTAAAGCCCCAACGACCCCCATATGTGCATCAGTGATACTGTGCTGCGACCGAACCCGTTGAGCAGACTGACTGCAACTGGAATTTGATTTAGTATCATAGCAACCACCCAGGGTCTTGACTAAAGGCTATGTTACTTCCGTCCTATAACAGGCTATTCATAATTTATAATTAACACATTCGTGAACCCTCGACGTGATGGCAGTCCCTATACGTAAATACTACCATGACTACTGTGCACCTAATCGCACACCCAAATCCTCCTTTGTCCGGCAAAAACTTCTGCATGACAAGTTCCATTCTTGGGAAACCTATATACGGTGCTTGTGCCGATATCATATGTGAATATGACTAAACCTTATCTTTGCGTTTCTTTGAAGACACAACCAGCGCCACAATATCAACGCTGTTATTGAGATTAACTTGAACGACTAACATTTTTGCTATCAGCTATATCGAAAGATATATCAACATATTACAGGAAAATGCGTTGGGAGGACATTACAATAATTACAAGACTCGCGATATTAGTTACTCGCTTACTTCTTCATTATTCCATTAGCCTAATGGAATAATGAAGAAGTAAGCGAGTAACTATATAATATCGCGAGTTAGTCTAGGTTATAGACTCTTTGTACACCTTTCCCCCATTATAGCGCGTAACCCTCGAATCTGTACTTGGGCCATTCTTGGTCACGTGTGTGACCCAAAACATGAAAAATTTTGAAATGGGATGCTTATATTTCAGTAAGTATGAGACTATAATGATTTTTTACTTCATATGTGACTTGAATATGATGTAGTCTTTCAAACCTAACACAAAAGATTTTATAAGGATTACGTAACTCAATGTCAGAGGTCAAATGGCATGGGTCACGTGTGTGACTTCGCACAGAGCGCTTTTTTCATAACTAAATTTCATTTGGAAAATTCTTTAAAATATGAATAGCTATAATGTTCATCTTATTACCAGAGAAGTACTATACATTTGTAAGTACAACAATAGCAATGAATGAGAATTATATCAAACCGTTGTGTTTTATAGTACTTAATTATGTGGCAACGTCTGGTCACTTGTGTGACATTTTGGGTTGGTCACGTGTGTGACATGTACAATATGAATGGAAAAATGGGAATTTTATAATATCGGGTTTAGAAAAGAATGAAAGGTTGAATTTTTACAAAGTTGGTATCAACCTGTACAGGAAAGTGAGAAGAATGAGCTTGCTAATTATCCTTTTGATATCTTGATTATTTTCTGAATTATGATTATTAGAAAAATATTGAAATATGTAAATTTATGCAAATGAGTAAAAAAGTTTCATTTTAAACTTCAAATCATGTATTTCATGAAACTTTACACATGGATCATTCTAAAAATGGAACAAAACTACAGAAAAATAAAACTTCAATTTTTCCGAAAAAGTTTCACTTTTCAAAGAATGGCCCTACTACAGATCACTGCTGTACAGAGATCTCTCGTTGGCGGCTTTTTCGGGGTGGCGGAGATCAGCTCTCGGGGGTCTAATCAAGACTAATCGCGAGTATGAGCAGAACAACATCTAACATTTTTTACGACATAATACGATGTTGTTTACTGCGATATTTTGTTATTGATTTCCAAAAAATATTATTAAGCTGTAAATGGTTGAAGTAATTGTTGCTCTTGGGGATCTATAACTGGACTTGTTCGTGTATACCTTCTAATAAAATAATGTGTTGTTCACTTTGCCGGAAGTACCATTATGTTATACACTAAGATAAATATCACCCAGGTTTCCAACCGTAAATACTGTGAGCTTATGTTACTCAGAATACAGTGCGTGTAGTTGTAATGACGATTGTGATATTCACTATTCACTAATCAGCTGATAAATCACTGTGTCCCTATGTTGCTCGAAGAAAGGTCAATATAGATGTAGAACTTAATAACTTAAATTTAATTACATTCCATGTATTGTATATTTAAGTCATCCAAAAACAAACACGTTGGAGACGGTTGCGAGACAAACGCTACTATATAGCACAGTTTTAACACCAATGTATTTCTTTGCTTTTTTTCGATTTTGACGTGCTTTTTTCTACTCATTAATTGACCAAAATTGACTACCAAAATCAACTTTTAAAAACATTTAGCATTTCCATACAAATGCAAACAAAACAAGGAACAGAAATGAGAAAACATATGCTCAAATAGATACCCAACATTTTTCAAAGGGTTGTGTAATTCATAAACTAAGCAATTAATTTCCACCACTTACGGAACCAGTACTATTTCCTGGTTCCATACGGGCCAAACATTTGCGAGTACGCCAAAGCTACGGTATTCAAGCGTATGCTTTGGAATGGTGATGCGTTTTCCAATTACATTTTTTTTTTCTGGAAAAATATTTTTGTGAACTTGTTGATGGAATGGAATACTAAAGATGTCACCTTTCATTTATAAGAATATTATTTTTGGGTGGTTGTACCCTTTAATGACGGATTATTGTAGATTACATTGGAAAGTAAGCGCATGCCAACATTGGTCGCGATCGGGCGCGTAATGATAGCCAAAATCTCGGGGGGCCTTTGAGCCCAGTCTTCTTAATGCTAAATGACTAGCAATTAGGCCTAACATAGCCTGGTTAATTGAGACATAATAGTACCTTTCATGAAACAAGGACTGTCTAGACTAGCCTAGGTGTCAAGACAGCCGTATGAAAGCCTGCAGGTGGGCAAACGTATAGAAACAGGTTGACGTACGCATCGAGCTATAGTATGATGGTCAAAACATCATTAAGATAATACAAGCAATTTTGGTTATCCCCTTCCTGATGCCACATTCATCAACATGAGCCTCGTCGAAGAGAAATACTTCAAGTAAGATAAAACAACAACAACACCACCACCAACCTCTTCATCATCGGCAGTCGTCACCATAATGCACTGATTAGATGGTTGCATTAAGGTGGTTTAAGAATTAACAAGGTACGCCACATTTAGCCATACATCGCTAAGACGTACTCGAAGAAGTTCGGTGAGTGGCGTAAATAGCATTTTCTTTTCTCTGATGGGGGTGTTTAATTTGGTTGATTAGTTTATCTTCGATCAGGACAATCAGTAGAACTCCCGCGGCGGAAAGATGACGTTCGATTGCTACCATGTCTTCATTTGCAAGTTGAACACGTTCCATCTTAACTATCTTCACCGTCCTCCTTTTCTTATTAGTCATAATATAGTACATAAATAAAAAGTTAAGAGCTATAGTCTAATAAGATTAGGATTTGAAAATAACTGTTCGTGCAATTATGTTGCCATTTAGATCTTAAAATATTACAGGGTCAGTAACGACCTTTATTTTGCTTAAAATAGCATGATTAATACAAACCCTCCATTAATCACCGTGTTTTTACCTGATATCCATCAACCAATAAATACATTATGTTGGTTAAGCAAAGTTAAGGTGACTCGATCAGATTCGTTATGGAGGATGATGACATATTCCAACTGTTTAAACCCATCATACACATATTATCCAGAATGCAACAGAAATTAGCGGGATGTTGTACAAAAAATATAATGTAATATGATTATCTTGTATCATTTGAATTTTCCCAAACAGATATTCGAATACGTGATATTTATGTGGTTAATGGAATGTTGTATTGAACTTTGTTTTGCATGCAAAACTGATAGAATCAAAAGCGGACAAGCCAGAGGAGCTTATAAACCGAACACAAAAAGTAACTACCCCCATAAACAACTGCCTATAATTTCATAACCGATGATTGTTTCAATATGTTATCTTACCACAATACTGATACAGTTGTTATGTACTTTTTGTGTGAAAATCAGAGATATGCATTACTTTATGGTTTATAGATTATCGAAGAATGAAGTGACCCGATCAGCATAATGGTCAGGGGCCGCGGAACCGGGGGGGGGGGGGGGGGGGGGGGGGGGGCTGGGGGCTGAAGCCCCCCAATTTTTGGCTTAAAACAATAAAATACATGAGCATAAAATAAGAATTATTATAACAATTAAAATGTGGTCAGCGCCCCCCCCCCTCCCACTTTCAAACCTTTCCGCGGCCCCTGATGGTGATCATGTAACAGTGATTTTTTACTTGCCAAGCGCGATGTTAGCTTTATTATGTTTATATCTGCAAACTTCGTGCAATACAATTATTGTAAAACATAAATTTACCGAATGTCTATTCATGTTCAGATTTCGTAATTTCAAAACATTTAAAATAGTTTAAGAAGTACAATAAAGAAGTACTCTTTCTGGTTCATTTCTTTGGTCAATATATGAAAATAGTTGTAAAAAGGTTCACGTGCGATTAAAAACATCCGGGTACAAGACACACGAGACACGTACATGTATGAGCATGGATCGTTTCAAGAAGAGAAGACATTTATAACCGAAACCTTTCCGTCGGTCAAAACTGATTTCCTATCAATAAAATCGTTCGGTGCTATCCCCACTTTAGACTGAAGAGACCGCGGATCGAAACAGAATCAAGGAAATGAATGTCATCGTTCAATTACACGAATGCCACCTCCATATACTTCGTCGTGGCGAAAGTAACAAAAACATTGCCGTTATGAATAAACGTCATCGCGTGGGTACCCGTAACGAATCGGGAAAACGATGCTAGTTCAATATTTACCTGAGGGATATATAACATTTGAATTGAAGTATTGACGATGGAGCTTAGCGGGATATGCGGTTTGTAATGCTTCCTTAAACGTACGCCATTGAGTAAAGTTTCTGTACAATTTGTAAGAATTGTATTGTTTTTTAATAAATGATTTGTTATTAAAGCCACACAACCATCGTGCCCGAGAACGAGGACGAGGAGCAGACGGAAGGGGAGGAGGAGGAGGAGGAGGAGGAGGAGGAGGAGGAGGAGGAGGAGGAGGAGGAGGAGGAGGAGGAGGAGAAGGAGGAAGAAGAGGATGAGGAGGAGGGTATGGGACCGGGGTGGGTAGTTTGAGGAGGACAACAAGGAAAAGGAAGAAAATGAGTATATTACAAGAGGAGTGAGGTTAAAGGGATCTAGTAACATTGTCCAAATCCACAACACCCACTTAGAACTCTTGTGGTTCACTCATACCTAATTTTTGTATTCGTATTACCAAGAGAAACATGAAACATATTTTTGCTTTTCATCATTTCCCTTTCGTTAGAAAGATATTTATGATTGAAGTGTTCAGATTTGTAATTATACACTGCAACATAGTTACTGTATAAAAAGTTAGTGCAATGTGTAAGCAAATATCACTTTGCATTTTGGCTCATTACTAAGTCATAAGACGTCAATTTACCTTGACACTTTCACACATCACTCAGTGGATATCAGATTCCATGGATACATATTTTATCAACCATTTTTCATTTGTTGCACATGTCATCAAAGGTATTTGATCCCTTAGCGTGTTGTTGTCTTTGTGTGAGAACCGCGAATATCACCTCGAGCACGTGATGCGCTGTTACATAAAGGTGGTATCTCACCGGGCTGGAGACTAGTTGGCGACTAGTTGGCGACTCAGTCTCCGCTGGTCGCGGAGACGTCTCCGCGACGTCGCCGCGACGTCTCCTGGAGATTATCCGGGTCTCCGGGGAGTCGCGGGAAAATCAAACATGTTCGATTTTCGACAATCAGTCGCGGAGACTAATTTTGTCCGCGACTGGGGAGACGTCGCCGCGACCTACTGGAGACCAAGGCGACTGAGAGGAGACGTTGCGGAGACGTCTCCGCGACACTACTTGACGTTGCTTGACCCACTTTAGAGACCACGTGACTGAATTCTTTATCATTTGGTACAGTTTGTTCCTGCTCCCATGGATACGTCGCGGAGACGTCTCCGAGACTTCGCCTTGGTGAGATTGCAAACCATTTTCGGGTCTCCCGAGTCGCCGCGACTACCGCGACTGATTAGTCGCGGCAGTCGCGGCGACGTCTCCGCCGGTGAGATACGCACTTAAGGTGGTGTATCTTATGTCCAAGCTTCGTCAACTTTAATACAATATTCCACGAGTCGCCGTCATGGCAGTAATGATATACACACACGCAGTCTGTTGAGGAAATTGTAAAAGTTCATAGTGATAAATGATTCAAATGGTACATTAATACAACATCACTGCTACGTATAGTCTAGCTTATATTTTGTTCATTCTAAATCCAATGAGTTTACGTGTCATGCATTATTATTTTATTGTTACGAACGCGAATGAAATTCACCTCGTAAAGTACGCATCTGTTTGATTCACATTGATAGCGCTTAGCCAAACGTATCAAAGTATATGGCTGATAGTCCAAATTCATTTTTTTTAAATGATGCTATTACAAATTTGTAATGAAATTATTAATCATAGAACTACGGTGAGGTACACGCCCGTTATAACACACATTTTGAGGGCATGCAGTTAAGTTCCACTGTCTCAAAAAAGAGGTAGGTGTATATTGGAGTATGTCTTAAACAAAAATCACTTAAAACCGACATCAATCTGGATTCGCCAAGAGCATGGACGTGAGTGCTAATATAGAGAAACGCAGGAACTAGATTGTTTAATGAATGGTCAATGTGGCGGATTGTCAAAGTAGGTAATAAATTCGTCTATAAAAGGTCACACTATTTAATACGAGGAATATAGGTTAAAGGGATAGTTGAGTTCTGGTAAGGAGAGTACAGTTTTAGTGAAACTGAATTTTAGTAACCAAAACCTGCATCATTACATTACAAACTAATAGTTATAACTAGAAAGGAACACACAATTACAAATGACGTAGTAAAGATCATGTTATCATTCAAAAAGAGCCGTCAAAACGTAAGAGGGCGCTCTCTGAACACTCATCGGTTTCAACCATTTTGAATAAAATATTGTGCATGTGATGCTTTGTTGAAATAGTAATTAGATAGATAAATAACCAACAACTATTTAAATACCTATTTTGTAACTTTTTGAAAAGAGGAAGCATTTTTTTGAATTTTTAACGGCTGGTTCAAAATTCTCTAATAAACCCGGGGCCCCGGGTTTATTACAAATTGTTATATTTATGGATATTTCAGCCGTTTCTGAACCGATTTTGATCAAACAAAGATGATTTTATTGTTTAAATATTATGCTCTTTCAAATTTTACACTCAGTTTTTCATTACCTCACAAACCAATTAAGTAGTCTAGCGCCCTCTCTACCAAAACTCAACTTTCCCTTTAAGTGGACTTGGTATCACTGTTAGATGGACATTATGCATTAACGTTTATTCGGCTACTGAAATATAGGGCAGCCATAATAATCATGATAATTCAAAATCACCGTGGTGCGTCGGATAGGTCAAAAGGGCTGCTTTATACACATTGGATTGACAGTGGAAATCATCCCCTGGGGTGCTCCTCTCGGCCAAGATTTAGACAGATGTGGATAAATGGGTCTGGGAAAATGTTTGGAGCTGAAAGGGAGGACAGTGTGTATATGTTGCATCCGTATAGTTATACAATCAGAATGGCGCTCCGCGCTCCTAAAACATATCAAACTCACCTGTATTTGCGTCAACCATGGAATTCGCAAATTATGTATCTTTATTAAACTGGTTATTCGTGTTGAAAGAATATTATTAGGAACTAACAACAAGTATATAAACATCTTAAATCAGGGATTTTTTCCAGATATGTGTAAAAAAAAAAAACAGCATGTGATATACAAGCTAAATTGAATGTAATGATATTTATTATTCAAATTTCTGTCTAACACAATTATGACAAGAAAACCGAGGTAAGACCAACCAAAAAAGGAAGAATTATTAGCCATTAATACCTGAGAGAGGCAGAAAAAATAGGCCATTTCGTTCGCCGGAGTGCGCTCGGTTTGTAATTGTATTAGACTTAATAGATCACCATATTCCTCTCTAGTGGTAAAAGAATGTCAGCGAAATTTCAACAAATGAGAGGTGACTTATAGGATGCCCAATGGCGGCACCACAGTCCTTTGTGACTTCATCAGGACGTTGCCGGAAAAAATAGCCGCCGACAATCGCCCACGCGATCGGCGTGATGATGGTTGACAAAATAATGGTCGCTTGGTCTTCACCCATCCATTGGTCCGACGTCTCATTTTTGTCTACTACTACACAGCGCATGACACTTCCATTATTAACGAACACGATTAAATTGCACACAAATTAAACATTTGAAACTTTCGATTACAATACAAATATTTATATACCTCCGACATGTTCGGCTGTAATTATCTACAGCCTTCGTCAGCGTTGTGACACCCTTTTGACGTTTGTGACGTATAGCGACCGATTATCGGGTCGTAGAAGGTCGGTAACAAAATGTCACCTTATTCCGAAGCCCTAACCTACCGTAACCCTTAACCAAGACCATAAGACTTATCATAACCCCTGCTCATAATGCATAGCCTCTGAATCCGAATTATGCAATATATAGTAGACGAAAATGTATCAACCGAATTGGTGTCGACCAAGCGGCATGTTCTCCGTTCATTAACATCTATTATGTATTGAATCAGCAGGCCCTTGGCATCAAGAAAGATGGGATGAGAACGGGGAGAAGGGTAGGTGGTTTCATCTCAATCGGGTTGGGGGGGGGGGGGGGGGGGCAGATGCAGAACGGGAACTTCACAAAAACAGAGCTGGAATCGCTTCTTTCACCCCCTATTAGCTAATAGGGTCAATTAGTTCGTAGATAGAGGAGTGTGGGAAGGTGGTAAAGAAGTGTGTGAACGAGTTTGCAACTCTGTATATTACACCTTTTCGAAGTTGATGGGGTTTTCCATACGTCGTCGTTATTTCATCATCTTGTGAATGATGTGTACCTTGTAGATGTTTGTCACTAAAAACTACTCATGCAATTGTGAGGTTTCAAACAACGGTACGGCTCCCTTTTCACGTCCCCCTTTCCCACTTTCTTATTTCACGGTACTTGTTTTTCAAAGCACTCATACGTCTACAATTCCACATAATTATACAAAAACAACTCCAAAAATATAACAACAATCAGTAAGAAACAGCAATATATTAGTTTAAGCGTTTGTTAAACAAGAATCTAAACAAAAACAGATTGTCTTTGAAGAAGCTATTCGGGGAAATGCTTCTAGCCCCCTCCCCATACTGTATTCTTGCACGTGGAAAATATTCGAGGTATCAAGCGTACGAACCGGTCTGAGGCGGGCCTACATAGTGTGATCTCAGTTGGCGCCGTCATTTTCCGTTCGGCATTACTTTCTGCATACTGTGATTTAAAGGGATAGTTGAGTTCTGGTAAAGAAAGTACAGTTTTGGTCAAACTGAATTGTAGTAATCCAAACCTGCACCATTACATTACAAACTAATAGTTATGACTCCACCATGCTCGAAAGGAATACAAAATTACAAATGTCCAAGTAAAAAGCATGTTATCATTCAAAAAGAGCTGTTAAAACTCAAGAGGGCGCTCTCTAAACACTCATCTGTTTCAACCATTTTAAATAAAATATTGTGCATGTGATGTTTCGTTGAAATAGTGTTTAGATAGAGAGATAATCAACCACTATTTAAAACATATTTGGTAAATTTTAGAAAAGAGGAAGCATTTTGTACATTTTTTTTTTTACGGCTGGTTCAAAATTATCGAATAATTGTGGGCCCCCACAATTATTACAAATTGTTACGTTTATGGATATTTCAGCCATTTCTGAACCGATTTTGATCAAGTAAATTTTAGTCTGTCATTAAAATTGCTCTTTCGAATTTGACACTCACTGAATTGTTCATTATCTAACAAACAAATTATTTTGTGTAGCGCCCTCTATACCAAAACTAAACTATCCCTTTAATGTTCAGATTCTGCCACCAAGTCGTGTCTTGTTCTATTAGAAAAATGTTAATCTGTCAGTTGGGCCCGCCAATGCATTTTTTCCAAGGCTGCTATTAAGCATTATACAAAAGTAAAAAACAAATTAACGTCCAAAACTTCCTTCAGACATCGGCCGCGTCACATATTACTTAGCATGCATGGGGCGTGAGTACGTGTTAATTAATCATGACCGTATACGTTGGTGTGAGAGCATTTAGTCAGTAATAATTAATAAAAATAAAGATTCTATTACACACAGATAAGTAGAGGAGCTATTACGATAAAAAGGTTATAGGTTCTACATGAGCCTCCGAGGGAAACGGGGATATTGGGTTACCCGACCTTCTAATCATATACAGCCCGAGCTCTGGGGGGAAATAAGCCACTGAACGTCACGAAAAAAAAAATCGAAAATGTTAAATCTGGCCCTCCATTTCCATTTTAACCTTGGCCTCGACACGGCTGTGATTGAAGGCCTGGTCACACAGGACACGACTAGACCCACTAATGCAGTACTCATTGGTACGAATCCATGGCAAGCCGTTTTAACATGTATTCCTATATATTTCTTGATATCAAGAATTGAATTATTGATATCGAGAATGCTTTTCTTGATATCAAGAATTACCAGTGCTTAACAACAGAAAAGTATTTCTTGATATCAAGAATTAAATTCTTGATATCAATAAATCGAATTCCTGATTATCAAGAATTGAATTCTTGATATCAAGAAATAGGAATAAATGTTAAAAAACAGCTTGCCATAGATTCGTACCAATGCGTACTGCATGCATTCGTGGGTCTAGTCGTGTCCTGTGTGACCAGGCCTTTAGAAAGCATTCGTTCCGGGCAACAACAAGTGGGGAAAGTTTGTCGCCAACGTGTTTGTTTTGCGAACATGAGATACATATTCAACATTTAGATCTCTGACATTTAAGCACGATATAAATTGATTTATCTGAGATCGAAAAAGATTATTTGACATTTCGTAAGATCTAAGTTCACTTGATTTTCGCCGAGATATCTTGACCTTTCATTAGATTTAAGTTGACTTACGGTGAGACGCCGGAAGAATGTCTTAGAGGCATTTTGTGAGATGTATTACACAGTCAACTTCCGGAATATTTGCACTTGTCTATACGAAAGATGGTCAGTTTAAGTTGAACCTATCAACGAGGAGATTCAGAAACCACTAACGCAATATTCTAGTGAAATATTGACACAGTAGTATGATACGGAGCAATGTTATATTTTTCACACGTACCCCAAATTATTGATATATTCATGATTTAGTTGAACAGCGTTCCGGAACGCCTTTCGATTGTAGTCAAAATCAATAAGTAGTAGGTGATAGAATCTGACATCAATTTGACACACGTGATTGTGTTTCTATTTTAGTGATATCAAATCAAACGATTCGTCTATCTCTGTCCGTGTTGACAACAATACCCTCATCACCAGTGTATATAACTTATGAAACAGATTGTTCGGTGAATACAATACAAATTAAGATTGAAAAATAATCTGAAATATAGTACAAAAACTCAGACGAAACAACAGGAATAACACATGTTTGTATATCACACCCGCTTCAATTAGATAAATGAAGTGGCCTCATATCTAAATTCAGCACTAAATCGGTATAGGCCTATTTTAGCTGGTAATAGTTCAATGAAATGTATCCACCTACACTCTTGTTTGAAGACTATGTTACACGGAAACAAGCGTACTGTAGGGTACCGCTTTTTTTAGCATGCTTTTTTTCTTCTTCTATTACCTCTGCAACACATTCTTGAAATCGAGTGTCCGATACGCTGTTTGGTCAGTTTTTACACACTCAATCCCGAACCAACAATGTACATGACGTAAAGAGCAGCGTTTTCTCATGAAAAGGTGAAGTTATAATATGCGATCTATTCGATTATCGATATTTATATCCTGAATAAGTACGTAAAAAAAACAATTTTAAGCTTTAGTATTCTCATGTTGTGTGATCAATCGGTTAATTCCAATCATCAAACCGTCCTTTCGTCGTAATTCTAGCTCTATTTACCATCTACCCTCGAATTTGAAACTATAAAACTGTTGTGTGGCTCGTTGAACATATTATATACATTTATTTCTATATAGGGAACTGAAATTGGCTCCTCACTCTATAATTATGGGCAACTGCGCGTAAATATTGTACGCACAATTGGAAACGTGTGACTAAATAATGGAACAATATGAAAAATGATGTACAAAATATAGCTTTACTCCGGATTCCATTTCCATCAAATGAATGTTGTTTTGCAATTTCCTGGAAAATGGCCATCTTCATTAAAGGAGTAGTTCAGTTTTGGTATAGAGGGCGTTGCACGAAATTATTTCTTGTGAGATAATGAAAAATGAGTGTAAATTCTGAAAGAGCATACAATTTTAATGACAGAATAAACTTTATTTGATCAAAATCGGTTCAGAAAGGGCTGAAGTATCAATAAATATACCCGATGAAAAATACATCTGGGGCCCAGATGTATTCGATGATTTAACACCAAAAAAATGCTTACACTTGTTCAAAAATGTTCAAAGGAGTTTTTGTTTAAATAGTTGTTGATGATCTCTTTATTTAATCATTTTTCAACAAAACAACACATGCACCATTTTGTATGACAAATGGTTGAAACCACTGCCTTTTACAGAGCGCCCTCTTGAGTTGTAATGGCTCTTTTTGAATAATAACAGGCTTTTTCCTAAGTCGTTTGTAATTTTCTATACCGTTCGAGCATGGTGGAGTTATAACTATTTATAGTTTGTAATGTTATTGTGCAGGTTTTAGTTACTAAAGCTCAGCCTTCCCCAAACTGTACAGCTACCCAGGCCTTTAATGTTGAATTATATTTGGTATTAACCAAAGGGCAATTGCTAATGCAGCATTAAACAAAAAACCTACAAATGTACCCACTGGTTAGGAATGGAATCACAAGCAATTCAACAACTAGATTCCTTTAATCCCCATCACTCTAAAGCTTAATTACCCTGGGATAAGAGTGACGGCAGAAAGAACAAATAGTGATGTGCTACAATTTCGGTTTGAGGATGTGGACGATTGAAGCGCCCATTTAAGTATTACTTTAAGGACCCGTTTCGTATGACACTTCATGAGCTAATATGGGGCATGATTTATGAAAGGAGTACAGTATCCCCACCACTTGTCGCTGCGAACGCGTGGCGTCTTAACTTGGAGGGTAACTTCCCCCAGGGGTGTAACCCTAGGCCCCCGTGCTCCACCTTTATGAGGTATATAATATCCTCTTCCGAATTAAATGCTCTGCGAGCAAAGGTTACACCCCATAGGGTCTATTCCGACGACATTAATTTCCGTAAAGGCATGGGCCAGCGGTTATCGTATTACTTCTCTCCTTGATAGACACGTCGACGAAAATATCGTCACACCTAATGACACGGAAACTCTATAGAGACTACAAGATTTTTGGTAACAAAAATGAATATGTTATTATTTTTGCTACTATATATGTTTGAAAATATTCAGAGATGTAGCAAATGTGTTTTTTGTGAAGTTTACCATCTGCATGTTGAATACTGTGCAATTTGATTTCAAGAAGAATTCGTTTCATAACAGACGGGTATCGATGCAGTAAAAAGGATTTTTTTTTTTTTACCAAGCTAACATGTAAAGCTTCAATTTTGATTCATCAAATTCAAGTTCTTCCCGTACCATTGACGCATACGGTGACGCTTTATCTACGTTTCCGTTACCATACACCCACTTCTTTTTGTAAGCAGTGAAAGCTGAAGAAGAGAGCAGCTAGTACTTTGGTAATATAGACGAATCATTGTGGTTCATAGAATATTGCTGATCGCCCTGATGATGACTCCCAAAAGAGTACGTCTCCCTATAAATGCAATGTCATGTATGTGAAAGGTTTAGTCATATGAGTACCCAGGGGGTGGGGGGGGGGGGGGGGGGGGTCAACCCCCCCCCCCCCCCCCCCCCTTACCACTTTTAACGGGTCTCAAGTCAACTTTTTACCGGTCTCGACTATCATAACCAATGGTCTTGGCCCCAGAGGACACAACTGAACAAGTGGTCTTGGTCTCGGCCTCGACAAATTTTGACGCTTCACGGTCTCGGCTTCGAACATTTTTGACGGACCCCCCCACCCCTTGACAAAATCCTGGATACGCCTATGGGTTAAGTAGACAGGGTTTCTATCATTGTTGCACTGTAATGACTGTCTGAATACACGAGTGCATGACCTCCAACCGTTAAAATCGATCGGTCGCCTTTCCGGTTAGGAACATCAATGCAAGTGGCATCGCCCCAAGTCTACGGCAATTAACTTCAAAGAATATGACTAACCAACACACAATGTATGAGTAGTCTTTTTAGCCTATTTAGTACTTGTACTTGACACAATAATATTATGTAATTTTCTCAATCATTTGTGTACTAACCACGGTTAAGAAATCAAATGACTACTACTAGCATTACGTTTGCTCTTTCTCATAATGTGTTCACCCATCCAACTATTATTAGGAATTACTTTGAAATACTATTACGACATGTACATTTTGATATTTTGTTTTTGTATGGACATGTGTACGTATTTATTTTCATTAACATGTATTTCAACATGTCTGTTAGTAAATGTGATCGATAGCTTTACTGTGAGCGTGGTGAGGTTGTGTTTTGAGCAATGTACTATAATTATGAAACAGCCATGTGTATAGGACATTATACATGGTAAAAATTGATGCGGTTGTATGGGTTTTGAAATAATGAAATAATGGGTCGCGTAATCAGCCGGGTTATATCTTGACCGTACAGCGTATTACTCTCACGCGTTCGGCAATATAGTTCTAGATCATCCATCCACAATACGGTATTTTGATGACCGAGGGAGAAAAATTAGACACATTTGCCCTTATAGTTATTAGAGCCCAACCCTTCCCCTTGTATCATGATTAAGGCGGTCATCTGTGAAGTGAGAGCGGAATCGAGCTTTTGGGAGGCGACTTTCATCTTTCCTTACATTTTGCTGGTAATTTTCCACGGTCATCTCCCCGGGGGTCATCTAT
The DNA here is from genome assembly GCA_037951105.1 of Echinarachnius parma. Lineage (NCBI taxonomy): Eukaryota > Metazoa > Echinodermata > Echinoidea > Clypeasteroida > Echinarachniidae > Echinarachnius > Echinarachnius parma. The sequence goes on from JBAMJV010000369.1 coordinate 64,201, forward strand.
CCATATTTGCATCCTCATATTGTCCTCTGTTGTTTTAATGTACATTGCGTAATGTATCAAACTCCTTTAACATGCCATATCACGTCGACGTTTTGCTCAACAACAACAGTAAAGTAGATGCAAGGAAAATTAAAGCATAACATAGTATCGTTAATATACAGTATTAAAATGCGTTTTAAAAATAACGGAATTAAAACAAACAAAATACACTTAACTTAATCTTATTTGAATAGTGATATATTTGTTTTGTTTTTAATATTTAAACTGCAACTTATCATATTTAGTGATGATTGTCATCTGATATAAAGAATAATGTTGATTTTCCACCAATTGTGCATTATTATATGATGCCAATGTTGTTATGATAATAATCTGTATTAGGCCAGACAGGGCATCACAACGCTGCATGATCTTCACGTAATTAATTAGTGTTTTTCTCTTCGCGTCACGTCTACCTATATATATTCATAATCACGCATTTGACTTTAGGTTATCACGGTCAATCTTCATGCCTTTAGGCCATATTTTATTGTTCGTATTCAAAGTTAAAGGGGTGCACTAAAAAAATGAAAACCAACTATAATTAATCACACAATTATGCGAGGATTGAAAAGAATTAGTAGTATATTATTTGGTCTGTATATATACTACATGGATGACATACCATGAGATGTTTCAGTACAAGTAGACGATCTAAAACTATGTTTATTCCTTCGTACGATGTGCACTATAAATACAAATATAGGTATAGGCGAATTTGACAAGATGTAGAATAAGTGAAATAAATGACGACATTTGGGCATCGTCGTGATTCGAAATCACAAACTTGATCGAGTGACTTTTGTTAGTTCATAAGCAATATGAATTTGGTGAACATCAAGACTAGTATAAACACACGTACAATAAGCGTATGTGGCTTCTACTCCAGTACACGACTTTGAAACATGAACTGAAACAATCATGAAAAAATATCGCCGTAATTTCTCAAAGAATTATTCGTGTTTAATAGTATCTGATATTATTGGAGATGTTCTACAAACTTCGACACAGCGTTCAGACTTTGCATGGGTTTACCAAAGTGATATCGTTTACCTTTAAACGTAATACATAATTACATGGATGATGTATGCGTGTGGACTGCCGCACCGCGAAGGACACATGCAATCATAACGCCGAAGGAGAAAAATGCTTGGAGGAAAATAATCTGATTACTCTAGTACAGCGCTGCCCTGGACCGACAATAGCGTAACCTAATCGAATGAAAACCGACTTCAATAACCCGTTTGTAATGATTCATTCAATCGTACTTTTCCTCACTAGGTATTGAAATTGTGCATGTATAATATATCATATGCACATGCAAGCTGAGTACAGGACGATATTGCTTGCTGCGGTAAATTTTTTACACTGGTGATTGAGATCTCACTTTTTCATATGTAATCCACTTGCTACGGAAACGTGGCGAGCACTACGTAAAGTAAATTGATTATGCTACTGTGGAGTAGGCGATGGATTATACGTTTAGTACCGAAAGTATTGCACGCATACCGGATATTATAATAGCAAAACCTTGCACTTTTCGGTAAAAATCAAAATGTAGATTTTCCTACCATTAGAAAGGCCTCATCACAAGCTTTCATTTGATGCTTTGTTCTAACAAATTGGTAAATAATTCACGAATGAATGATTGTTTAAATTGTACAATCCTAGGTATCTTACACACATTGTGTGAACTTAAAATGTAAATTTCTTAAAAACATGAATTACCGACAAGTGCCGGGTTTTGCTATAGCCGATCACAATATTATGTACACCCATAATTGGTATCCCACAAACACACATACGAACACAGCACAATGTACTGTATGAATAAAACAAAACAGGACTTTAATAGCTTATAAATGCACAATTCTGAACATACATGTATATATATATGTGTATATTGGTATCATGTTAAAGCTTGGGAAATTAGATCATTCTAAACGCAATTTCTCAAGCTTTAACATGATACCATTATCAACATATAATGTGTTTAGAATGGTGGATTTATAAGCTATTAAAGTCTGGTTTCGTTTTATTTGACTCACACGGTATAGTTACAATTAACATAACCATGTCACTCTATTAACATAAAGAATGTATGTTTGAGTTCATATAATATAGGTTTTCCCGCTAAATTTCGCGATTGTGTCAATCGAATTGATAATAGGAGCAAACGAATTCGCGCGATTTGCGATCGCCGTACCAAAGCAGCATTCGAATTCGTAAATAGTCGTTCAAAATCACGTAGGAGCAAGTGAATTTGCACAAAGTGCATACCTTTTCATCAATGGTCATTCGAATTCGCGAAAGGCCGTTGACAGTTGGCTGCACATTCGCGAATTCGAATGCCCATAAATGAACTTCTGTGTCTATTCACGAAAGCGTGTGCGTATGCATGAATTCGCATGCACTTATTCGGAATTTGGAAGACCGATACCGACGATTACGCGGCAACGCGCGAATTCGAATGACCCTAAATGAATTCGATTGAAAAAAAGTGCAAAATTGAGCGGGAAAACATATATAAAACAAAATAATGCAAAGACATACATACCCCCGGAAAATGGCTCACTTAAACGCTAAAATTAATGTATCGTATCATTCTTACCAACAAATACGTTAGTTATGATTTAATACTCGTATGTTTACCTTTCCTTACATACACTATAAAACAGGTGTATTTGGGACAACGTTGTATTCAATCTATAGGCCATGAAAAATAAGTTGTTGGATTGGCGTAACCCGCCCGACCCTAAAAATACCGCCGACCCTAAAGGTTTTTTCTGATTTTTTATTTATTTATTTGTTTTTTCCCAATTGCGATATGTGTTATGTGCGTGTTATATGTGTGTTTTTGTGTATTTGTGCGAATCCTGCAAAAAAAAAAACACCCTACTAATTTACCTACCCTAATTTTGGGTTGCCCGTTACTCCAATCCAACAATTTCTTTAGGCCTTGCTATAGGAATAACCAACCTTAAATATCTTGTCCACATCTTGCAAGCCAAATTTGAATTTTCAGAGATTAAATTGTCTTATATGAAAGAAAATTTCATTTAAGAGCTTACCTGAACAAATTATGGTTTGAAACTTCCTTTGCGTCAAGTTATATTGATTTTATGACCTCATAATAATACAAAATCGCTGCAATTTGTATTCTGTGATAAGAGCCTTTGCCCGTGTATGGCATCGCTCACGTTAGCTAATAGCGTGGTGCGGCAAACCCCCTGTTGCACCACAAATTGTCGTACCTGCACAAATTGTCGTAGGCGACAATTTGTGCAAAATATTGACACCACAAATTGTCGCTTTCTGCACAAATTGTCGTTTGCGACAATTTGTGGAGGCGACGGCGACAATTTGTGCTGGTAGCTGGCACCACAAATTGTCGCCACACCTACGGTCCTGTTCAAAGCCATGATGACATACATTTTGGATTAAAATGATCATTCTTGACATACGGATATATATATTGTTTTTTAGACTTATGTTTTTTTTTCAATGGAAAAAAATATTTACCATTTCCATCTAGAATTTGTACACCAAAGACACAATTTAGTGATTTTGGGACCGACGCTCACTTACAAACGGTCACTGCGTGACTTCGGAATAGTATACCCGGTCGTCGCAAATTTGGTCTCAAAAGACTTCAATACAAAAAAACCCCATGAAGTCACGCGGCGATACCTGCGTGCGTTGCGGAATTATCACGCGAAAGGTCGAGCCCCCCCCCCCCCCCCCCCCAGGCCTGGTTGAATACAAATTTATTTTGACATCGAATAAAAAAACATAACCATTTTAATTATAACAAAGACAGCACGAATGAATAAACCATGTATTCACAAACGAAAAAAAAAAAAAGACAAGAAAAAAAAAAAAAAAAGGGGACAAATCATTGCCCCCCCCCAGCTCACAAACACCCATGAAACTAGCTAGAAACTGAAGGAAAAGCAGAAATACAACCGAAAATCACATAAAAACGAATATTAACACATGCTCACACATGGCTTGTTTTTTTGTTTTTTTAAGTTGTCTCGAGGCCAATTTGTAGTGTTCTTTAATGGTCTCGGCCCCCAAAACCAAATAGTCTCGGTCTCGGCCTCGAGATTTGTTGACGGATCTCGGTCTCTGCTTCGTAAAAATCTTCCACTGGTGTCGACGCCGAGGCCGGCCTCGAGTCCACCAACACTGATTATTATTATCATCATCATCATCATCTTTGTAGCTTGAAGACAGCGACTGACGACAATTTGTGCAATATGCGACAATTTGTGGTGTGAGGTTTTACGTGATTTCACAAATTGTCGCCGGGTATGGGGACGGCGAGAGCAACACAAATTGTCGCAAACGACAATTTGTGCAGGAGGCGACAATTTGTGGCGTGAAATTTTGCACAAATTGTCGCCTACGACAATTTGTGCAGGTACGACAATTTGTGGTGCAACACCCCCTTTCCCCCATATCCACAAATTGCGGTTATAAATGATAAAACACTCGCATATGTACGACTTTCATTCTCCGCGCGCAGATTGTGGTAGGTTTGCTACGAACAACGGCGAAAATGAATAATGAAAAAAAAATAACCGAGATTCGTCAAACTTACAAAGTATTATCATGTTCATTCTATATTTTCGAGACTTTTTTCGTGGCTTATATCTAAGCTATGTTGTTTATACAAATACTATACATGAAACAAATTTCGACATTGCTGTGATATTTATGAAAAAAACAGATTTATTGACCGAAAATGTAATCCTTCAAATCATTGATTTCATAGTCGTTTCTTTATTCGTAGAATCCAAATTTCAGCGTTGTTCGATTTATAAAATTCCACGTGGGTGGCATATGTTCATCCTCATCTATCTATTTTGGAGCCTGTTCAGATTATTTGTAAGTCGGGAACACTCCCATTAATTTCAAATCTAAATTGACTTTTATTGAATTGTTATTGCATTTGTTCTACAGATCATAAAAACAATGTAATATTCATTGCCCGCATCTGTTTTCAGTTGTAGAATCTTATTTCATATTTGTTCTCAATCCTGTAGTTTTATACATTATACATTATACATTATAATACTATTCATTCGTCCCATCTGTTTTGAGCTGTGGTAGTTAATTCATAATTAGTTTTCAATCCAATCCGTGAAAACCAGCTTACACGTTTGAAATATACATTTTTATCCGGGATGACGTTGTATCATCAGCCGTACATTCATGAGGAATAATATCATAATTCATTGTCCCATCTGTTTTCGATTGTAGAATCGTATTTCATATTTGTTCTCAATCCTGTAGTATTGTACATTATTACCCACGCCGATGAAATCGGCAGGGGGTTATGTAAAGGGTTCCGTATGTTTGTTTGTTTGTTTGTTTGTTTGTTTGTTTTTTTTTTTTTTTTTTTTTTTGTTTGTTTGTGTACAAGATAACTAGAGAACGGGTGAACGGATTTGCACCAAATTTTCAGGGAATGTTTGGATAGTGACATGGAAGAATCGATTAGATTTTGGTGATGATTGGTTGACCCCTGCAAATTCTGTGGAACCTTGAAGTTTGAGTATGTATTTAATTAGGCATCGTCATTCGGCGTTACATGGCGTGCGCGCATGGGCCATATTTTTGTACACGTAGTTTGCGCGATGTTTGGCTGTGGGCAATGCAACTTCGCTATTGCAAGGGTGGAGGGATATACTATTTTTCCAAATGTAATGCGGTCAAACAGCTGATTGAACCACGTAATATGCATGTGAAGTATACACAAGAGATGCTTGCGATGATTATAGATCCGGTTCGTGTTTTGAATCGAGAAACTCGACCAATTTCAACCTCCGTAAGTCATTTTTTGCCGCATTTTCGCAGTGAACTTTGTTGAAATCTCAAATTTTCGAGCAATCGGAAGTAGGGTGCACTTTGGAAACTTACATTTTTGGATGATTCAGGTGTTTTTATTGTCAATAATTTTGTACACTGCCTCGCCATGGGGCTGCCGCGCCGCAAGCAAGCGGCCTACACCCTGGCCTAGGCATTTTCACCAAATCGTGCCTAAAACGCGCTGGTTAGCCTGCGGTAAGCAAAACAGGGTTGAGGCCGACGAAGGGGTAGAACAGGGCTAATGGGAGGCGTGGGTATGCTGACTTTGTCGGCCTTCTAGTTATATAATACTATTCATTCGTCCCATCTGTTTTAAGCTGTGGTATTGTTAATTCATAATTAGTTTTCAATCCAATCCGTGAAAACCAGCTTTACACGTTTGAATAATTATATACATTTTTTATCCGGGATGACGTTGTATCATAAGCCGTAAATTCATCAACTTTCCAAAGATTCCAAAGATTTAAAATTAAAAAAAAGACCCACACTACGCCCTCTCTTTCCGTTTAAAACTTGTTAACCCTCTGAGATCAGCCATGATCGAATTTATTCACAATACTCTCGATTTGTTTCTAAATGCACACGATACACGCGCGCTGGATGCACTTGACAAACGTCTGGTCATTGTAGAGTATGAGTTATTTAACTCTTCATGCGAACGTGTCTAAACTCTAAAGAAATTGGTCAAGCGGATTAGGGTTCAAAATGTTAATAACTTCATTGCGCTAGATACATATTTGAACCATACACGTTGGAATTAACCCAGCAGAGAACAGCAGACAGGTAATATCGTACGTTGACGAATGGTAATGATTAATTCATCCCTTCATTAAGACATTATCAACTCTTCAGCGCGTCTTGAAGGTCAATACCGGCACTTTCAATATCATAAGATGTAGTGTCTAAACTATTGCGACCTGTACTATTATCGCTTAAAAAAACACCACAAAACAAACTTTTAATGGAAGTCTTCATCCAAGAAACATCAATTTTCGCGCCGTGTGAAAGTGTAGAAAGTAGGAGAGTGCACAGTCTGTCGATGCATTTTTACAACTCCCCCTGGCATCTCTTATGAATTCCAACGGCCATTACCAGTGTCATTATTTGGGGGAAAAATCCCAAAAATAGACTGATAATTGATTTTGCGTTATGACACTAGCGAGTACAACAATATAACTCACCCAGCCAGCGGGCGTCAAGGTCAATGTGTTTTATTCCCCGGGTGATCACTCTATAGCAGGGTTCCCTTGAATCCATGGCTGCGTGTGCCATAAATCTATACATTAGGTTAAACTTAATTCTTGGTTAAATCGTGTAATTCGACGTAATTCTAGTTATCAATTGACGAAGTGTAAACCTATCATTCTCTGGTTGCCTTCATAATTTGCCTTTGATACTTTTTGACAGTATGTTGCATTTTACCCTGGGTAAGTTACATCGTGTAATTTGACGTTATTCTAGTAATCTATTGACAGAACTTAAACAACACGCATCCAATGCTTTTATCTATGTCAGTTTATAGATGAAAACATCGGGACTTAATAGAACTGCACTAATTCCAGGCTACTATAGTTTGAGTTAATACAGTCACATCTGTGTATATTGACCATCTATTAAGGGTGACCTCTATAAACAGGTTCTATAATCATGATAATATTGTTTCCTTTGAAGGTAATCACTTTTGGTGGCCACTATAGATAGGTTGACTGCTATATACAAGTGGCCACTAACCAGGTTTGACTGTACATTATTATAAGGCATTCTATGAGTTCACATCTACCGTAGACAGTAAATAAAAGCTATCCGCACACAGAGCCGACTCGACCCGATCCGACTGGTTTTTAGTCAGGCTAGAATCAGTTTCGCTCAGTCGGAGCCGATTCAACATGTTGAATCGGCCTCGAATGACCTCTGACTGGCACTTGATTGGAAAAACCGGAGTCCTGAGGCAACGTATACTGAGTCAATCAAGCTGAAAACCAGTCGGATCGGGTCGAGTCGGCTTTGTCTGCGCCGGGCTTTATGTGTAATGATATCAACTGTGCGGAAGTAACACATCAGGTGTAATGGACTGTATATGTGTGCGTATTTTTCATCAACGCATACATTTGTGCGTGTTCATTTGTGTCTAAATGTGCGCATGTGTGTGTTTGTGCGTTTGTGCGTTTAAGTGTTTGTTTGTGTGTGGTGTATGTATGTGTGCGTCTGTGGATGTGTATTTATGTATGCATTATGTCTATATGTATGTTATATACATAGAAGTGTGTTTATTTATGAAGGTATTTTTTTTTTTAGGTGAAGAGGGATATGAATTTGTAATTATTCTTTTGAACGTGTTTTTCGACTGTCTTGTTTTACACACTGCATGTATTTATAATTGTATAGTATACATTTATATTACCTATCGAAGTGAACTTTCAATAAATAGAACTATGTATTACAATCTGATAATACAATGAATACATCATTCTAGCTCAGGTGTGATGAATACAGTAACTACGCTCTAGACGGGAAAATGTACCATGCTAAAACTTAAAAAAGAAAAGTAAACAAATTTCCAAACATCCAAATCAAATTTGGATAGAGCTCACCCAACCCACCCACTCCCCTATCCAAACTTTGTTTTGGTTGGAAATCCATCTATGACATGGACATAAAACTCAGTTCATATAAACAAAAAAATGTGTTTTCCCCCCTCCACAGGGCATTTATTGGTATAAACAAAACAAAATTAAACATAGCATGACATTTACAAGCATATCATAATAACAAAAGAACAACAACAATAAGTGAACCATAAATGAACCGTCGTACAATAACTTTGTACAAATTTAACTAATTAAACAATATCAGAAAACATACTTTTTAAGGACAACCATTTTTTATCAAAATATTTACCATGACCTTTCGAACTAAATATATTTTTTTCATTGTTATAATATGAAATTAACGCTAATTTAAACTGAGAAAATACAGGTATTTTATTCACTAGTTTATTTCTAAATATTATTTGCTTACTAACGAATAATAAACAGTTTATTGCTCTATTATTTAAACCTCTTAATCCAAACAATATATTTTCATTTGTAAAATGTATATTACATCCAGCACTTAAGTTAATCCACCTTTCTAATTTTGCCCAAATATTTTTAACAAATTGACAATCACAAAATAAATGAGTAATTGTTTCAGTAGGTGTATTACAAAGGGAACATAATTCATTTTCGACCATATTCAATGTATACAATATGTCGTTTGTAAACAAAATTCTGTGTAATAGTGTAAATTGAAACCAACGTAAATTAACATCCAGAGTACAATTAAATACAAGAGAACAGTATTTCTGCCATATATGGACTAATCAATGTTAAAAATCCTTTTCCATTTTTTAAAGCTTTTACACTCTTCTCTTTTTTGTTATAATAATAAAGCATATATATGTGAGCAGCCTTTTCGAAATTGACAGATAAGGGAAATTAAATCTAATCTTAAAGGCTGTTCCATTATCACAAAAATACCACAGCGGTTATTAAAACCAAATATAATAGCTTCACATAGACCAACATATTGCAACAAATGTACTGTCATTTGGTATTTCAATTTCAATTCCTTGAGTGACAAAAAAGTACCATCTTCATCTAACAAATCATTAATACATATTAGACCTATAAAATACACACACGTTATTCACCTGAATATTACTATTAAACCATAGAGGCTGACAAGATATATCACGATAACTTTTAGACTGTAAAATACTGTAGGCCCCAAAAACATTTTTCCAGAACGGGTTAGTTGCAACAATTGACATTCTTAAAAAGTGAGCGTCACCAAAAGAAGCGTTCAATTGACAATTTCAGGCATAAATGTATACATTAAAATTTCAATAAAAGAATCTATATTATCAAAAAAGTATCTTCTCATCCATGATATCTTCAATGAATAAACATGTGAATATATATCTATCATTTTGGCTCCTCCCAAATGATAGGGTTGTGTCATTTGTTTCCTACTTATTTTGTCAGGTTTATGATTCCAAATAAATTTTAAAAATTACTTTTGTAATATTTTCATAATTTCATCAGAGGGGTTCGGTAATGATAGAAATAAATAATTTAACTTTGATACTAATAACGATTTTACAACTATTATTCTACCAAACAATGTTAACGATCTTTTTAACCAAAGAGCCAAAAAGTTCATATAATGACTTTTTAAAAGTCATTATAAGATTTGAGACGAGTAAAGTGCAGTTTTTGACACTAAATTTTTATTTAGGGGGGGGGGGGGGGGGGTTAAACTTTTTAAAATCCAAAATGGCCCTGGACCCAACCACCCACTTCCAAATCTTATTTGGAGGTTTGTAATTTGTTCAACTTTGCAAAGCCCCTTAATACACTTCTGTTCACGAAATTGTATTTGTATGCCGCCTACATTAGAATAGTTCATACCATATTTGTATAGAGGAACATTCACAGAAATACCAACATAATCATTTTCACGTGATTCCAAGCGGATAATCGGTAGGCTGGGGGTGAATGTATGATATCTCGCCATGAAAATGCGTGTGGATCATTTCACGGTCTACTACGTCAGTACCTCATTCTGGACTACCAAGAAGAGCTTAATTCCAAAAGGCGCTAAATCCACCTTTTCAACTTTGGAGTAAAACGGGTTACTTTGTCAAACTTTGTACACGTGCCTATGGGAATATGAACATTGAACGTTCCATTTTTTGATTTTGATCTCGTAATTCGTCCTAAAATTCAGATTTCTAGATAGCTACGTAGCTTTTTAATGCGCTGACATCGTTAACTCATTTTTTTTATTTTATGGAAAGTGGATATAGCCCCTTTTGGAATTAAGCTCTTCTGATGTGATTACGATTAACGGGTCAGCCGGAGAAAACATGATTCGGGCTCAGAATGAGAGAGAACTTCCAATCGTAATGTCAATTACAGCAAACCAAGTACGCGCATATATAATAAATATAGAACGTATGTAGTAATTTCGTTATAAAGGTTAGCGTTATTCACCGTGGACATGCCCGGATTGAAGTCTTCCGAAATGTCCAGATAATTATGAGTTTTCTTTTAATAATACACTATACGGCAACATATTTCAGTTTCATGCCGAATTTAGACATAATTTAGCATTTCATCTGATTGAAAACATTTTTTTTGTAAAGCAATAATGCCGTCAAACCTGTCCGTATATCTAGTATCCACCGCAGTGAGACCCCCCAAAAGAAACCATTCTTGGTATAGTTGACATCTACATAAAAAAATTATACGAGATGATACATAATACAATTACATATTAAGTATGGGATACAAGCTAGCAGGTGGCTGATATCATCGTAATCGAGAGCCTGCCGAACAGGCTGAACTGTACTCTTACTTTTTAGCCTGTACAAGTCTGAGTAAAAAATAACGACATCCCTAGTTATCATGGGGTATATGACGTATTTTGCCCCATGATTTATCACGAGAAATCAGTTTCAATTCTTCTCAGGAAAGAATCAATCATACATTTGTGATACATACATCTGTCGATTCGTCTCCGTGCTCGAAGCCTCTCGGTGTACGGTGGTCGTTTACCCTTCACCGAAGATTTCCTGCGAAACACGCGGACGCCGCGGTCGTAAACATTTATATATTATTTTGTTGCAATTCGGAGAGATTTTTTGCAGTTATTCATTCCCTTTATTACTGATATCTATATGAAGAGCTTTCTTCCAAAAGGCGCTATATCCACTTTTTCAACTTTCGAGGAAAACGGGTTTCTTTGCCCAACTTTGTACACGTGCCTATGGGAATATAAAAATTGAACTTTCTATATTTTTTTTTATTTTGAGTGAGTAATTTGTCGTAAAATGTGGACTCCTAGATAGCTACTTAGCTTATAAATGTAGATAGGCTATATCGTTAACTCAATTTGTATGGAAACAGGATTTAGCGCCTTTTGAAACTGAGCTCTTTATATATATACCCACGTATACACCACGAGCTTGAAAACATTTCAATGACCGCTCTTGCCCCTTACAACAAGAAAAACAAGACAAAATAACGCGAAACAAACAACGATAGCAGCTCCACAATGAAATCAAGTTTTGACCGACCGTCGTACATCACCGTTTATGGCATGAATTGATCGACTGGACGGCACTTTAACCCTTCCACTTTTAAAATATTGTCCTGCGTGTGGATGATTGTAGGCTTTGTTGTGCCTACTAAACCAGGAGGGGGTTTCACAAAAATCATATTGTTGAACTTAACTTTAAGTTGGACTTAACAATTATGGAAAGCCATTTGTAGACTTGGAATAAAAATAGATTCAAAAGCATTTTAATTCAAGTATTTTAGACTTTTCATAAATTTTACATCAAAAACATGAAATTCCCTTGTTAATAGAAAATATCAATGATTTGAATCAACACTTTATGTCTTTTAAAACTAAAAGAAATTGTATAAAATTGTTTCAAAGAAACTGACGGCTTTCCATAGCGTCCAACTTAGTCCAACTTAGAGTTAAGTTCAACTTAGGAATTTTTGTGAAACACCCCCAGTGTATGTTTCGCACCGCGCACTGTACGGAAGAAGACACCACGCGTCTGAATGGATGTTCTTATCAGAACTACGTTCCAAAGGATCTAGTAACATTGTCATAATAATAATAAATCATAATCAAAACTTTCTTTAGGACTCTTGTGGTTAGCTCATACCGTGTTGTAGTCGCATTACCAATATAAACTTGGAACATGTTTCGGTTTTCCCCGAATTTCTCTTTCGTTAGAAAGATATTTACGATTGAAGCGTTCAGATGATTAATTATTCGCTTGATAATTCAAACTATGTACAAAGTTATTGCAATGAGTTAGCTAATATAACTTTGCATTTTCGCTCATTACTCAGCCATTATAATGACATTCAATTTCTATGGCATTTGTACACATCACTCAGTGGACATATCGGATTTACGGAAATACATCTTTGTATCAAACCTTCGTTAGTTGTTGCACATCTAGACACAGTTTACCTGATCCCTTTAAGATTGTCGGTTATGGAGTTCTGCACCATATCAGACTAACATTATTTTGTACAAGATGGATATTATGTCGGATGTGAACGGTTAAAAGAGAAGCTAGAAATTAACGGTTTGTACTACTATATAGTGGCCTGGTCTGGAAAGAAAGTGGATTATAGAATCACTTGATGATTATCTTGCTTGCCCAAAACCAGAATTTAGTTACCCATAACAAGGAAATACACTAAAAAGGGTATCATGGTAATTTCGGTTACCCAATCGGGCAAGTATATGCTATATTACCAACACTTTTAGTTGCCCGAGGATCATTTTGATGGCCCCCGCGAACCAACGCGATAGTGGTAATGTTGAGCCTTACTCCACCAGTTTGCATATCCTGACCCGATGTTGAAGGAGTCATACTGCAGTATCACGCTACAGGCTAAAGTACTTAAAGTATCGCCGTGATTCCTCGATACATTGTAAGTGCCTGGAGATGATTAATTCACATTTTGGTTCAGACCCCGCGGTATACTCTATACGTTGTCTCTATTTTGGGATTGTGATCGAGGGAAGTGTACTTTCTTGCGGATGGATGCACCGAAACAATGTTGCCGTTTCCTCCTCATTAATGCCATGCTCATCTTATCGCAATTTTTCATCCCCCCCCCCCCTCAACTTCTCCACCGTTCCTACTATCCCCATCTTCTTCTCATCTCTCTAACTCCGATATCTCATAATAATCTCGTAAATTCAGATTTTTCTTATCTGATATCTTCGTTCCCAAGCTACCCCTCCTTCCTCTTCGTCACTCTCTCTAACTCCGGTACCCTCTAACACCCCCCCCCCCCATCTCTGTTCTACCATGCTACAATCTCGTTATTCATATATTGGTGCTGGGTGGTGAATATTTATCGCTTGGATACCACTTAATGTGCAACTATCATCACGATCATCATGGGCTTGATGGAACGATGGGATGAAGCGGAGTTTAAATAATCAAAGGGTGCGCTGAGATGGAGGGAAAAAAAGGCGCCGCGGCTTGGCCAAGGTCAATTAACATTAATGTTAACAATGATAATGTACATCGAAAGCCTCTTGCAGCTATACCCTTGCCAAGGGTTGTTTTCAAGCCAGCCGCGTTGCTGTCGCCGTCGTCGTTTTGTTGTTGCCGTTGTTATTGTTGACATTGCTCATAGTGTTGTTGGTGTTGTTATGTTTGTTAACAAAATAATTATGATACACCATTATGCAAACTTGCAAGGGAAATAATAACGCTGTATATGAATCCACCAAACTCACTTGCAACTATTGCGGTTCCTCTGTATACTAATAGAAGTGAGAAAAACGTCTACTTTGAAACGTTTATTTTGTTATTTAAATATACATCAAATGAAAGTCTCAGTTTGTACGCTTGTCCCGTTGATATGAAAGCTAAACACAATAAATAAAAACAATAAATGAATACATACAAATAAATACAATAAATAGATATACCATTTTAACATAATTATGAAATATATGATCAAAACCTATTATGTTTTTGTGACGATTCAGAAAAAAAAATGCTATTTAAGCAGTACAATTTTCGAAATAACAAAAGTCCAGAACCTATGCTTCAATTCATGGACTTTCAAATGATATTTCTCTATTTACTAATGAATTTACTAACACTAAGGCTCGAAATGTACCACATATACCCTTTTGTATACGATTTCAACAATATTGTTTAACTGGTTTGGCCAAGATAAATGCTTTCTATAACTTTCCCCAATGCTCCTGCTGATATATGCCTTTAAAATCCGCATTGATATGAGAGTCCGGAATCACATACACTACTAGATCGTCATAATTGTGCGCATGGCTCCCAATGGGCGAAGTGTTAAGTGCCGTGTAGGTCTCCCGGTTTGCCTGCGCTTCGTGGGACGTCGGTTGCTCCCTTTTCGGCTGACCCTTTCACGCGATGCACCAGAGGCGGTGAAGGCTTTCAATAAACTTGCCAGGGGCCAAATTGAATAATTGGCAGGCTAAATAATGCAATATTCATTATGAAATAGTTGGTAGATGGTTTGAGCTCTGAGCAGCAATTGTAGATTGCGAACTGCCTTCGTTTCCAGAGATACAGCTCATACTGCTGGATTTCTACGAATGCTTATTTTTTTAAAGGGATAGTTGAGTTTGAGGGCGCTACACAAAATAATGTTTTTGAGAGATAATGAAAAGCTGAGTGTCAAATTCGAAAGAGCATACAATTTTAATGACAGAATAAACTTTATTTGATCAAAATCGGTTCAGAAATGTCTGAAATATCCATAAACATAAACATTTTGGGGGCCCACAATTATTCGATAATTTTCAACCAGCTATTAAACAATTTTTTTAAATACTGGACTTCCTCATTTCAACAAAACATCACATGCACAATATTTCATTAAAAATGGTTGAAACCGATGACTGTCTTGAGTTTTAACTGCTCTTTTTTAAAATAATGATAACAGGCTTTTTACTTAGTAATTTGTAATTTTGTATTCCTTTCGAGCATGGTGGAGTTATAACTATTAGTTTGTTATGTAATGGTGCAGGTTTTGGTTAGTAAAATTCAGTTTGACCCAAACTGTGCTCTCTTTACCAGAACTCAACTATCCCTTTAAGAAGAAACATACATCGCCTTTGGGAGAATCTTCTAGTATATTTATGTCATTTATTCATGTTCATCGTAAGAACGAATGAAACTTTCATTTCTAAACGAAATGCAACGGTATGTTATGCTCTGCTATACAAATTCGTGATATGTAAACAACTTTGTGTAAAGTTTTGACAATGAGTAATAGAAATTAGTATCTTTCATGTGTGTATGTGTGTGCTGATCTGTTGATCATGATGATGTGGTAGTTTGTGGTGATCCTATTAGTTTCTTGTGTGATCCTTTGTTTCTCCTTTGTAATGCATGTACTAAGTATTTGTTAGAAAATCAACCGACTCCCCTGAAATAATTCAACGTCAGTGGAATGATTCGTAACCAAAAGTCAGCCTTTCATGACTGAAAAAGTAGATACTTTGGTTTGCAAAAAAAAAGTACTTAAATCCGTCGTGAAACTCTCATAAGGCTGTTAAATTATGCGTTACGATGGTTAATCAATCTAGACCATCATGTTCGTGTACACAATCTTGAATACAAATCATTGCTTGAAAGTGTCATGGTATGGTTATATGGCCAGGGCCCCGTTGCAGAAAGATTTGCAATTAATAATTGCAAGTCAGAAAACTTGCGCATTTGAACCAATCAGATGTGCGCATTTAGTCACATGATCGGACTTACAATTAACTGCCACTTTGCAATCGATTGCATCTCTTTCTGCAACGGGGCCTAGGTGTCTGTAATAGACATGACTGAGCTGCTACATGAGACACATGAAGCGCTTACTATTAAACCATGGAAACGGGTATTTAAATGTGACTCATCGGGCGTGAAATACCGTAGGTGGTACAGACGTGAAAGTAGATTTAAAAGAAACCCGGGACATCTTAAATTGATCTCCTGAGATTTATTTACCCAATACTTATTACTCCCTCCTCATCCATGTCCAAGCCGTGAGCTCATTTCGAACAATAATATTGTCGCAATCATAGTAGCTGCGCTTTATAAATGTTCATATTATTATTATTATTATTAAAGAGAGCTTGAAATGCATGGAACGCATAATATACATACCACATTTTCGAAGAAAGGGGGAACCATACATAATGTTTGCGTCATAATTATCACAAGTATAGAATGTCCTTGAATCATTTAGAAGCGCATCTGTCAGTCAATTCAATTGTGAAGTGCACGTACAGTATACACAATTGGGTGCATCTGCGAATTAGCACCGCTGACCAAATCGAGGGCCACGACAATGACTTCATTTTCAAAACAGTCATGTTGATCATGTTCCCGTCAATCAAATCAAATCTAATCATGCATTTCCGGAAATTGCTCAGACATGTCAGAAAGAGTGCCAAAAGTTATGAATGTATGTCATGACGATGAAATAAATCAATTCCAATTTTATTAAAATATGGGCGGTAGAAACTGGAGGGTGCAGTTGTTCACCACGTAACCGATTGCCGACTGGAAAACTGTCGGAGGACCGTCGTGATATGAATCTACATAATATGACGTTTATATGTACAGTAAAGGACAAAGCGGGTTAATAATATACATAACGTGCATTGGAAATGTGCCCAGCTGGGGTACGTTGCATGCCACATCATTATGAACCACCGTAATAAAAGTAGGACATTCAGTATGTGCATGAATTCAAGTGTTAAAGGGGTAGTTTAGATTTGGTAGAGAGGGCGCTGCACATCACAATTTTTTTGTGAGATAATGAAAAACTTGAGTGTCGAATTTGAGAGAACATGCAATTTTAATGGCAGAATAAACTCTATTTGGTCAAAAGAAACGGCTGAAATATCAATAAATATATTTGATCTTATAATTATTTGGGGCCCAAATAATTAGATGATTTTTTCAAAAAATTAAAAAAATGCTCACACTTTTTCAAAAATTTTCAAAAGCGTTTTTTTAAATAGTTGTTGATGATCTATCTACTAAATCATTATTTCAATAGAATATCAAATGCATTATTTTGTATGAAAAATGGTTGAAACCAATGCCTTTTTAGATAGCGCCCTCTTGTGTTTTAATGGCTCTTTTTGAATGATAACAGGCCTTTTACTTAGTCGTTTGTAATTTTGTATACCTTTCGAGCATGGTGGAGTAATAACTATTAGTTTATATAATATGATGACGTCATAATGAAGGTAAATTGAGCATTCCCATTGGTTGATTACCGATGCTTAATCCGGTATAATCAATGGTAAAGTTATAATACATATGTATTATAACTTTTCAGTATGTACAAACTGACCATAGAGAGCCAAACGAGCTGCGCAGGGGATTGCCTTGGAGTGCGTAATGTGCTCTTGTGCGCTTGTTCTTGAATGGGGAAAATGCGCAGAGCGCGCGATTATTTCTAATACGCGCTGGCACTTAACACAGTACGCAGGGCCGACAATGGCTGGAGAGAACACTCACAATTTGAGCAAGGTCAATTTGGGTTTATCAACATGATAACCATATCAGTTCCTCAAAATAATCATATTATATAACTAATAGTACATGCTTCTTGTCGTTAAATATTCCACAATAGACACCTCTACATTTTAAATTTCTCTCGTGCGATTATATTGCACTCGGCCTGCGGCCTCGATGCAATATAATCGCTCTCGAGAAATTAAAAATGTATCGTTGTCTATTCTGGTATATTCAACTCCAAACCATGCACTATTTGTATAATAATGTTATACTGTCCAGGTTTGGTTACTAAAGTTCAGCCTTACCAAAACTGTACTACCCCTTTAAACCAAAAAAAAGAAATTACATTTTTTTTTCGCGAGACAAAGTTTGAACTTTAGACTAAGCACGTGTACGAAAGTATCGCTGTTATCGTACACACCACATAATTATTGGAACTGAAAAAGCTGACAAAATTATGTAACTATAACCATTATATCGATTTTAAAACTTAATTTTGGTTTGAACTTCAGACGAAGCACGTGTATACGAACTTATCGCTAGATAATTATAATGGTACACATCACATCATTGGAACTAAAACGGCTGATAAAATTGGGTAAGAATAACCATTATATCGATTTCAAGACGTAATTTTGGATTACATCTTCTTTCATCCCGAACGTACACTTTATTCATATTATTTAAATAGTCATAATCATGTAAGAATCCAGAATTGTTGGATCGATTATATTTCGTTATGGTAAGCGAAAGCAAACGATGTGCGTAGATGACCTCGTTTCCTTGACAGACATCTCAAATTGGCGGGAAAGACATCCTTATAGTCAGACGATCAAGAGGTGTTTATACGTCACGTGTTCCCTCATGGGAAACTATCTCCCTTCCGACACCGACCCTCATTTTTTTTTAGGAAAAGGGGTTAAGTCATCCAGCTGCCTAAATAGCGCCCTCTTAATATCTAAATGGAAACAACCTTCTAAATAAGACGTGAAGATTTGTCATAACTATTAAAGCATAGTGGAATGATAACTACAAATTGTATGTTATTATTAATATTAAAACAAACATGCATCTTCTAGTTACTCACATTACTGTTGACAAGAACTTTCATTTCCCTTTAACAAATTCCTGCGATGAATAGCCTACTCTGCACCCGTAATACATTCATTCCATACTCAATCGAGCCTGTAATTAAGGCACATATGATTATCATTATTAAGCTTTCATTGGCTTCCGACTCTCTTTAAACAAAAAGTTGAAGGTCACAAACAGCGGGCATTTTGGCTTTGCATTGCTCCGACTGTGTCCCATTTTGTGGACCTCTATTTTTGCCTCTATTTTTGTTTCACCCCAGAGTTTTTATTTGTGTATTTGTTTTAGCTATGATTATTTTAGCAATCCATTTCACCTATGTGGGCACTTTTGCTACTATACGACGGTCACTATTTATTATGTGTATTGTTTAGTCTAATCAGACCATGCATTAATCGAAAGCATAATACAAAGTATACAAGGGCACAATCATAAGAGATACTAATTTTACTGCGATGAACACAAATGGCCAAACATTTATGTATTGTATTGCTCCATCTAAATTCCCACAAAATTAATCAAAAATATTATTCGTTTTCTTCTCAGACTAAATTTACCGTATACAAGAAATGAAACTTATTAATGTTATAAAACTGCCATCTTCACTGATGTTTGATATTATGACAACTACGTCACAAACACGTTCGGAAGAACGTGTTTGTGACGAAAACAATGACATATTACACAGTGGCATCGCGACAATCTTCATTGATATAAATGTAATGACCTGTCTTTGTGATTCATAAGAAAAGCTTTGTTCATAGACGTATATGAGAACCATACAAAATGCGGACAAGGGGTCCTTTGTTTTACCTACTTTCAATAACCTTGACATTTTCTTCTTTGCTCCTTTCCAGAAGGAACAGACGGGATATATATATATTGTTCATCTCGATATAGAAATATCCAATCAATAGCATTCTATGATTTGACAGAAAATAATCAATCAGCATATCGTCGTGCTATGCCTGTAGAAAGCGGGGCCAAGTTTGATTGCAGGTTCCCATTACGTCCTGTCCCTTTTAGCTCCATTGTACAGCGTCGTTAAAACAGTTCAGTTTGATTCGGCGAATGTACATTTCCCCAACAAATTGATTCATGTACATGTACGTGTATTTCAATATCTTAGACCCGTTTAATAACACATTGCATCAAAATCGTGTACAATTTCAGACAGATGTTCCCATTTATAATTATTTGCTTGAAGTACTGGGTCACTCGGTCAGGAGGGAATCATAAATAGAATTCCATAAAATACGGTAGGTGTTCAGATGTGAGTTCGTTTAAGCATCACAAATATATTTACTCTGATAATTATCGTGGGGTTTTCACACTTATTCTGTCGACTGGGTGCGATTCAATATGGATGACGGAAAGCAAATGTAATGGGTGTAAGTTCAACCTCCACAGCCCCCCCCCCCCCCCCACACACACACACCACATCTCAGAGGTAAGACGGGGATGTTGTGTGTGTGTGTGTGTGTGTTGGGGGGGGGGGGGGGTGGTAATTAACCCGTTGCTTATGGGAGCATGGTGAGCTATGTGTATAGAGTATATGGGATTTACCTTCGGGCAAAATTATTTTATTTTGAGGACACATTATCTTATTTGCATTAATCACCTCGTTGGAGAACTAGGTGAGGGAGAAATAATGTTTCCCTTTTACTGAATTGCCAGGATAGCACTTGAATTAGTGTGTTCTGGGGAAACAAATCTGTCCCTGCTCCGCTTCAAATGTGTGCTAGTACGAATTATTTATATTTGTATTTCATAACTACTACTACTTCTACTACTACTGCTATTTATGCTACTACTACTACTACTATTTATGCTACTACTACTTCTACTACTACTGCTATTTGTGCTACTACTACTACTGCTATTTATGCTACTACTACTACTACTACTACTACTACTACTACTACTACTACTACTACTACTACTACTACTACTACTACTACTGCTACGACTACTACGACTACTACTACTACTACTACTAACAATAATAATTATAAGACTAATAATCATAGCAATGATGGGTTTACATATCGTATTATGATTTATGAATAAAATCCCTAAGCGCTAATATGATAACCCTGATTGGTATCGAAAGAGTTTAAACACGCATAATTGACGTGAGCACCATATCAACTTCCCGGGGAACGTACTAACCAAGAGCTAGAGTCAAAGCTAATATCCGTTTCATGCGAATTTGTACCCAACTGGGTACCCATTTCTTGCATTTATATTTCTGGCTATAGAGAGCAGCAAATTGGATTAAATTAAGTAAATGTCTTGTCTTAAGACGTGTAGCTAATTACAAAAATTACTGCTCGATAAAAACCATAACAGTGCAGTCACATACACCACGTTGTATACGAAAAGTCGAAGGACAAATACATGTTTAGAAGGCAACGCGTCCACATCGTCTAAAAGCCATTAACGGCGCGTTATCTGTCTTTCCTCTACGGAAAAAGAGAAATCACTGTTAACGAATAGTCAACTAAATAGGTCGTGTTATTGTGATCAGGTTTTTGTCGAGAAAATGTAAGATAATTAAATATATCGCGTTTGAAAGAAAAAAAACGAACGAACGTGACTGAAAACAAAGTCATACAAAACAGTTTTGTATATACCAGTATACGAAGCTGCCATTTATTGACAAGCATAGCGGTCATTGCAAAAATAGCATAGCTTGCGCACCCTCGGAGGGAAAAGGACGGCTGTCATAAAACATAATATAATGGGCCGTTGCCCATGTATCAGGTGTATAGCTTGCAGTTTATATAAATAAAACCGGTTTAATTTAATTGAAGGAAATGAGCGAGTCCGATCGAGGTGCTCGCTCGCTACCACGACTTTTAATTCGTCGGCGAAAGATATCTCAGACCGGGCGCCATGGGGGGAATAGATGGTCATCTTAAACGAATTGCACGGACAGGAAACGGCGGTTTTGTAATAACTCTTTATCCAATCTATGTCCTTGTTCTGCCCAAATCTGATAGTATATGACTGTGCATGCGTACGTCGACTCCACGCAGTCATGGTGAAAATTGTTCGCCGTGTTAACAAGAAACCGATACTCCTCACTACTCCATGCCACAAAAACCACCCTGAACTCAACAAATATATATATATTTGTCTTTACCACGTTTTCCCTCAAATTATATGCAGCAATATTCCAGATTTTGTTTTACCCCCCCTCACCACCCTCAACAAATATATATATATTAGCCTTTCTCACGTCCCCCCTCTCCCCGAACATATGCAATAACATTATATATTTTGTTTTCAAACGAACCGAAATACTATACTTGCTTCGTGGTTTATGCAATTTCTTATTTATTGTCCTTGCATTATTGTCTCTGCGGTCAACGTATATATAAGTCTGGAAACACAATGACAAACGAATACATTTTTATGTTATGTTGCCGCCTTGTTGGCAAAGGATCTAAATTGCTTTGAAGACTGCATCGGTTGCCATAGCAACACTTTGTGCAGACAAAGCCTCGCACCTTTCGTTGATTTCGTGGTAACCACAATGTATTGTATTCGTCCTTTTTGATGTAAATTTATCAAACTCACGTGCAGGTTTATATTTATAAACATGCACGTAATTCTTACAGTGTGGATTGGAATAAACAGTATACTTACGAAATATATTCATATTTAATATTTAATCACATGTCAGGGGTTTGCAGTCATTCACAAATCGCCTCAAAAATTGGCTCCAACCAGACGCATATACAGTATAGTCAAAATTCATGTTCTAAAGGCCAGTTGTTTTTTTCAACAAAATTGTAATTCCCATATTCGCAAACAATTTAAAGAGATAGATGATTTTTGGTATAGAGGGCGCTACACAAAATAATTTTTTGTGAGATAATGAAAAACTGAGTGTCAAATTTGAAAGAGCATGCAATTTTAATGACAGAATAAACTTTATTTGTTCAAAATCGGTTCAGAAATGGCTGAAATATCCATGAACATAACTATTTGTAATAATTGTGGGGCCCCACAACTATTCGAGAATTTTAAACAGCCGTTAATTTGTTTATTGAATGCTTCCTCTTTTCAAAAAATTACACAAGAGGTTTTTAAATAGTTTTTGATCATCTCTCTATCTAATCACTATTTCAACAAAACATCACATGCACAATATTTTATTTTACATGGTTGAAACTAATGAGTTTTTAGAAAGCGCCCTCTTGAGTTTTAACAGTTCTTTTTTTTAATGATAACAGGCTTTTTTCTTAGTCGTTTGTAATTTTTGTATTCCTTTTGAGCATGGTGGAGTTATAACTATTAGTTTGTAATGTAATGCCTGATTGCCTGGTACAAGTTTTGGTTCCTAAAATTGAATTTGACCCAAACTGTACTCTCTTTACCGAAACTCAACTATCCCTTTAATACACCCTCACCATAGTCACTATAGTATCATTTGGGAAGTACAAATAAAACAATTTCAGGAACTCCAAAGTTTGCGACATTAATACACGATTTAATTATTGCTATTTCAAATAATATGCTTGTGTAAATTGGTAAATGCGTGAAAGAGTCTCTACTGCTTCAACAACAGATGTATACGTTTGTAACCAACAGTAAAACAAAAAATAATAAACGTGGAAAATTAGAAATAGATAAGCACATTTGGTAATTTTCATTTTGTTGTTGTGTGAATAAATAAAGGTAGGCCGTATATATTTATTTCTGTGTGCGAATATTGGCAAAGCGCGCAATTTCTAGTCAAAATGTCTTGCTTTCAAACCCAGAGGATGCCGACTACGTGTGATATTTAGCATGACAATAATTATATCACTACATGTTCACCTTTCCTGCTATCAGCCATGTTATTTTGATAGATACCGAACAGATTGGTACGTCTTTCCAAAATGATATCAGATCTGTTGATGCCTAACATGCGTATGGCTCGAATACTCCATAGGGAGTGAATACAAACATTTCCCCCCAGAACAGCAGCGTTAATGCTATTATAAAGCTTTAATTTGTAATTGAAAGTGCAGTCGTTTAGTTGACAGTTGATACGCATTTATACGTAAATACTATTTTTAAATATGTTTATTCGATTTATTTTTTAGCGGAGTCTTTTACGTGCATATTATAATAATATAAATAAAACAACACCAGATAGGTTGTGATAGAATCGTGAAACTTACCAAACGAATCTATCCAAGCTTTCCTGCAACGAATGTCTTCTCTCTGGCTTCTCTATGTGTGTTCTCTTTCCCTTGCCACGTGAAAATAACACTCTCCAAAATACAGCTTCGTCCAACAAATCGAGACCAATCTGGCTCTCCAACGCAATGCGACAATTTGTTCTTCGGACCGATTTCTTCAAAGTTTTCGATATTTTCTCCGTTCTCCCGGCATTCAAATATATATTGTGTTCGCAACAAACAAATGACGACCACTATGTTCTTCCTCTCCTTCCGCGCGTCTAAAGCAATTACCGCCGGAATGTGTGCGTCTGCCGCCTACCAGCGAACCGCTTTCCAAAGAACGAGTCAAGGGCCAATCAGCGTCAGCGAAACGTAATCTTGTGGAACCGGTTGACCAATCAGCGTGTGGGAGAGCGATCCGGAGAGTGGATGGAAGAAGGGGGGTACTTTGGTAGCGCGACGTGTTTGAGTTATAAGCGCACCGCACATCGGGGGAGGCGGGAATTACTGTACTAATTGAACTCCCAATGCAAACAGTTGAAAATGTATTAAAAGTCATGAACTATTTCACATTATTACGAATGTCAAATACAAATTAAATTAAGTGAGAATGTTACATATAATGTGTGCCACGGTACGAAGCGAACCATTTTGTAAAGCTAACTTGTGCCCGGTTAGATTGCTTTAATACACCTATTTATTACCATTTCACTATTATGTTCGTTTTGCATTTGTTGAGAAAATGTTCCTAAATTGCGTAATTATTATTGAATGATACATGCAATGCAACACTGCGACCAGCATTTTCCAAAGATCGTATTCATAACTTATACAATAATCCATGTAATGAAATTAATCAGATTAAACTTACACAAAGCATGGCTCTTTGAGTAACGCATTATCGGCTATTAGCGAATTGTGTTTCCTTCTTAGAAATCATGATACTCAAGTTCAAATTTTCTTGGCTAAAATTCATTTGATGTATTTTAATAACTTGGAAATGTAACCATTGAAATCGACAATCCCTCAGACATTACAAGATGTTGACTAGCAGGAAAAAAAGAAACACGTACATTCAATTTTAAGTTACAAAATAATGGATTGTTGGCACACAAAGGTATTTGCGGTATCAATACTAGCAGTTTGCAGAATGATTTGAATTGAATCGTGTGTCTGCAATTTCACCTTTTACAGACGATTACGTTTGTTTGGACTATGACGTCATTACTTGTTTTGCATAACATTTGAACATTCGTCTGCATCACATTTCAGATATACATCTACTTTATTAAATAGGATTTATATCTTTAAAAATTGTATATTATTCTATGAAAGGTTTGACCTTCGATTTAAAACGGATGTCTAATTGTATTTTTTTAATTTTTTTATTAGACTCGACTTCTAGTCTTTATCACATATTAAAGGGGCAATTCAGTTTTGGTATAGAAGGCGCTGCACGAAATAATTGTTTTATGAGAAAATGAAAACCGAGTGTAAAATTTGAACGAGCATACAATTTAAATGGCAGAATAAACTTTATTTGATCAAAATCGGTTCAGAAACGGCTGAAATATCAATAAATATATCCGATCGTTATAAATCTGGAGCCCAGATATATTCCATGATTTTTTTTTTTATTAAAAAAAATGCTTACACTTTTTCAAAAATTGTCAAAAGAGGTTTCAAAATAGTTGTCAATGATCTCTCTATTGAATCATTATTTCAACAAAACATCACATGCATGATTTTGTATGAAAAGTGGTTGAAATCAATGTTTTTTTTAGAGAGCGCCCTCTTGTGTTTTAATGGCTCTTTTTTATGATAGCAGGCTTTTTACTTAGTCGTTTGTATTTTCTATACCTTTAGAGCATGGTGGAGTTATAACTATTAGTTTGTAATGTTATTGTGCAGGTTTTGGTTACTAAAGCTCAGCCTTACCAAAACTGTATATACTACCCCTTTAATATATTAAATAATAATATGTTATAGGTATGAAGAAAAAAAAATCGAATACATATTATGCATCTAAATTCATTCATAAAAAGTAGTCATATTTATGAGAAAAAAAATTGTCTACGCCTCAAGGCATAATAGCAGTCTCATACATGCATTAATACTTCCAATTTGCCTGTGCTATGATACAATAATACATATTTCATGAATGACATTTCTTGGATATGCAACTTTAATATTGCAGTCTCTGAAGGATTAATTTTTAATCTTTTACATTTCCCTTTTATTCTTTGTCGTCGATCAAAATTATGTTTCTAATGACAGCCCAGATGTCAATGACAGCGAAACGGGACAAAATTAACACGCGATGGACATCTTTACGATTATTATTGTTGGTCACAGTAGTCCGTCCGGCACATCACCGCTTTTAATATAGAACAAGTCGTTATCATCGTTATAGGTGTTTATAATACAGCGAAGCCAAGCGTATGGGCTGTTTAGTTTCGATTGATTTACTATTCATATAACAGTATGGTCAACCGGTCCTGTATTCCAGTATACATTAAAGGGACAGTTCCTCTTTTACAAAACGTCTGAACAGTTTCCAGTAGACGGATGGGGGTGAATGTAACACATACAAAAAAGTTTGGCTTGCAAAAGGGGGACAGTCCCTTTAAGGCGACTTCCGGAATGATTCCTCTTCCGAAACTCACAAATCATCCAAGATCCCCCTCTTCTCCGTATAGAAAGAAACGTTAGTTTTAATAGTAACCACGTTTTATCACATACCAGTTTAACCACGATTCCAGGGATCTTTCACACTTTTATGTCTATTTCATTGTACTGCACTTTCGTTTTTGAGAAAGTTTTCTTTAATGTATCTTAATGTAAGTAAAACAAAATATATCATATTTCTGTTTAAAAAAAAATAACTGTAAATTTGTTTAACTTTAATTTGTATGTAGTATACGGACTTGCTGGGGGAAAAAAACGTCAGCCTGACGGCTAATAGCGAGTTTTTGTATTTCCGTGTTTTTAATAAAATAAAACAAACAAAACAGTGACGAGTATGGCCTATCGTACCTGATACATGTATAATTAAATGTACCTACATTCTCCATATGACCAATATGTTCAACATTAAAGGGTACCACCACCCAAAAATAATATTCTTATTAAAGAAAGGTAACATCTTTAGTATTCCATTCCATCAACAAGTTCACAAAAATATGTTTCCAGGAAAAAAATATATAATTGGAAAACGCATCACCATTCTAAAGCATGCGTTCATGCGGTCTGAATTGCGAAGACTAATGTGTGCAGAGCGAACGAATCGCCCGGGAATCTATTGTCTACAAACGTACGCGTGCATTGGCGCACTCGCAAATGGTTGTCCCGTCTGGAACCAGGAAATAGTAGTGGTTCCGTAAGTGGTGGAAATTAATTGCTTTGTTTATGAATTACACAACCCTTTGCAAAATGTTGGGTATCTATTTGATATCACAAAACGGTACCAAAACATATAATAATGTGTTGTTCTTTGCCTGGTGGTCCCCTTTAACTTCGTTTCCAATTTGTCGTTAACGAATCACGCTTGTGCAATGTTTTAATTAAGTTTCCTTGTATTTAATGTGTATATCTTTGAAGGAAATGTCGAAAAAAATAAATAATAACGTTCTGACGAATTTACCAGTATACAGAAAATATAATTTTGTGAGCGAACGAACAAAATTGATTATGTATTTAAATGAGGGAAGCTGCGACGATATTGATTGCCTGCATGCACACATGTACCGATTGACCAGTGACGTCAATTTGACGTCACTTTCTTACTGTTAGTATTAAAACGTGACATACATGTACATGTATACAGACAGTTGCAATATTTATACAAGAATTCATTGTAGACGTTTAACTATAATATTATGTACGGTATTTTTTGTTCTCATGTATATTAATTCGTTCAATTCGAGAAAATGCTGACATAAATATTTTGTGAAGTTAAGAAACACATAATGGTAATTGAGCTACAGGCTTTTGGGATTAAGAATATTTCAGTGTATGACTGCCCTCAACGAATGGTGTGTTTGCATTTTAATAAATCGTATTGTGAATTACCTACGAGCCAATTATTGTTGGATTTACTATGAAGCTAGTAGTGTATAGGGGATAAAGAAAAAAAAAGCACAATGACGGTGTTACGTAATAGTTTCGCTCGTAAACATCTCTGATGGAATTCCATTCGACCATGATTCGACTAGTACAAATATTCCGAACGCGACTCGGGCCTTCGTGAAGTACGTGGGACAGTTGTTGTTGTTTGGTTTGGTGGCAATCAGTCAGTATGACTATTGTTGCCAATTGCTTTTCAATTCATTCATTCTTCATATATAAAAATATATATATATATATATATATATATATATTATAACATTTTATAATTCATCAAAAATTTATTTATATGGCACCGCTTAAAGTATCGCGATATTTCTTTCTTTTTTTTTTCCTCCTGCCTTAACTAATACTTTTTATATTCAACAATATAAACATTTTCCTTTTCTCAATAACCTAAGCCCACCTTTCACATCGGGACTCCCGCCACATAATGTGGAAGTGGGCCTCTTAATAGTATAATAATGAAACGACCAAACGAGATCAAATATCTTTATACATTTATATACAAAAATATAAACATTTTTCTTATCTCAATAACAGAGCCCACCTCTCACATCGGGACTCCCGCCACATATGTGGACGTGGGCCTCTTATTATCATAATAATGTAACGAAACACTTAACGCTACTAATGAAATATCGCGATATACTTTTTTTTTTCTTCTTTTTTCTTCTTCTTCTTCATATTAATATACTTATTCCTTAACAAATTAATGCAAACATTTCGTGGGTTTATTTTGTGCATGTTAGTGCATAGACATAATACATGTTATAATAGTTTTTTTTTTTTTTTTTTTTCCCTTCACTTTCAAACTGAGATAATACAAAAAATAAAAAAATAAACAAAACACTTCTCCCTATTTCTGGTGCCTGCTCTCACATTGGGACTCCCGCCACTGATGTGTAGCTTAGCATCCACATAATACTCGACAATATTTTTGATATTAACTAAATTATACAGAAACATCTACAATCAAAGTACTACAATAATCGCGCGTACTCGTTTCGATGCTAGTATTCTCACATAGGGACTCCCGCCACAGATGTGAATTTTTGCATCAACAAAATGGTGATAAACTTTAATATACAAAACTCAATACTATATCATTAGATTACTTAAATTATAGTGACAAGTCAATCAAAACTTTACAATACTCACACCTTCTATTTATGATCCCTGCTCTCACATTGGGACTCCCGCCACTGATGTGTAGCTTGGTATCACAATATAATAGTAAATTAACACAAACATGACAGTTTAGACTACATTCACTCTTATATAAATGCAAAATAAACAAAACTCTCACTATTTCTGGTGCCTGCTCTCACATTGGGGCTCCCGCCACTGATGTGTAGCTTGGCATCAAAATATAATAGTAAATTAGCACAAACATATTATAAACTACATTCATTCTTATATGAATACAAAAAACAAACAAAAACAAAAAAATAAAACATCACTCACTATTTATGGTGCCTGCTCTCACATTGGGACTCCCGCCACTGATGTGTAGCTTGGCATCAAAATAATAGTACATTAGCTCAAACATGTTATACTACTTTCACTCCTCATCGAACTCAAATAATAATAAATTTGTCCTTATGTTTGTTCTATCATATACATAGTTTTACCTTTTTACATTATAGTGTCGTCTATATAGACGAATTAAAAGATCTTAAATCGACCTGTTCTACATACAAAACGAACCAGAGCTCTTTGAATGTGAACATTCGAGCTCCTTAACAAATTCATAATTTCGTCAGGTCCCATAATATTCGTCTCTATTATAAGCATTGCTCTTTCAATCATATATTGAGGGCATTTAACTAAATAGTGAAGTACCGTTTCTATTTCTAAGCATCTATCACATAAACCATTTTCCTGCAGGCCTAATCTAAATAAATCTAACTTCAGTCCTATGATACCAAAACGTAGTCGTCGAAATATCTTTTCTTCCTTCCTATGTAAGGAGGTATCCATTTTGAGTGGTAAGTACAATGATATCTGCTTTAATAAACAAGGTGAGTTTGCCCATCTCTGCTGCCAAATAATATTAATTTTATTCTTTATTTCCTGTTTTGCTTCAGCAAGAGTCATCTTACTGTATATCTGGATTGGACCATTGTGTCCCGCCTTCGCACATTTATCTGCAGTTTCGTTTCCTTGAATGCCACAATGTGCAGGGATCCATTCAAAAGAAACCTTAATATTATTATTCTTCAAATGAGTTAACAAAATCAAAATTTCTTTCACCATGTTATCATTTTTTACATTGCGAATGGCTAAAAGTCCACTCAAAGAATCACTAAAGATTACTACTCCAACATATAAATTATCAAATTGTTCTACCCATGTAAGGGCTAAAATAATTGCGGCTAATTCTGCTTTAAAAGATGACTTTGAGTAAGAGATCTTTTTACATTGTTTATAACAAAGGGCTGGCACCCAAAAGGCTGCCGCTGACGTATTCTGTCCTGGAATATGCGAACCATCTGTAAATATATGAAGTTCTGTGTGCCATTTATTTTGTATCAACTCCTGAGTACATTGCAACTTATAATGGGGATTGTCACTTTTATCTACATATTCTTTCAATTCCAAAGAAATATGTGGCTCTAACAATGTCCATGGTGGAATAGAAATAATACCAATATGTTCTATTGTTTCTGTATTTACATCTAAGGTTCTATATCCAAAAGGTTTATTACATTTCTTCAATTTTAAATACTCAAATTGCCAACAAGGCTGCACATGAGAGTGAAGAGGGTGCGTTTTTATTCTACTCACTGAGTACTTAAAATTTTCTGTCAACATTTGTCTTCTCAAATCAAGAGGCATTTCTCCTGTCTCAGCTTGGAGTGCATCTAATGGAGTGAGGGGAAGGGCTCCCATGCATATCCTCAATGCCTGATATTGAATGGAGTTCAATCCCTTTTTAATACTCTCTGAGGCGCTATCGTAGGCCTCGCATCCATAATCCAATAAAGATCGAATGTATGAACGATAAACCATTAATAAAGACTTAGAGGAGCTTCCCCATTTTGTTCCTGAGAGGCTTCTCAGGATATTCATTTTCCGTTTACACCTCTTTATTATGTTTTCTATATGGGCCTGCCACGTGAGCTTACTATCAAATGTGATACCTAGAAACTTATGGCTCACTTTAAATATCAGTTCTACCTCATTCACCCTTATGACAGGAAATTTGGGATTGGTACACTTTGTAAAGAGGACTGGTGAAGTTTTCAACAAAGAGAGGGAGAAGCCCCATTTCTTAAACCAAGTGTCGAGTTGGTTTAAGTACTCCTGAATTTTCTTTGCCATAAAATTTACATTTTTTCCTACAATCCAAATTACTATGTCGTCCGCATACAACAATATTCCTACATGTGGATTTACAGGTATATCAGACATCATTATATTAAATAAGAGGGGACTAAGAATACTTCCCTGTGGTAGCCCTCTGCTTACTTTTTTTGTGACTGAACATGTATTATTAATCCGAACCTGGAAAGTGCGGTCTATAAGATAATTATACACAAATATTAACATATTACCTCGCACTCCCTTTTCCTTCATTTTAAAAAGCACTCCTTCAATATTCAACTTATCATATGCCTTTTCTAAATCTAAAAAGACAGTCATCACTTGACCTTTATTATTAATATTTTTTTGTATAATATTTTCCAAGAACACTACATTATCCATGGCACTTCTTCCTTGTCGAAACCCTGATTGAAACGGAGGGAGAATATTTTGTTTATCCACATACCACTGGAGTCTTTCCTTAACCATTCTTTCCATAATTTTAATAAAACATGGTAATAATGATATGGGTCTATAAGACTTGACGTTGTGTGGATCTTTATCTACTTTAATAATAGGAATACAAATTGCATGTTTACAAGCTTTTGGTACAATTCCTAATTTCCAAATTATATTATACAATTTTAACAGAATATCCTTTCCTTTTAAAGGAAGATTACAGTACACTTCATAAGAAACCATGTCATGGCCGGGAGTGGACTTTTTATTCTTTTCTAAAGCTTTCTCTAACTCTTCCTTATTAAAAGGCTCATTTATAACCAAATCAAAGGCTCCATCATTCAAATTGTCTAGTTCAAAGACAAAGTCTTCTTTTTCTGTCTTTCCTATTTCATAATAAAATTCCGAGAGTGCATCAGCTTTTTCTTTATTATCTATCAAATCTTCCCCATTTACATTTAAAGTAGGGAACTTTTTATTTTTAACTTCTTGACGGTTCATTCGTTTAATACATTTCCAAATTATTGTTTCGCTCGTGTATCGATCTAATTTTAAACAAAACTCAAGCCAATAATTTTGTTCTACTAAACGAATAGTTTTCTGCGCTTCCGCTTTCTTAGTTTGAAAATCTAAAAGATTTTCGGATGATATACACCTCGAAAGTTTATTTTTTGCTTTATTTCTTTCTTTAATCTTTATGGAGCATTCGTTAGTCCACCAAGGTAGAGGATCATGTCTAGATTCCCTCTTCCGTGGGGATATTTCCTTCAATACTTTTATTATCACTCTCATAAAATGTTCATAACACGTTTGAACATTTTCATCAATTACTATTTTATCAAAAACATATTCACATTTTTTCTTAAATTTATCCCAATCAACATTTTTTAATACTAACCTATTAATATCCTCTTTATCTTCATTGGAGGGTTGCCTTTTTTCTACTCCTATAACATTAATAGCTAACTCTAACAAAAAATGGTCACTACCTAGAGAGTTCTTGGCAACATTCCAATGACTTTTACCTGCTAAGGACGAGGATACAATTGTAAGATCTAAATGGGACATTTTCCCAGAGTGTGTATCTAAACGTGTACCTGAGCCGTCATTTATAATTACTGCATTATACTTCACCAAGGCCATTTCAATAAGTCTACCATTAGAATCATTTTTGTCGCTGCCCCAAAGAGTATTGTGGGCATTAAAATCACCCACAATTATATAATCACGTTGTTTTACATAAGAAAAGATCGTATCCAAAATATGTTCATCTAGCTTCTTATATGGATTATAAAAATTAACTAATGTAACCCTTTCCCCCCCTAC
Organism: Echinarachnius parma; assembly: GCA_037951105.1. Classification (NCBI taxonomy): domain Eukaryota; kingdom Metazoa; phylum Echinodermata; class Echinoidea; order Clypeasteroida; family Echinarachniidae; genus Echinarachnius; species Echinarachnius parma. Next base: position 97,714 of record JBAMJV010000369.1, read on the forward strand.
AAATAGGGATATTTTTTGCAATTCTATCTCTTCATCGCATACATATGCGTCATAATCCATTGAATTATGAATATATATAGCGCACCCTCCTCTAGATTTCTCCTTTCTATTCCTATATAAACACTGATAGTGAGGAATATTAAAAATCCCATTGCCATCGTACCATGTTTCTTGCGATCGCTACTTATAACTGAGCCAGTGGGGATTACGTACCGTGCGTAAAAGTGCGCAATATGGATCCACGCGTCTAATATACCGGTCTGAATTCCCTTTAACTTGGCATGTTAATGTTGGATTCACCATAAAGCTAGTACTAAAACAAAAAAAGAAATATGCACAATGACAATTTCGGTGGGTTGTATTACTTGTGCCTATTTGATGGAGACTTTCACTTTCAGGTTATATGCATATACCCGATGGCATAACATCTCTTTACTTGGCATGTTAATGTTGGATTTACCATAAAGCTAGTACTAAAACAAATAGAGATATGCACAATGACAATTTCGGTGGGTTGTATTACTTGTGCCTATATGCTGGAGACTTTCACTTTCAGCTTACATACATACCCGATGGCATAACATCTCTTTACTTGGCGTGTGACCAATGCTTTCAGCAACTCACACTGACACGATTCTATTCCCGCTTTCTTTCCAGGAACGTAACATGAATAAATGCGATAAATCCATGTGATAATTGGATGTGCAATAGAATGTCAACTTCACGTAAGTGGTTGGATTATACCATGACCTTTTTAGATAACTGTTACTTTAAAAAAAAAGTAGGACTGTTGAGAGATATCAGGAGCGAGAAAATAGATAAGTGATTTCGTTTTAATATAATAAAAAAAGGTCTGATATAACGCAGTGATAATACACCGAGTAGGCTACCCTGTTTTCTGTGTGACCTTTTTGATTTCAATAAATAATTGCCACGTATTCATGGTTTACATTGTCAAGTTTCAAGTCAGACCTTTCATTTAATTTGTAATTGTCAGTTTCCAACTTTAGTTCTGAATTTAATTTATTTCCATATTTCACAAATTCTACCGAAGTAGTGACGTTACATTCTTTTGTTAGTGCATAGTAATGGTTCTAAACAAGTTGGCGTATGAGTTGGGCTTTTGGTAGTGGGTTGGAGCTGGATGATTGCCTTCATAGCAACCGCTATGTCAGAAATTTCTGGCTTGCCTGACATTGTTTAGAACCATTACCCATGGCAATGAATAGCTGTGACGTCACACTTCGGCACTCTATAAGCGTGTCCTTCTTAAAAATCGATGTTAAACGCCTGCAGACAGAGAAGGAATTCTATATAACTTTCAAGTCAACATCGTCATTATGTGTCACTGATAGAATACACGAACATATTGCAGCGTACGAGGCATATCCCGATTTGGAGTGTACTATGGTTTCATCTTTAATATTTTGAACACAAGTACTGAATTAGGACATTGGAAATGAAACGCGCTGTTTGCTCTCTTATATCGGTACCACCATCTGTTGGATATTTGTTAACAGTACATACATTGAAGACAATGATTAAGATTAGCTGTATATAGTATAACTATAATCTCCCATATATAGGACAATTATGGTTTCATCTTGAACAACTTAAGACGAGGAATCGATTAGGGCATTTAACCGAAACACGTTGTCTGTTCTCTTATTTCGGCAACACTAGATGTTGGATTCGGGAAACCCTCTTTTTTTTCATTAAATAACGACACAAATTACACATGTAAGAACCATATACATACGTTGGCGAGCCCATAATAGAAGTGTAGGTGTATATTCTCTGAATCTACAATAATAGGTCAAATTGGTTTCATCTTTAACACCTACATACAATTATTACTGATTTGGACATTGAAACACAAAACACTGTCTGTTCTGTATTTTCGGCTCACCAGATGTTAGCTTATCTGTTGTTTCTTTGGAAGTGGAAAAATGCAAGAAGTACATAATACGTGTACACGCAATTTGGACTTTTTGATGGTCGTTTCTCGAGATATTACACGGTCGATGATATCGCATAACAATGTAAGCAGAACATACGCCCCCCAAAAGCACATCATAGTTAACTTTATGGTATTTCGTTCTTATTTCAACGATTCAATAGATACTTATAGACACATGCCAAGTACACTAACACATTGGGAAAGTGTGGAACGTGTGCTCTCAACCATAATGATATCTCGTGAATGATGTAATGATTTAACCACTGGAGCGCTAATGCATGAGGCCCATTTTGAAGGGAAAAAATGACACAAGAGACAGAGGGTTAGTAGTCACGTAGGCTGTTTAAAATATTCGGTTTTGCCACGAATTTGCATCGAAAGTCAACTGAAAGTTCAATTGAAACATAGTTGTCATGAGAATTTGTATTGTAAGTCATTACCCCCATATCGATCATCCGACTGTTTAAAGGGAAATAACACGTTTGTATACAACGTAATGCATGTAATGTAAGTGGCGAAAATTTGTGACGTAGATATCATTGAAAGCTAAGAGTTATCATCTTGTTGATGATTAAATGGTAACAAATAATTAAGGTTGATTTCATTATAATATCCAATGTTGTAAATGTGCCACACAGACACAAACAGAAGATTAAACCCCGTTTGTAAAAAAAAATTGTATCGTGTAAATAAAAAATCATGTAAATCAATAATCATAAACAATTTAAATACCACGTAAATATATTTGGAAGCATGTTTAGGTTTTATCATAATTATTAAACTTCATAAAGACAACGCCCGTTGCGCATAATATATGAATTACTTTACTTATCATGCTTATGGATAATTTTGTCAGCCGTTTGCGAACATATTTTGATAACATAAATGAGTTTCCTTTCATTTTGATCTTAGGTACTTTAACAATTCCACCACTTAGTTTCCTCAGCCTCGCAGCACCCTTTATTTTGCGAAGCGCCTATAGTCTTAGATCTGAACTAAAACTGTACTATTCCTTTGGCATTACCTATTATCATGATTATGGTACAACATTATGCACAAATAAACTAAAACCGTCTGTTGGTCATGTTGGAGTGTATACTATCGGTCGTTCACTTGTGGTTGGTTATAAATATGAAAACCGCTTCTACAAAGGTTCTTCCTGTGTTAAAGGGATAGTTGAGTTTTGGTAGAGAGGGCGCTAGACTACTTATTTTTTTGGTGAGGTAATGAAAAACTGAGTGTAAAATTTGAAAGAGCATAATATTTAAATAATAAAATCATCTTTGTTTGATCAAAATCAGTTCAGAGACGGCTGAAATATCCATAAATATAACAATTTGTAATAAAGCTGGGGCCCCAGGTTTATTAGAGAATTTTGAACCAGCCGTTAAAAATTCAAAAAAATGCTTCCTCTTTTCAAAAAGTTACAAAATAGGTATTTAAATAGTTGTTGGTTATTTCTCTATCTAATCACTATTTCAACAAAACATCACATGCACAATATTTTATTCAAAATGGTTGAAACCGATTAGTGTTTAGAGAGCGCCCTCTTACGTTATAACGGCTCTTTTTGAATGATAACATGATCTTTACTACGTCATTTGTAATTTTGTGTTCCTTTCTAGTTATAACTATTAGTTTGTAATGTAATGATGCAGGTTTTGGTTACTAAAATTCAGTTTCACCAAAACTGTACTCTCCTTACCAGAACTCAACTATCCCTTTAATGTCTTATCGATACAACAACAAATAATATATTTAGTGTCTCAGTCCTTTTCGTCATTCGCCTTACATAAAAGAGTACAACATTATGCAAAAAAAAAAAAACCCAAAGCAGTTTGTTGGTGCGAATTATATCGGTCGTTTACTTGTGATTATAAGTGTGAAAACGGCTCTTAGAAAGGTTCTTCTTCTGTCATTGCCTCAGCGATGCAACATGAAATATTGAAATTGAAATTGAAACTGTATTCACTATTCCGTTTAAGAACATTACAAGGTAAATGAACAAGAAAGCATAACAACCAAAGGTTCAATTGTGGTAAAATACAAGCAGAGATTAAAGTACATTACAAAATGTACCCACTATGCCAAATAAAACTGAAAGTGCAACTTTTTTTGTTGCACTTTGTTTGAGAAAATTCATTTTTTGATGATGAAAACGTAACGCTATGGCAACCATTTACCACTCACATTGTGCGTAATAAAATTGCGCATCCATTACCGTTTGAATGATCAAAATCGGTGAAATACTTTTTGAGATATATGAAAAAATGCTAGGGGGTACTTACTTGTTTTGAGTAGTGTATATATATATAATATAAATAAATTAATGCAATAAATGAATTATAGCTTAATCCTAATATAGCCTTAACCCTAACCCACGCCTATAACGACATAACATCAGCATAACACAAATATTGTGACTATTTACATTCAATCATGACACAATTCTTGGACATCCGTCGTATCGACGAGGACTCAACATCAAAAGCGTGTGTACGTCACGGTTGTGGTCGATGAGTTCGATGGTGGCTAATAAGGCCAATCCTAGATCGGCATTGCCGGCCGCATTCCACGCATCTAAGCGTGTTGTCGTCAGTTGGTGGTGCTGCCTGAAGTTGTTCACGCCTGAGGTGCCTTCTCGTGCGTTTGTCTTCTGCATCAGTAAGTCTTTCCTTCTCAAGGCTCGCAACGCCTAGCCGAGTTGCTTGACGCCATTTAGCTCGGTCGGCCGCTGTGTTCTCCCAAGTGTCTGGTGCAATGTGACACTTTTTTTTAGCGTTGTCTTGAAGGTGTCTCTAAAGCGCTTGCGTTGTCCCCCAACGGATCGTTTTCCCTGTTCCAGTTCACTGAAGAAGATCTTTTTGGGGAATCGGGCATCTGGCATCCTGACTACGTGGCCTGTCCAGCGAAGTTGGGAATTGGCTACCTTGGCTTCAATGCTTGAGGACTGGGCTTTGGTGAGGACCTCAGTGTTGGGAACGCGATCTTGCCAGCGGATACGCATGATTGATCTCAGTTTCCTCTGGTGGAATCTTTCGAGTGACTTCAAGTGTCTGCTGTACATGGTCCATGATTCACAGCCGTAGAGTTTGATCTTAGTCTCAAGTCTGATGTCATGGTCATTAAAGACTCTTGACCGGAGGCGTCCACAAGATGCGTTGGCCTGGCTGATTCGGTGGTTAATCTCGTCGTCAATGGTGGCACTCGATGATAACGTGCTTCCGAGGTATCTGAAAGACTGTACAGACTTGAGAACCTGGCCTCTGATGTGTACGTTGGGGTCAGTGTGCTCAGCTCCAGGTGGGGGTCTGGTACATGATTTCAGTCTTTTTTATGCTGATCGTCAGGCCATATCTGGATGTGGCGTTGTCAAAGCAGTCTGTTAGATCCTGGATGTCCTGTTCGGTGTGCGCTGCTATCGCACAGTCGTCGGCAAACATAAGTTCTGTCACGAGCTCTCTTTGTACCTTAGTGTTTGCTCTAAGGCGAGAGAGGTTGAACAGCTTTCAATCCATGCGATAGCGGATGTAGATGCCCTTGTTGTTGCCGAAAGCTTCCTGTATGACTGCAGTTAGGTAGATGCCAAAGAGTGAGGGTGCTAGCACGCAGCCTTGCTTGACTCCGTTAGTTATGTCGAAGGATTCTGACAGGGCGTTGTCAGACTTCACTCTTCCTTGCATACCTTCGTGTAGAAGCTTGATCAGGTTGATGAATTTGGAGGGGCAGCCATACTTCGCCAAGATTTGCCATAGAGCCTCCCTGTTGACTGTATCAAAGGCCTTTGTGAGGTCGAAGAAGGCAAAGAATAGACCCTTATTCTGTTCTCTGCATTTCTCTTGGATCTGGCGAGCTGCGAAGACCATGTCAGTTGTGCTGCGGTTTGGTCGGAAGCCGCACTGTGTTTCAGGTAGGATGGCCTCGGCAACTTAGTTGGAGAGACGTTGTAGGAGGACACGGGCAAATAACTTGCCGATAACTGCTAAAAGTGAGATCCCACGATAGTTTCCGCAATCTGCTCTGTCACCTTTTTTGTATATAGTTACAATATCAGCATCCTTCCATTCTGCAGGGATGGTCTCTTTGTACCAAACCTTGCAGATGATGGCATGAACATGGTTGGAGAGCAGGGGGCCTCCAAACTTGAAGACTTCGCCTGGCAGTCCGTCTGGTCCCGGTGCCTTTCCATTCTTTATTTTCTTGATGTCTGTCTCAATTTCACGTAGGGATGGTTGTAAGTCTAGCCCCTCATGGATGGTGTGTTGGGGAATCTGGTCTATAAAATCAGGATCAACATCTGTATCCCGGTTGAGGAGGTCCTTGAAGTGATCGGCCCATCTTTCCTGGATGCCAGATCGCGAGGTGATGAGGGTTCCATCACTGTCTCGTAGTGGTAGAGTTCTGCTGTGTGGAGGACCATACACCAGCTTGATGGATTCAAAGAAGGCTTTGGGGTCGTTCCTGTCAGCTGCTGTTTGGATTTCAGTAGCGTTTTGTCGCCATCAGGTATCCTTCATCTCTCGTATGCGTTGTTGTGCCAAACTACTTAGTTTGGTGTAGTTGTCTCTTAGTTCTGTGGAGGTAGGACAGGTTAGGAGTTTGATGTGTGCCTTCCTTTTCTCTTCTATATATGAGGGAGCAGATGTTCTCATTATTGTCGTCAAACCAATCTTGATGCTTCTTCTTGCTAAGCCCTACACTGGTTTCCGCAGCTTCAAGAATAGTGTTCTTAAGAGTATCCCAATCCTCAGTTATGGTAAAGTTAGTCGTATCCGGTAGCGCAGAGAGTGCTGCTGTGATGTTGTTAGCGAGGCTCTCAGCAATGGTTTGGTCCAGTAGTTTGCTGGTTGCAAGTCTGCGCGTTCCAGAGTTCTTAGTCTTGCGTCGGGGTGCTAGACTTAGCATGAGTTTTGATCGAATGAGGTTGTGGTCGGTCCCGCAGCAGGCGCCTCGCATTGCTCTTGTGATAAGGGTATCACCTTGGGCTTGTTGTCTGGTGATGATATAATCGATGAGGTGCCAGTGGCGGGATCTAGGATGTTGCCAGGATGTCTTGTATTTGGTAGACATTCTGAACAATGTGTTAGTAATACAGAGCTGATGGTCAGTTCAGAGCTGGAGCAGGAGGAGCCCATTAGAGTTCATATTTCCAACCCCATTCCTACCAATGACGCGAGGCCACTGGTCTGCCTCTGTTCCAACACGGGCGTTAAAGTCTCCTACAATGTACAATTTGTCGTTGCGGGGGACAGTTGATAGTAGGTCGTTCAGGTCACTGTAGAATGCCTCCTTGTCCTCATCTGGGCTGGGTAGCGTATGAGCATAGCCAACAATGTTGGTCATGTGCTGGTTGCTGGTCAAGGGCATTCTGCAAGACATCAGCCGTGCGTTGTGGCCTTTGGGTAATTCTGTAAGTGTGCCTACGATAGATGTCCTGATGGCAAGTCCGACTCCGTGGATACGGGGCTGGTCATCTCTGAGGCCTTTCCAGAAGAAGGTATACCCTCCACCGACTTCAGTGAGTTGACCGTCGTTGGGGAACCTGGTCTCACACAGTCCGGCGATGTCTATGTCGTATCGGTCGAGTTCTTTAGCAACCAGGGCTGTACGTCTCTCGAGTCTGTCAGATCGTGAGGCATCCTGGAGCGTTCGCACGTTCCAGGTAGCCACAGTTAGCGTCTTGTTATTTTTTAATTTTATTTTCCTTAGGTCGTCCGCAATTGGGATGTGGCGAACCCCCAGCTGCGGCATGCTGGGCGGGTAAGTCGAGGATGGGCTTTGTTTAGGGCGCCTTTTATTGCCCCCTCCCCGGATTGGGGTGACCAGTGCTGTCCCTAGAGAAGGCTGGTCAGTCGCAGTAGAAGGACCCCCTTCACTTCCGCCCTCTGAATCAGTAACAGGATGGCCATCACTCTAAAGCCGCCTACGTGCAGGTCTGTGATTGTCAGCTCCCAGTGTCGGCATCACCTGCTGATGCACCACTCGCCTGTCGCCGTAGGACTTGGGGTGTACATGTTGATGGTAGATGTGACGCAAAGCTGATGATGGTGCCTGTGCGTGATTGGATTGAGGTGGGAGAACCGTTGCACAGGGGCAATCCCACACACTTGACCAGGGTGCAGCTTGATCCGAAGGCATGACGAAGTCAGGACGACCGGAGCAGCATCCCGGCTGCAGTGACTGGTTGATATCTGATGTTCTTGCCTGCTGATGTCAACCTTCAGTTTGGCTTGTCACAAAGCGGTAGATGGCACAATTGTATTCTTAGACAGGCCCTAAGCTAACCAGTGGGACTGGCTTCCCTCACACAGTTTAGCCGGTGGGTCGACACCGTGTACCAGCGTGTGGCCGCCGCTGTGCCTGCGACTACTTGGAGCCATGTGTGAGAGTTGAGCGAGCGTGGAGACCAGTGCGCACTATCCACCCGATCTAGCCGAGTGCGACCGACAATACTACAAAGGTGCTACTCCTACACTACACCCTACACCCCATGACACAATAATCAATATTTATATATCAAAATATAATTGTCTCATTAAGCAGTTCACACATATTTCCTTTCATGTTTCATTGCATACTGTAATAATAATGTGTAACTGTGTCATATAAGGCGGCGACAGCCCTTGGTCAAACGCCTACCGGTAGTGAAAGCTACATAAGGTGGATAGTTCTTTGATGTAGCTCCGTACGTTTAACGTTCGGTCACCATTCTACAAATGCCGATGTTCTAGCTAGAAGGCAGTAGTTGCCGTTGGCCCAGCTGCTGGAGATCGCTTTCATGTGAGAAGGCTTGGTCTAACCGCTAAGCCACCACCGGTTACACGTCATGCTTTTTGACAAAGGGAGGGAGTTACTAATATTTTATTCTATAACTTTATGTGTAACAAGCGCCGATATAGGCCTACCCTGCAGTATAAAATAAATAATGTGTTTTTTTTTTGGGGTGGGGGAAAGGCGGGGGTGGGGGTGTGCTTCCTTTCTTTACTTTCGTTCCAATGTATCACTATAGAACCATCATGCACATGTAAATCAGCACACCTTCTTCATAATTATCTAAAGTGTCGAAAACAATTACGACGCACGTGTCGATATCAAAAGCAGTTAATGCCTCGTCGTTTTCATGCTAAGCCTAATTCCCAAAACGTAATGGGTGGAAACATTGTCGTTTATCTGACACAACATTATATCAGGCAGTTGTTTCCTTTTCCGCTGTTTAATAGTCGCATGTACGTCATCATACTGATCATACAATGAACACAAAACAACTCAATATAACCATTATACATGATTAAGGGTTTAGTAAGTAGGCTGTTCGTTTTCATTGATAATCCTAAAAATACATACGATAGCAACGCGCGCGCCCCTTGGTTAATTAATGTTAACGAAATCGTGAACATCAGCTAAACAAAGTGATATTCTTTGCACGTTCGTCTTCCTGCTAAAAGGATAATGGCAAAACAAGTTACCTTTTTTATGATCGGGAAGTTGAGAATGGAGTGATAAAGCGCAATTTTCCGTGAGTAAAGCGTTATGATTCCAATTAAGGTTACATTTCTCCTCCCATTTGCTAAAGGAATCGTTGCTCATAACACAAATTACATAGTAACGAGCGGATGAAGATGAAAGGAAGACCATCTCAATATAGGTTCATTCACACACAGGTGGTAGGGGTTCGTTGTTTAGGATGGGGGGGGGGGGGGGGGGGGGTTGATATCGAAGAAAATGCAATATTTTGTTTTTCTGCGTAATTATAACTTTACAAATCATTAAAAACTGCACATTTGCAAATCCTGGGTCAGGATTTCAACTCGTTTTTCCGAGTCACAAAAGTGTCATACTTTCCTCGTCAAACTGACCCGACACGCGGTTGGTTTGTAATACGTCTCAGGACTTTTTGTTTCCTAATCAGAACACTGTTATATTTTCCGGGTCATTCTAACCCGGAATGTAGTCGGCTGTAAAATATCTTCGGATCTTGTCCGAGTCACTAGTCACTGACCCGGATGGATTGTGGCACCCACGGAACCTGCATGATTCCAGGTCGTGGATGATCCGGAAATGGTTACTCCTGACCCGCCATTTTTAATTTTGTTTATTTTAGAAAGTCTGATATCTGGTAGAGAGTTTGGATTCCGACGAGGCCACGGCACAGCGGCTTACTATTCTATCCCAGAATTGGAAGAAAAAAAATCTAACATGTGAGAGTCAGAGAGGTTTTTTGCGTTGTATCTCTGTAAATAACGGTAGTAATTGGCAGTGGCCTTTTAACATGTCTAACCACAAAGAAGGCCATAGCCGAAAACCGTTAATAAGACATGGTTGCAGATCTAGCTATCTGATATAATAGATCAATATAAGTCACTCTATATCAGCTTCGGAATCTTTTTTCAATAAGAAAACAACAACGTGGTAATGGTCATGTGGGACTAGACAGCTAGATATAATCTATTTTTAATTAGCATGATGGGCTCCCGAATAACTGTGATGATTTGAAAATGTCCACAAACAAATCACCAGCAAGGAACTGAAATAGCAAACTGCGTATGGTACTATACAGGGTGACCCAGAAATAACGGAATGGGGTACTTGCCATACTAAAGACTCATGATACCCGCCATACTGCATCGAGTACCGATCAACCGTGCGCCATTGTGAGTGTGCGTTCAGCTGTGTATAGAGAAGAAGGGGTACTAACAATGGCGCACGCATTGAACGTTTCTAGTTGCTATGACGGGCATCATGTGTCTTCATTATAGCAAGCACCACGTTCCGTTATTTCTGGGCCACCCTGTATATGGGCGGTCGTATATTAATCGCTCCTTGCGGCACTATTTCACATACATTATGTCATACAAAACCAGTTTGTCATTGTAAGTCAGAACGATGAAGGTCGTTAAATTTGAGTTTTCTTTTTCGGGGAAAACGACAAGAAAAATGCGAAATTATACACTAATCCTTGATTTGTAGCTTCATCAAGCCACGATGCCAGCTGCAAGAACAAGTTAAACCTGTCACAAATAAATCTTCTGAACTTCAATTTTCCAAGTCATGGGCATACGGGCGATTAGTAGGGGGAGGGGGTCGGGGAAGGCGCTCGCCCGAATAACGTAATTTGGGGATAACATCAGTTTATAAGAATTCATTAACGTACAGTAATAGACTGATTTTGGTCCGAATATATGAACCGCGTTTTGACGGAATCTTAGTTGATTTGTGCCCAGAAAATTTGATACAATTTAAATACTATGATGATGATCGGCTAGGTGGAGATGTAACACCTTACAACCACGTGACCCCTTCCCCCTCCGACTTGTACGCCCATTATGTGTATTCCCAGTATAGATCCCTACAGCTGGACGGAGATTTGGAAACGCATCATGGCGTCATTATACGGGGTATCAGTGTACATACATTATACAAATGATGCACAGGCTTGAGTGGATCGGTAAGAATTGGATGCACGAGTTTAACTTTGGAATGGTTTTAGACCATTTCCAAAGTTAAAAGAGTGCATCCAATTTTTACCGATCCACGAAATATGCCTGTGCAGCATTTGTTTTATAAAATGGGCGCAAAAAAAATGTGAAAATCTAAATTTTTCCCAGTTATGGCTAAATTTACCGACGCGTGGCTAAAATTTACCGACGCATGCCTCTAAATTTACCGACGCATGGCTGGAAAAATGTTGATATTCACATTTTTTTGCAGACAATTTGATTTTCACATTTTTTTGCAGACAATTTGATTTTCACATTTTTTTGCAGACAATTTTTATTGATCCACGAAATATGACTGTGCACTGTGTGCAGCATTTGTTAACATTATAGAATGGGCGCAAAAAAATGTGAAAATCAAACTTAAGTGAGCCATACATCGGTAAAAAAAACTTTTTTCATGCTAATTGACCAATCAGAATGCAGGGACTCTTCTACCCATTTTATAAAAAATACTATAATGGTACATATAACATTATTTCGAATACAAGTCACGGGTGACTACAACAACATAAGATGTGTTTTTTAAAGCCAGCACACTAGTTAACACGCACTTTAGTTGCATTTCAATTAATTCTGCCTATTTCTCTCGATTTAATGTTTTGTTTCAATATAACAAAATCATAATTAAAACGCTATACGGTGATTGGGCGCCGTTAAACGGGCGCAAACAGCTAGTCACATTTTTGTAATTTTGAAATAAGATGATTAACTTTACGAGTGTATTTCTGTGACGAGGTGTTTGTAATAGCGCCCTCTAATTGAGTTAACGGCAGCTATTCTAATGAACACATAATTATAACTTAAGTTGCCTTTCTACAATATAAGCATGATTGTATACTGTAATAAAATATATTATTAATGAACAGTTTTCAAAGATAGCACACACGTCTTTGTGTGTTATTATCCTTGAGAAATGATCAGTGACTGAAATAAAGTTTTACAATAAAGACTTTTCTTTGCCTGTAATGTCAAAGTAAAAAAAAAGGAACAATTCAAGAAGACTTTATTATACTATCAACGTACTCAAATACCTATATCACCTAGGGGTTAAGTGAGCATGAAATGTTACTAAATATAAATTGTCAGTAACTGTCATGTGCCCTTTTTCCCAACATGCCTAATTAAGCATAATCAATTGACGTAATGTTGCATGTTGTTTCTTTCAGTCGACGGATTTGGTCAGCTTGCCTCTCTAAAGACAGATTGAAATCGAAAAAAATGTGACTACGGTATTAGTTCTTTCGATTGATATAGGGTAATTGGGGTTACACATTCCATTATCCATTTATTTATAATAATACGCGACATTCCAAATATACACGAAATAATGTAAATTGCGTTTTTAGCATGCGGTTAGAATGTGGTTAGATTAGATACGTTTAAGATTGGTTGCCATATTGAACATGAGGGAAGTATTTAACATGACTGTTTCGCTGCGGTTTTATACCAAAGTTAAACTCCCACATGTGTTATTTTTTAATGAGAACAAATTTGCGATATTGACGGCTTGTTTGAGTAATATATGATTTATTTTATTTTATGGAATTCATCCTTATGGACCATGGGCGTCGATCTGTCATTGATACCCATTCATCAGGGGGGGGGGGGGGGGGGTGATCTATTCATTCACCCCCCCCTGATGAATGGGTATTACGTAAGTATCGACACCCATGTTATGGACCATCCGATACATTCCAATACTTCCAATACTTTATAATATACTTCCAATATACCATACACATGCGCATGCGCACACATAGCCACACACTAATTGAACGGTATGCTACATTGTCCTGGGTTAATATAGTTCAGGGATCTATGGTTATATTATCATGATTATTGTAAAAAAAAAAAAAAAAACTTACTTATCAGTTCTCACATACCTTGATATTATTCGTGTTACCAATACAAGCACGGAACAGGTTCCGGTTGTACAAATTCAATTTCAATTTTTCAATTTCAATTCATTCTTGCTTCCAAAAAACATTACAAAGGAATTATAATAATTTACAAAAAATAGAGATATACATATTGGAAACAAGAGGGGTCCACTAAAAAGCTTGTACAATTGTGGACCCCTCAAATAATAGTTAGGAATATTGTATATTTAAATTAACATATTCTAACATATTCTAACATATTCTAACATTAACATATTCTAAATTACAATTTCGTAAAAAAAACCCGTTATGATTGAAGTGTTCGAATTTGTATTATCAACTAGATAATCTAAACTGTGTACAAAGTTTGTGTAATAAGTTAGCAAATATCACTTTGCATTGTCGATCATTACTCGGTCATATGACATTAATCTTACCATCATGGCATTGCACACGTTACTCAGTGGACATATAAGATTACAGAAATAACATTGCATAATGCATCAACCCTTCTTCATATCAGTTGTTGTACATGTCAAAAAGTCACTAGATCACTTAAATGATAGTTGCTACATACACATTATACCAACCATTCATCACTTTCTGCACAGCAAACAAGTAACCTTGTTGGCTGTGCAAGGGTGATGAATGGTTGGTATAATACTGTAGTTGTGTGATCTGATATGTCCTCCGAGTATTGTGTGAACATTTCAAGTAAAATGGATGTTATATGACTGCGTAATGAGCGAAAATGCAAAGTGTCATGTGCTAACTCATTGCACTGACTTTGTACACAGGCATGACTATCCAGTGGATAGTTAAACATCAGAACACTTCAATCCTAAATATCTCAATAACAAAAACAAAACATTACAACAAGGAATGAACGAACCATCAGATTTCGAATGAAGTTGCGTGACTTTTGGCAATTTTCCTATAGATACCTTTAAGTTGTAGAGGTTTTTTTTCTTCTTTTCTTCATGTACTCCTACCTGTTATGTTGTGCTTTACGTCAACGAACAAACAGGAGCTGACGACGGCCGGTGATCAATAGCGTCAGGAAGGTGTCCTGGGTTCGATTCGCCCACCGATCGCACGCACATGTGTACGTCGAGCATCGTCTTTCCCGCGCTTTCCAGCGAAAGACAAACTTCTGAAACCGCGCGGCGATTGATCTGTTCATTTATACGCGGGCTTACTATGTATCTGATGTCGCCCTGACGCTGCCGAGTCATTGACCGGGTGGTTCACGGCCCTTTCGCCCCATTCTTAGCTCCTTGTCTGTTCCCCTCCGCTAACATATCCGTCTTTCATTTTATTTCTGGACCCACTATTTTTGGTCGGCGATAGGCTTGTTATAACAGATGCTGGATATATTATCCGTCGGCGATACTGCTCCCCTCGTGCCCGCAGGCGAACGTTCACGGTCAAAAATAGTTGCACTGCTGACTAAGATTTCCCTCTTCTTTAATAAAAAAAAAAAGAAACAGAAAAAAAAGAAAGAATAAACTTCCTCCGCCTCGCACCGTGACTTGCATGGCACTCTGTGTGTATAATCTTTCCCGTTACATAAGAATATAATTCACATATTTTAGTCCTCGGTGGTCATTCATGGTATATATTATGTGTATACTTTTCCCATTTAAGATTGGGTTTGCCTTATAATAATTATAACAAAAGTCGGCTAATATTTTATATTAAACTAGGAACCACATGTATTGCTCACCTGTAGACATGCTTATGCAATGTACACGCATTTCTAGTCCTCATATCAGGTCTCCAATAGGAGAACAAGACAGTGTGGATATTTTGGTTTGCTGAAATAACGGACCCCCCAGGCCTGGGTATCGAACCCCGAACCCACGACAACTGGATCTTTAGGCAACTTAAGTCAACTATCGGACCAATTACTGTACTCCACGCCAGTCGATATCTAGTAATGTGGAATATCTGTTAGCTAATACACCACAGTTGCTTTAAACAAAAATACAATTATAATACATGTCTGTTTTATGGCAGTTTTGGGTAAACCTTCGTTTGCGTTGTATCTAAATTAAGCCATCAACTGGACTACACACGAGTCAATCTCATTCATACATTGATAACGTATGAACTAAAGAACCAAAAACATATTAAAGGGCAATGCAACTCAAGAACTTTATAATTTATACATCGTAATATTCCTGTCCGTGCAAACCTAATAATGGCGGCCTCCTGTGTTCGCGTAAATAGTGGTAAAGCCTATAGAGTTTTCACATTTTTCTTCCAAAGCAGAAATCTGAGTCGGAGTTATGTTACATACCATAATAAACAGGAATATTACGATGTATAAAGTAGTATTAACTCTTTTCTTGAGTTGCATTGCCCTTTAAGTAAATACGCGATAAACAAAGGATATGGTGTCTGTTTTCCGCGAATTTGAGGGATATTAAAGTATACTTCTACTGCAAGCACGGACCTTTTCTTAAACCGTCCTATTATAGCATACCAACAATCAATGATTGCCTACCGGTAGAGGCCCTTCTCAACAGGTGTAAACCAACCAGCCCATTTCAAACATCGATTTTGGCTTGTCCTATCCTTTCCTGTCTGGAAGAAGCATACTGACATACATAACGCTTTATCCAAGAACATATAACAATATAAATAATGTCAAAGTATATGCTATGTTAAGTTATCATTTTTAAATACTCCTGTCAAGTAATGATTTGCAAACACACACGTCCTGCCACCCCCTTAACATGTTTAATATTTTGTTTATATTTTATTCCCTCCACCACCAGTTAACATCTGTATAATTTTTTTTAAGAATATTACATGTATTATGCATGCTATTATTTAAAAATACTGTAGCCAAGTTATGATTTCCAAATACCGACACTGCCAACCAGGTAACATTTTTCATAATCTTTTAATTATTTAGTAGGTCCGTCACTGCATTTTGGGGTACTATTATTTTACTAAGCACACATATTCCTTGGATCAAAAGAAGAAAATTCATCCAAAGAGACACTCTGTATCTATGCAAATTAGGCCTAATTTCCATAATTTATGCAAATTTATTCATGAAAATGGGATATTCCATGAAAATGGTGTTTTTATTGACATATTTGAAAGAGAACATTCCTTGGATCAAAAGAAGAAAATTCATCCAAAGAGACACTCTGTATCTATGCAAATTAGGCCTAATTTCCATAATGTATGCAAATGTATTCATGGGAATGGGATATCTATGAAAATAGTGTTTTTATCAAGATATTGGAGAGAACATATTCCTTGGATCAAAAGAAGAAAATTCATCCAAAGAGACACGCTGTATCTATGCAAATTAGGCCTAATTTCCATAGTTTATGCAAATTTATTCATGGGAATGGGATATCCATACAAATGGTGTATTTATTGATATATTTGACAGATTATATTCCTTGGATCAAAAGAAGAAAATTCATCGAAAGAGACACTCTGTATGTATGCAAATTAGGCTTAATTTCCATAATTTATGCAAACTTATTCATGGAATGGGATATTTATGACGATATTGGACAGAACATATTCCCATGAATAAATCTGCATAAATTAGGCCTTATTTGCATAGATGCAGAGTGTCTCTTTGGATAATTTTTCTTCTATTGATCCAAGGAATATGATCTCTCAAAAATGACAATAAAAACACAACTTTCATAGATATTCCATCCCATGAATACATTTGCATAAATTATGGAAATTAGGCCTAATTTGCATAGATACAGAGTGTCTCTTTGGATAAATTTTCTTCTTTTGATCCAAGGAATATGTTCTCCCAAATATGTCAATAAAAACACCATTGGCATAGATATCCCATTCCCATGAATACATTTGCATAAATTATGGAAATTAGGCCTAATTTGCATATACAGAGTGTCTTTTTGGATGAATTTTCTTCTTTTGATCCAAGGAATATGGTCTCTCTCAAATATCTCAATAAAACCTCCATTTTCAGAGAATATCTCATTCCCATGAATACATTTGCATAAATTATGGAAACTAGGCCTAATTTGCATAGATACAGAGTGTCTCTTTGGATGAATTTTCCTCTTTTGATACAAGGAATATGTATGCCAAGTTAAACAATCGTACCCCAAATTGCAGTGAACACCCATATTTTTGGGTCTTAACAAGCCTACTAATTAGCAGGTTATAATAATTATAGCTAAGGATGTTCATTTTTGTTAAACGTACACTTATACCAACTTATATGTTGTGTCCAGGTCACATATGGCGTACAACAAACCATGCATCGACATCCGGCAACAGGTTGGTTAACGGTTACCAGCGCAGAGAAGCGAGGTGGCTCTGAACAGAGATAATATGTAAAAGTGTATAATTATACTAATCTTAGTGTTGTTTAACATTTGTTTAAGTGCAGTGCATCTTTCTCGGCTGGAGTGATGCGCTGCTGCATCGAAAATGTTTTTTTTTAATTTTTTTAAAACTAAAATAGGTTTGTTTTTCTTTCATCTGTTGACCGGAAGAACAGGGAACGTCTATGGTTGGTATAAGTCTGGTGTTGAATGGTTCTCGAGTATTTTTTTAAAAACATTTATTCGATAAAATTTAGTTGTTTATCGGAAACAAATATGACCAAAATATACTAAATTACTGTACCCGTCAGTTTTTTGCCTAGATAGGACGAAGGATGCAATATCATTGTGTGGGTTTGAAATGTACCTGATGACCATGGGTATTAATATTAATATGCGCGTAGAATATATACACATAGTTTCCGCGCTCTATAAATGATTTATTATTATTATTATTATTATTAAGGATCTGCTAGATTCGATAGCTCGGCTTCATTGACTTACACAAGAAAGTTTTTTACCGGACAACAGGACAAATGCGGTTTTCTCCGGCATAATACATTCAGCACATGCAAGTCATGCGAACAGTATGTGGTTGTGTATCATGCTCGGACCCGAATACGATATGAGTTTGCCCGAATATGACTTGCTTTTGCCCGAAAGTTGGGTGCTTTTTGCCCGAATATGGCCGTTTTCAAAACTCCAGCTAGGCCTGGGCTGCAGCCCCCAGCCCCCCCCCCCCCCCCCCCCCCCCACCGCCTCCTACGTTAATGCAAAAAGATATCTATAGACAAGTACCTGCAGACCTGTGAGCGACTTGCTATGTACCATTGTTTTATTTTTTCTAGTAAAAGCATTATTGAATAGTATTCATCATCATAGTTAAAAACCAATACTACTTTGTGCTCTTGTATATATATATATACGTTATGATATTCAGATATATATTACTAGGTAACCATGGCAACTACTGTTTACACTATATACTCACTTTGAATGCACGGGATTTTACAGCTCAGTACCATTTGTGTGCATCGTGTGGAGCAAAATTTGGGACATTGGCATTCAATGAGTTGATGTAAAATTGGGGGCATATCATTGCGGACACCAACCTTTTACAGATGGTGATTTATACCAAAAAAACACAATAATGGTGGTTACTTATATAGCGCACATTCCGTCTTTTGACGCATCGGTATCATTACCCCAGCCAACGGATACACACTGCAATCGATCCAGCACACCATGTGCACATTTCCACTCCATGGGGAGCATTCCAGCCAGGGACCTCGTAGGTGCACACAGTGCTAATGAACCACGCACATATCTCGTGCTCATTCATTTTGGGCATATTCAGCTGCATGGCCAGGAACATGACGTAACCAATAAAATATAGATCGACTAATTATATAAAATATTTTTTTTCACAAAACACCTTTTGAAAGAATACAAACATGCGTTTTATAACTAAACCTCCCACCTGCTCTCTCATGGACAGGGAGAAAAGGGGGAAAACGCAGAGCCTTTTCCAATAGTAAATGTATTTAAAACTTTTCAGCGAATATAAATTGATTCCAAATCAAGCACTTCAACAATACGTCAATTCCGATATTTTACAGATAGATAAATCAATCTAAAAATGCATGTAGGGAATACACATACAACGTAAGAAGACACGAGACGAAAATAAATTATTAGTTATGGTTTCAGAACAGTCATAGCATATTCCAATATTGATGAAAGTTCCAGTTTTGGAGAGATGATCGATCTAGCCAATTGTTCGTCTATATATCACGTTCACATTCTTGCAACATCGATCACATGTATCTAATATACTGTACTCTAAAAATAACCCTTGTGACATCAATGCCAGATGTCAATATTCTTTAAGGGGAACCACCAACCTCAATTCTTTTTTCTTTTTTCAAATGTAAAAGTGATTAGTTTAAGCAATCCATTCAACCAGCAACAATATGAAGATGTGTTTATGCAGAGTGCAGACGATAAAATTAATATACAAAGAAAAGTTATATTGTCATAGGAAATAATTACCGTCCCTAATATTCCTAGACAATGTTAATAATGTAGTCTACTTCTGCAGACACATTAACACATGACTTATAGTATCAGTAGTTTTCAAAATATGCATTTGTTTCTTCTCGGGAGACCTATTTTTCTGAACGCTTTTATGGTATAGAAATTGATTACTAAAGCTGTTCTCTTCCGTTACGTTAGAACTGTTTGTATTTGTGTTGATTCCCTTCACCAAATTGCTTTCATCTATATACCGTAAAACTTCGCCTATAGGCGCTACTATCTCACAGTATTAGCAAGGTATTAATCAACAGCCCCAGCCGCGTCCACAAGGATCTAGTATAATGAATATGTATCTAGCCCTTTGTCAACGATCTTCGAGCAGGTCTTAATGAATATTCATGATAGCATAATCATGTAAAGTTGAGACAACCCTATTGAACCAGTACCGCCTATAGGCGAAGTTTTACGGTATTGTAGTCATTATACGTCTTACTCTCGAATCTTCGTAAATGTGGGAGAAAATAAACAAAAATAAACAAAAATGATCGATAATGAAATGACCAATACTTAAACCGTTGTTCTGACGAGGTATACTCTCTAACTTTCAAGTTGGAATTGAAGTTCGCTACGAGTCTTTGTACGAATTATTGTCGGCAATCGTAAAAGTTATCAACTGTAGATGTGCCCACGCCCCTGTTAACGAATATTATTTGGTAAACATGTTATAACATTTACTCTGACTAGTCGCGTCCCCACAACGTCACAGTCACCTAGTAAATGTCCTTTTCTTGCAATGATACAAGCCGCGCTTTAGAAATTGCTCTTGCGGAATCAATAATGCGATGTCAATATTCTCAATCGATATCGTCGTGATTGTACTGCGAGTATTTATTATTTTGTCTATGTTCTAGTCATATAGATCAAAATGTGCATGCACTCTCAGTTGAGCTGTTGCTCTTAATCGATATTGTGATTATGGGGGTAATGACTTTTTCTTATAATTATGTACTCCCCACCTGTTCAAACATGACATTTGTTTTCCATGAAATGTAACGACAATTTTGCAAAGTTCTTGAAAATACGATTGTTCTGACCATGTTTCCCAGAACGTATCTCTCTCCCGCATATTACTGTCGTGCACTGGCACTGATAACACGTCGGGCTCTCGATATAGTTTACGTGGGATCAATGTAATATGTCAATAATGTTTCAATCGATATTAACCAAATGTGACATGTTCCAGTTGGTTCCAAATTATAATTATAGTTCACTAATGTTTTTTTTTTGTCATTCTGCTTACTTTAAAGGGATAGTTCAGTTTGGTTTTTGAGAGGCGTTTTGAGAACAATCAGTTTTGTAAGGTAATAAACAACAAAGTGTACAATTTGAAAATGCACATAATTTTTAAGATTTTCAGAAACAGCTGAAAATCCATAAATATATGCAATCGGAATACATGTTGGGGATCAACCTTTATTCAATACTTTGGGAAAATATTTCAAATCATACACATTTTTGACAAAACTGTACTATCCCTTTGACCAAATGTGACATGTCCAGTTCGTTCGAAATTATGATTATGAAATTATGATAATGACTCCACCATTCTCGAAATGAATAACACATTACGAACGACTAAGTAAAAAGTCTGTTATGATTCCAAAAGAGCCATTAAAACTCAAGAGGGCGATCTCTAAACACTAATTTCAACCATTTAAAATAAAATATTGTGCATGTAATGTTTTGTTGAAATAGTGATTAGATAGAGAGATAATCAACAACTAATTAAAGACCTCTTTTGTCATTTTTTGAAAAGAAGAAGCATTTTTCGGCTTGTTCAAAATTATCGAATTATCGTGGGGCCCCACATTTATTACAAATGATTATGTTTATGGATAGTTTAGCCGTTTCTGAACCGATTTTGATCAAATAAAATTTATTCCCTCATTAAAATTGTATGCTCTTTTAAATGGACACTCATTTTTTTCATTATCTCACAACAAATTATTTTGTGTAGCGCCCTCTATACCAAAACTAAACTATCCATTTAATTCGTTTTTTTTTTATAGAAAGGTCAAACTCACTATACAACCGTTGTTCTTAATACTAATATACATTATCATGATTGTAAGAGTAATGATTTTTAAATGTGCTCCCCACTGTTCAAAATCAATTATTATTTTCCACAACATTTTGATCATGTTAATAAACTTCTGTCTAGTTCTTGGCCATAATTATAAATTTTCTGGCAAATTCCCTCACATTGATAATAACCATTCGTTCATCTACATTGCTGTCATGTTTCTTAATAATACAACAGCTGCACTGAGCATTGTGGAATCAATGCAAGATGTCAATAATCATGAATATGTTCAATCTATACCGCCGTGATTGTGATCGTAATTTCTAATGAACTAGGTATATATAGTAGCTTCGTTCATTACTGCACACGATCATTATTCATGGCATTAACCTAGCGATGCCGACTGCCTACTAAATATACAGGGTGGCTCCCCCCCCCCCCCCCCCCAAAAAAAAAAACAAAACAAAACAAAACGGAACGGGGTACTTGCCATTATAAAGAAACGTAAGGCCTAGGTTCACTGGATAGACTTTCTTTTTAAAGGAAATTATTTTGATATTAATTTGATATTAATTTGGGTCAAGCAGTTTTTATTTTCATCATCATCAACTTCAGGTGGCGCTGTAGAGCGCTGCTGTGGTCTTCACGAGAGCACGCCATTCAACTCTATCTTCTGCCATTTGTGTAGCACCTTTCCGTCCTTGTCCATACTCTCTTGATATCATCAGTCCAAGATATCGGTGGACGGCCTCTTCCCCGTTTTCCTTCGACTGCTCCTTGCAGGATTCATTTTGCTTCTCAATACATCCAGATAGCCTAACTATGTGCCCAAAATACGTAAGTTTTATTTCCATGATTCCCCTTCTGATGGTCAAGTCTGTTCCAATCTTGTCCAGGACCCATACATTTGTCTATTTATCTTTACATGACACATGCAACAGCCTCCTGTAGCACCACATTTCAAAGGCATCAACTCCTTTTCTGTCATTCTTTGTCATGGCCCAGGACTCACTTCCGTAAGTCGCAATAGAGAAAGAAGTTGCATGAAGCGGACGAAACTTCAGACTGAGAGATAGGCCTCGGCTCTTCCAGATGTGAGACATGCTCTATACTGTTGATCTCGCCATTGCCAGCCTTCTTCTTATCTCCGTGGTGCTCTCTTCTGTGTTGTTGATAATTTAACCCACATACTCAAACTGATTGACTACTTCAATCTTATTTCCATCTATGGTGAAGTCATTGCTATTGTTATCTCTGTCGATAACCATTATTTGTGTATTCTTGGTATTTAAAAGAAGGTCTTTCTCTTCACTTACCTGATTGATGCGATTTAACAAGTTAATAAGCTCTTCTCTGTTGCTGCAAACGAGAGTAGTGTCATCAGCATACCTCAGGTTTGTGATCTTTTTACCTCCAAACTTAACTCCCCATTGATCCTTCCAGAGCATTTCTCATAATTTCCTCAGAATATAATTATGTTAACTGGTTAAAAAGGCTTGGAGACAGTATACAGCCTTGACGTACCCCCTGCCAAGTTCAAACCACTCACTGGTTCTCACTGTTGATTCGTGGTCATGATATAGATTTCTGATCAGTTCGACGATCATGAAGATGTGACTTGGGAACCCCATCTTTGCCATTGTATTCCATGATTGAGAGTGGCTCACACAGTCGAATGCTTTACTATAATCTATAAAGCACATGGGCAACTCCAGCGTCACGGACATTACAAACAGACAGTATTTTCATGACTTTCCAATGTCACTACTAATTCATACCTCTACCTAATGTCTAACTTTTATTTTGATTACAAAGCAATAGCCTGGTTAAGTATGCAAAAAAAGTTTCATAACATTTATCCAATTCGTTACTGAGTAATTCTGCAAAATGTGCGCCGTCACGGACATTACAATTTTTGGACATAACTTTTTGCATCCATACACATCTTTGCAAAAATCTGTGAGTTCTGAGACCTCACAAAGGTGATTTAGGTATTCAATTATAGACAAGGCAATGATGAATTGAATCAAAGTTAGATTTTGCGAAACGGGCCAGGTATATGTGATCTAGACAACAAAACGTTGCGTCACGGACATTACATTTTTCAGCGTCACGGACATTACAGTTTGTCCGGAGGATTTGATTAATTATTAAATATACTTTAGAGCACTCAAAAGACTGAAATTTTAATCTGAAAAGGTACTTTGATTATCAGTCATCAAAGTTGGTGCCTTAAATAATAAAAATACCAGAAAATTTGGAAAATATATGGATTTTCCTGAAATTTGCCCAGGGTAGTCCCATGTGTAGAGTTTCATGTATGGTTTCTGTTTCTCCTATATGGAGACACCCGAGAATAAAAAAATCATGTGAACTGAAAGATATAATCATAGGATCATGTTGTATGGAAAAATAATCCAGAAAAAATCAATTGCATTTGAAATAGAGCCAATTGTTTTTTTGAGTTCATGTCCACTTTTTCGTGGAATTGCCCACATATAGAGAGGATGTCTGTGTTCTTTGCATTTCTCTATTATATTTCGTATGTTGACAATCTGATGTATTGTTCCTTTGACTTCACGGAACCCTGATTGCTCATCTGAGATCTCAGTTTGCAGTTTGATTTTCATTCTTCTGCCAATCACCTTCAGAAGTATTTTGCTTGCATAACAAATCAAACTGATTGTTCGATGATTTGCACATTCTTCCCGATCTCTCTTATGTGGCAATGGTATAAAAACAGCTCTACACCAGTCTTTAGGCCACTCCTTTCTATTCCAGATATTGCAGAAGAGACGCCACATCAGGTTTATACCTTCTTCACCTGTAGCCTTCCACATCTCAGAAGTCAAGTTGTCAAAACCAGGGGACTTGCCATCATTCAGTTGTTTCATTGCAAGCTCCACTTCTGATCTTCGTGTAGAGGGCTCCATTTCATCACTTTCCTATCTCATTGAGCAAGTGTCAACGTCATTTTCATGTGCAGCAAACATCTTGGTACTATACCGCACCCATCTTCCCTTGATGTCTCCATTCTCTGTCAGTGGTTTGCCATTCGAGTTTATTCAGTCGAAACAAGAGTTTGAATAAAACGAGCGAGCGATGTGGTTGTAAACAACACTGCACGCAAACTATAATGCAGCGGCGATCGCGCATGCGCAATCGATATAGCAGAGCTCGATACCCCCTAGCCTTTAACCAGGCTTCGTGTCTCAAGCAAGCAATGGCTGTGCTGCATGCAGGATCAGGAACGACTGAACGCCTGATGGATCCCCTCGCCTTTACGCATCTAGTGGCTCATGAATATGCATGCATAAGCTTGATTCAATGAATCATGCATAGTTTTGTGATATTTACTGCACTGAGCATACGTATTTCTGTCTCTCCCATTTAAATACAGTACATGTGCAGTCACACGTCTCTATGCCTCTCCCATTTAAATATGAACTACGTGTACGTCCGCATACACGCACGGTACATAACATTGTATACACAAACACATCCCTGTGTAAGCTGTATGTGTATATTATGCAGTTTGTTTCTGTGTGTGGCCTCGGGAGGTGTGTGTGTGTGTGTGCGTGTGTGTGTGTGTGTGTGTGTGTGTGTGTGTGTGTGTGTGTGTGTGTGTTGCATTGCATCGGACCTTTGTATCGCTTCAATATGAGTACGTGATATGATAACCCGGCTTCCTAATTTGGGTTCTACCTGTAGGTAGAGGAATTCAATACTTAAAGGGATCTAGTAACTTTGTTGACATGTGCAAAAAGTGATGAATGGTTGATGCAATGTATATTGTTGTTATCTCATATGTCCACAGGGTATTGTGTGAAAATTTCAAGTCAAATGGACATTGCATGGCCAAGTAATGAGCGAAAATGCAAAGTGATATTCAGTAACTCACTGCACTCACTTTGTACACGGAAGAAAAACTCGCCCGGAGTTTTTCTTATCTGAATACTTCAATCATACATATATTTATAACGAAAGGGAAATTTGAAATACCGAAACCTGTCCCGTGATTTTATTGTTAATACGAATACAACAAGGTATAAGGGAACCGCTAGAATTAAAATTTTATTTTGAGGATTTGGACAATGTTACTAAGTCCCTTTAACAAAAGAAATTCATCGGAGCGCAATCCAGATGAGAAGAGGCTGTCTCGCCAAATGATTGTGCAGGGTAGTCGCGCTGTCCAGTCGTTCCTGCATAATGCATACTATACCGTGCATTCAACTCAGCTCAGACGAGACATGCCTTGTCAAGAGGCTAGATGCCCCCAGGCCTACGTCATCAGTAAGCGGCGAGTTCGGAGTGTACTTTGGGCCAGTGGTTGGAGAGTGAATTTTTCTCATTTTCAATTTCGATCAACTCATATTCAATTTAAACAAATCTGAATTGCTCGAGGCTTTGTAAAGTACAAGATTACCTTCACAATCATACCAGATTCGACTCAATTTATAATCAATGAAACTTCACTTTAAAGGGATAGTTGAGTTTTTGTATAGAGGGCGCTACAGAAAATAATTTTTTGTGTGATAATGAAAAACTGAGTGTCAAATTCGAAAGAGCATACAATGACATAATAAACTTTATTTGATCAAAATCAGTTTTAAAATGGCTGAAATATCCATAAACATAACCATTTGTAATAATTGTTGGGCCCCACAATTATTCGATAATTTAAATGCTTCCTCTTTTCAAAAATTAACAAAAGAGGTTTTTAATTAGTTGTTGAATATCTCTCTAATCGCTATTTCAACAAAACATCAAATGCACAATATTTTATTTTAAATGATTGAAACTGAGTAGTGTTTAGAGAGCGCCCTCTTGAGTTTTAACGGCTCTTTTTGAATGATAACATGCTTTTTACTTAGTCATTTGTGAATTTGTACTCCTTTCGAGCATGGTGGAGTTAATTAATATTAGTTTGTACTGTAATGATGCAGGTTTAGGATACTAAAATTCAGTTTGACCAAAACTGTACTCTCTTTACGAGAACTCAACTATCCCTTTAACTTCCACTGAGAACTGAGAAGGGATACTTTCAACATCATTCCTTGTGGGAGCTGAATCACATTTCTTAGCTTTCAGTCTTAGTCTCAGTAATAGCCGCAAGCAACTGATGATCACTGCCACGGTCAGCACTTGGTCTTGTCTTGACATTCTGTTATTTATTTTTAGCAAGTCAAGTTTTTTCTGATCAAACTTCATGAATAATACTTTTTTTAAATGCCATTAATTAAACTCTACTTCTACATGGCTTATTTTTGATTTCTATATGTTTAAGGAAAAATGAGACTCAAACAATGAAGATTATAAGAATGGTTTAAAACAATGTTTTCATTTAACGGATCGACATTTGTTATGGTATTATGCAAAATGTGGTTCGCATATCTACAAACATGCATGCATTATTACTGTTGTGCAACTTGTTTGCTAAATCATCTGAAAATCACATTTAGAAAGGCTTGACGTACGAAATTGAACCCTATATACAGTCCATGATGCACTACAAACATGTCATGCCCTTTAATTTAGGTAGCACACAATTTTTGTTTTGGCATAAACACAAAAATAATAAAAGCAATGGTATATACTTTGTTTTATCATATTGTTATGAAAAACAAAAAACCTCAGTGGTGTGGGCAGGACCAACTCATGTAGGAGGGGGGGGGGGGGGGGGGGGGCACGAACATGACGTAAGGGATATCACTTCTCATGTCAAGTTGTGTTTGATATAAAGTTGCGTTACATTTCTTAGCTTCGACCCCCTCTCAAAAAACTTAAGAAAACAAATTTAAACAAATCAACAACAACAAACAAATACTAAAAACTACAGAAAACAATACAAAATATATAAATAAATAGCTAAAATATTTAAAAAAGCAAGAATTCCTCAGAAGTGACTAACTAAAACATACACAAACAAGTATGTGGTTATGGCAATTTTGTTTATACCATGCGACAAACACACGTAAGATTTGAAGGAAAAAATAATTGAGACTGGCGATGAAAAGAGCCTTCCAGGGACGGACGAAAGGCTATTTGAAGGAAAATGTGACAACATTAATAGACGAGAAGGCAATTTATTTCTAAACAACTTAAATACTAAGGCATTATGGACGGAAATATCGAACAAAAATACAGCAGACCGCTTTATCCTTACTTTGCAAAACAGTTCATGAGCTAAAAAGAAAGACTCGCCAACGGTATTCATCAAGAGACATTCGTAAAGTGTTTTAAATGGGTTGATCCTCGTGACATTGAACAGTATACGATTGCTAAGTCATTTAAATCTGGATATAATGATTTTACCCGGTGAGCTATACAACCTTGACTGTTTTAAAGGGGTAGATAATGAAAAACTGAGTGTCAAATTCGAAAGAGCATACAATTTGAATGACAGGTAAAACTTTATTTTATCAAACTCGGTTCAGAAATGGCTTAAATATCCATTAACATAACCATTTGTAATAATTGTGGGGCCCAACAATTATTCGATAATTTTGAACCAGCCGTTAACATTTTTTTTAAATGCTTCCTCTTTTCAAAAATTCACAAAAGATGTTTTTAAATAGTTGAAACCGATGAGTGTTTAGAGAGCGCCCTTTTGAGTGTCAAAGGGTCTTTTTGAAAGATAACAGGCGTGTTACTTAGTCATTTGTAAGTTTGTCTTCCTTTCGAGCATGGTGGAGTTATAACTATTAGTTTGTAATGTAATGGTGCAGGTTTTGGTTACTAAAATTCAGTTTCTCCAAAACTGTACTCTCTTTACCAAAACTCAACTATCCCTTTAACTTTGTTAACTTTGTGCATGCGTCTATTTGCTTGTTATCAAGATTGATGCAATGTTATGAAGTAATTATAATAGTGACGTTGAGATTATGCCTGTCGGGATTTATTTATTCAATGTACGCTATTTTATATTAGATAAAGAAAGGATTACATTCTTAATAATAATTTATATTTGTCATTATCGGATTTGCCTTATAACATAAATCCTGATTTGTGTTATGATCGTCTGG
Source organism: Echinarachnius parma (assembly GCA_037951105.1). Classification (NCBI taxonomy): domain Eukaryota; kingdom Metazoa; phylum Echinodermata; class Echinoidea; order Clypeasteroida; family Echinarachniidae; genus Echinarachnius; species Echinarachnius parma. The sequence goes on from JBAMJV010000369.1 coordinate 126,536, forward strand.
TCTGTATTGGGTGGGTGGGTGTGTGTGTGTGTGTGTGTGTGTGTGTGTGTGTGTGTGTGTGTGTGTGTGGGCGGAAGCCTCTTCATAGCGATAAGAGAATACTATCAACATACACTGTTGTCTATTATATTAATACGGTAAGCTTCAACCCCCCAAAATGGTTCCCACTCGAGATATCCTCACCCCGATGATTCGGCGACTCCCCGACCGTCGCGATCGAAGGATATACGTTTTGCGGAGGACAATTAGGCATTCCCGAGTCGCTCCCACCCCGTGGTCGTCTTCCAGATCGAAGAAAAGGGAAAGTCAGCAATGGCAATTGCCCGTTTACGACGCCGAGCATTGACTAACGATTTATCGCCGTAAAAGTATTTGTAAGAATATAAATTGGAGTAGATAAAACAAATAATATATCGAGAAACCATTTTAGATATAACACGTTGCAAAAATACCCAGGTTTTGATAAATATCAATATTTATATTACGCGGATGGTATGGTAATGATCGCTTTTGCCGATTGGCATCGTGTTTGTAAGTGCATCGACGACAAAATGCGACATCTTCAATTTAGCTGCGGTTATACAACGGGCAATGGCTGTACAGCCGTGTATACAGGTCGCGCAGTCATCTAATTACCCCACCGAACCGTAGTAGTTTATTTGCATAGCTCACTGACCTGCTGACCATCGTCTCTGGGCACTACAGTAGGGAGTTTTCGATCGCTGATACGAGGACCGTTGACCTATCGTCCCAGTGAAGTACCACATTGAGTTGACTAGGCACGTTGACTGTTGCTATTTACCTTTTCGATTTCATACGACGACGCGCGTTCAAGTCTCGGGATAGTTACGCCATGCATTGCTTGTGCGAAGTTTGCAGAGAATAGAAGATTAGTTTTGTAAACAAAAGGGTTTTAATATCCAATACAGTCAAACCTGTGTATAGTGACCACCAGATTGAAAGAAGAAAAATGGCCGCTCTTAACAGGTGACCTTTATAGACAGGTTCTATAAATCTTATTAAGACAAACCTCTGTATAGTGACCACTCAATTGAAACAATACAATTGACACTTGATTGCAAGTGACCTTTATAGACAGGTGCCAACATACAGTCAAACCTGTGTATAATGACCACCAAAGGGATATGAATAATTGGCCGCTATAAACTGGTGTCCATTGCAGACAGTTCCAAAATACTGTTTACAGTCAAACCTGTGTGTAAAGACCACCAAATGAAAACAAGAAAATTGGCCGCTATTATCAGGTGACCTTTATAGACAGGTTCCGAAATATTGTTTACAGTCAAACCTGTGTATGACCACCAATGGAAAACAAGAAAATTGGCCACTATGATCAGGTGACCTTTAAATACATGTTCCGAAGAGTCGTTTACAGTCAAACCTGTGTAGAAAGACCACCAAAGGAAAACAAGACAATTGGCCGCTATTATCAGGTGACCTTTGTAGACAGGTTCCGAAATACCGTTTACAGTCAAACCTGTGTATAATGACCACCAGATTGAATGAAAACAAAATTGCCGCTCTAAACAGGTGACCTTTATAGACAGGTTCTATAAAATCTTATTAAGACAAACCTCTGTATAGTGACCACTCAATGGAAACAATACAATTGGCACTAAATTGCAAGTGACCTTTATAGACAGGTGCCAACATATTGTTTACAGTCAAACCTGTGTATAACGACCACCAAAGGAAAACAAGAACATTGGCCGCAATAAACAGGTGCACTTATAGACCTGTTCCATAAAATCATATACAGTAAACGTTGTATGGTGACCACCCAAGTGCAACAAGACATGTGGTCGCTATAAATAGGTGACCTTTATAGACAAATTTCATAACACAGTGTACTGTCAAACCTGTGTATAGTGACCAGCCAAATGAAACATTGGAAGTGGGCGCTATAATCAGGTAACTTATTATTGACAGACTCCATAGAATTAAAATGAGATAGTAAAACCTGTGTATAGTGACCACCCAATGCAGACAAGAAGAGTGGACGCTATAAACAGGTAACCTTTATAGACAAGTTCATTTAAATCATATAGTTCAGTTAACCTGTTTACAGAGACCACAGCAGAGAAACAAGAAATATACAGCTATATATATGACGTTGTTTTTAGTAGCCAAATAGTGCTTGTCGTCACAGATCTAGACCGACGGCAAAACAGGGGTGTACACGTATTAGATATCTGGTACGAACGACGGGCACGTAGATGCGCATGCGCACTGCTTCAAAAAATGACGTCACTGTACCAGTCCACTAGTGAACGTACAAATCGAAAAGTCCGTAGTATCTCATTCGCCCTACCGTACACGATACTATAATTGCGCCAGCTTGTGGTAAGATGTATTAAGTCGGCCACGAAGCTACCATGCAGTACCAGAAGAGACGCGTAGGGGGTGGGGGGGGGGGGGGTGGGGGTAGAATGGACGGGGAGGTAATATCTTCAAGAATATGAACAAAGGTATACGCGGGAGAACTTAGTTTATGATATGAAACGTGTAGGGGACACGACGGGTTATTTGTCATACAGGCAATTGGAGCCGGGGGGGGGGGGGGGGGGGGGGGAGCGGAGAAGCTACTTTATTAGCAAGAACACGAACATATATTATTCTCTTTCAAAAACCCGCGGATTTCCGCGGGTACAGCTAGTTTGATAATAATACAAACTCATTGAAAATGCTGCGAACAAGGAGGCTTGTTTTATTTACGTATACAATATTAGTTGACATTATAATATTTCATATCGCGTTAAAGTATTAAACACACACATACACAAAACAAAAAAGAAACAAAAACAAAAAACAACGCCTTCTCTTTCGTGGTGTTCGCTAAGATAAAAGTGTAAGCATATTGTTTTGTATTTGTTGCAGACAAATTCCTGATGTGTCGAAACGTGGGTGTATACACGTATACAGTTTGCATTATAATCTCGTGTGAGCTGCGGGGCGTATATAAGTTGCTGAATATTTAACCTTTATATCTATCGGCCTACGTATTTTTTGTTGTTCTTGGTCTAATTACTAACATTTTTTGTGTGTGCACACTTTGATCATACTAAACATAAATATTAATATTTATAGATTTTGAATTTACCCTGTTCCAAGCATCTATTTTCGTTCTGTTTACATTTTAAATATTTCTGTCGATGCAGCAGTTATGCTTTTCAGCAGAGGATTTTTGTATAATTATATACAATGAGATTATTTAGATATATGATCAAAACTTTGTTTACAAACTTGGCAACAACAATATGACCAGAAGGACACACATTGCAGAAATTGGTGACTATGTAAAAAAAAAAAAAATGTCACTTTGGTGTCTTAATCCATATTCGTACCATACTATCAGTATCATTAGTACAAATTTTGGCACACCACATAATATGACAATTATGACCTATCTAACTGGAAAGAATTTACATTCTGTATAATTTTGTTGAACATTTTAAACGACATAACTAAACATATTATAAGCGTGGCGAATAAACTTAAATTATATATTTCCTGGCGACACTGAACTTTGCAGAACTAACTGCTTTTAAGCATAACGTAATAAGAAATGTAACTCGATCATGCTTGTACCGTGGAAACGTATTAACTTTGTGAGGTCGTTAAAGGTCTTATATAGCTATAGGGCCCATACAAAAGAGTGTCAAGTTTACCGGTTTCCAAAAGGGGTAAATTCCCCGTACTTCAGAATGTTCAGTAAAGTTTAAAAGTGTCAGTTACAAACACGAGCGAAACTACGTTTACTGTGAAACAACGTGATTTCGTATTTTATTTCTTATCTTTTTTAGCGGCATACTGCCACTTTCTCTTTCCGCTCTGTGCTTTCTATGTTTTGTTAATATTTTTGTTTGTATCCATTGGTTCAGGACATTGTCTCGTATACTTTTGTCTAATATTACGATTGTATTTCCTTTATACCATTATGCATGTAGCGTGTTTGATTTAGAGTGTTATTGATTTATACCAAACAATTATGTATTAATTTAAGTCAATTAAATTCAATATTTTATTTGTCCAAACTCAATGGAAATTGTTTTGGGTTCACTATATCACAATTAATGGCAACATTAATTCATATGATAGAAACATCTGACTATCAACATTATATGGCAACATAATATACATGATTATTATTGTGTGGAATAAAATGGAATACAAAACATGTCTATATGAACCGAAATTCACATTATACTCCTAGTACCTTGCCAGGGATAACAATATGGGCGTTATGTATAATGCGAGGTACAGATCTGTGACACTGCATGACACTCAAGGGCCCCGCAGCACAAACAGCTAGGATCGAATGTAAAGTACCAGTTAAGTGCAGGTCAGATAATATGCACATGCTGTTTGAACCTAGCTATCAGATTTGCTCATTTAGTCGACTTGCAATTAAACGCAACAGTTCACAATCGATTGCAACGGGGCCATAGGGTATTTAGAAGAAAATCGGTAAAACGAATTAAAGCCCTCCGCACACAGAGCCGACTCGTCCCGATCCGACTGGTTTTCAGTCGGTTCAGCTCATGCGTATATGACTCCTGTTTTGCCGGTCAAGAGCCAGTCGGAGATCTCATGTTGAATCGGCTACGACTGAGCGAAATCGACTCTAGCCCAACTGAAAACCAGTCGGATCGGGTCGAGTCGGCTCTGTGTGCGGTGGGCTTAACACTATATGCCATCTACTACCAAATCCAGCCGCGTGAGAGAGGCCCATGTATATTAGACCGGCAGCCCAGAGGTCTTTTGTGCATCGAAAAGCGTACTGATTGTTGAACATATGAATATTTAGAGGAGAATGTAACAAATCCAAAAATATGAGTCTCCCGGGGTGTACCCGTGGATAAAGGGGTCCTTTGCGCCTCCAAAGTTTGACCCCTGGGGATTGTCCGATGCTTCTATTTGTTTGCGAATGTACCGTGTTCAACATCGCTGACTGCGGGGAGAGCGAAAGAGAGAACAAAAGGATCGCTGATGCGTACCTGGCAATTTCGACAAATTTTACGTTGCCTGATTTGAAAGACGAAATACACGTTGATTCATTGGGGATTATATCTAAAACCTCTTGCAACTTTACAAATATGTCTTACAGATTACAGAATACATATTGATAGCACGTTTGAATTATGCCAAAGGCCATATAAATACATTCGAATGAACCCCATCACCAAAACAAGATCAAACATGGCTTCCACTTACAAATGAATATCACACATTAAAACAACACCCGTGTATAAAACTAAAGTAACTTGCCGAATGCAGAGGAACCAATATATGAGCGCATGGCATAGCGACGGAGGGGGGGGGGGGGGGGGGGGGGGGGGGGGGGGTTGACAACTGCGGTAACAGAGAAATGTATCAATAGAGCCTTTACTCCGTGCAGTCGTGTTCAGAGTGGCAGATGGTTTTCATGGGATATCTTTTGTTCTCTTTCATGAGAACAATTTTACAACCATCGGATCAAGGAATTTCTAATCGATGTAACAAGAATAATAAGTAACCATTCAGTCCTTTCAATTCGATGAATACACGCCTTTCTCACTTGACCGTAGTATTGCACATGTGAAAAACGTAACTGTGAACAGGGAGCAGGGGCCCGATTACCGACCAGCGACATTTACCATGGTAATTAGCATCATTGGCTCTAACTCATTGATGTCAATATGCTAGAATTACGTACAAATCAATAGAACGTAGCAGAGCACACATACCGCCCTTACTCATTCAACCGTAAAGCATATCTAGAGATCAGTGGAACTAGGTCTGGTCCTGGGTCATGATCGTGCTCTCGGCCACTGGTGTATTGGCCTCTACATGCAGCTTGGATGCCAATACACACATATAATTGCCTTTTGTCTGACTTTGTGCAGCGATTTTCCCCCTCTATGTAGGGAAATGTGGAAGCTCCCCTTTTATAAACATAACTTTTGCGAGTCGATTTGCAATATTCAGAGGCATCTGCAGGATAATTTAACGGATGACATTTGTATCCAATATGTATTCTGTAATCTGTAAGACATATGTGTTAAGTTGCAAGAGGTTTTGGATATAATCCCCAATGCATCAACGTGTATTTCGTCTTTCAAAACAGGCAACGTAAAATTGCCAGATACGCATCAGTGATCCTTTTGTTCTCCGTTTCGCTCTCCCCGCAGTCAGCGATGTTGAACACGGTACATTCGCAAACAAATAGAAGCATCGGACAATCCCCAGGGGTGAAACTTTGGAGGCGCAAAGGACCCCTTTATCCACGGGTACACCCCGGGAGATTCATATTTTTGGATTTGTTACATTCTCCTCTAAATATTCATATGTTCAACAATCAGTACGCTTTTCGATGCACAAAAGACCTCTGGGCTGCCGGTCTATAAACCAGTTAACCACCATCAAGTACGGGTCCTGATTGAAGTGAAGTGAAATTGAAGCTCGAAATAGCTAGACGCCCCGAAATAGGCCAAATTAGGGCTCCTCATATCGCGCGCATTTGGCAATTTGCGGAGAACACCCCCGCAGTGAACCCGGGGTAAATTTGAGGAGACACCCGACGGGGCGACATTTTACTGAGTACCCGTAATTATGCCGCATGGAACGCCTTGATTTATTATCCCTAATTGGCCAATGGGTTAAGGTTATGTAGAATGTCACTCCGAATGCTTCAACGGTTTTTGACAGCTTCATTGGGGTAACCGGTAGCGAACCAGATGGAGGTTCATCTGCATGGGGGGTGTTCAACAACTATGGAAAGCCATTTTTAGCCTTGGAATACAACATATTCAAAAGCAACCAAATAATGTACAAATATTTTAAACTTTCAACAGAAATGAACTGTTCCAATAGTTTTAAAAAGAAACTAACGGCTTTCCATAACAGTTAGGTCCAACTTTGAATCTTTGTGAAACAGCCCCCTAAGGGTACACACACACACACATACTTACCCAGGCATACTTGTGGGCACCCGACTTGTGGGGTACTTGCGCTACTACAGGTTGAAGGAGTGCTTCTGCAAACTGTTTTTTTTTCACAAAATCTTTGCAACGAAAAAAGGCAACCTTCTTAGTGCATGGGAGGGTAGGTGTGTGTCTAGAAAAAAAATATTCCTCAAGTATCACTTATGGGGCACAGTCACAAGATTTTGTCACATAACTCTTCGAAGCTAAATACGCCGATTTAAGGCTATTCCTTAGTGGGGTGTATGATTTATTCCCCACAAGGAAAAAATACCCCACAAGTATATAATTGTACCCACACGAGACCCCACAATAATGCCGGCGTGAGAACACACACACACACACATACACACACACACACACACACGCACACACACATACCCGTAAATCGTGTCAATCGAGGACCTAAATCCTTGTACTATGCAAACGTGGACACACTAATATGTGTCACATTGATATTCTGCGTCCAACCGAGGACTATTGTGTATGTGTTTGACTTTCTGCGTCCAACCGTGGACGTACGGGGTGCACGTTAATTTTTCCGGATTTTCGATGCGCGCGCATATGAATGGCATATGAATTAGCAATCCTTTGCACTAGTTAAGTAAACGAGGACGGTCCACGGTTGGAAATGTGTCCGTGGTTGGATAGTAGTGGCATATATTATGTCCTCGGTTGGGGGTGCTTACAGACTCACACAAACACACATACACACACACACACACACACACACACACACACACACACGCACACACACTGTTTGTTTTTTTTAAGTGATTTTTATTCCTCCAAATTAAATAACATTTACAGTTGAATATACATACTAAACAAAATATACAATTATAATGAACGATAGTAAACATGGTTACTAATACATGTACATACATAAACAATTACAAATCAACCGTATATTCAATTTCCTGACTTCATGGAATAAACATGGAGGTTATATAACTAAAGATAAAAAAGGAACTAAAACATGCTCATATTTCCCCCCCCCCCCCCTTTAGCCCAAGAAAAAACCCCATCCCCACGCAACCACCGATCACACCACAGTCACACTCATACCTCAGCCACCCATTCCATTATAACTGCTTGTTTTGATTTCAACCTAAAGAGTAATTAATTAACAATATAGAAAGCTGTCACATTCAACTAAATGGAGGAGAGACCCAAAACCTTAAAAATAATTAACAAATTCCCCACTGTGATTTGTCCCATGACTAAAAATCATTGGCCCTCTCCAATCTAACTTCCAATTTTCTTCAACGTCACGAGTACTATACGTTTCTTGCAAAAAAAATGATATTACTTCCTTTACTTTGATACCATTCTAATACATTCCTCCTCTTAACTTTATCTCTAAGACCTCTTACATTTAATGATAAAAAAGTCAAATTGAGTTTATTTTATCTAACTCGACCATAGGCATTAACAAAGAAAATGACAGCCCTATATATTCTTCCTATAACACCGCAACATAGCACAAATATTATACAAAATACGAGCAGAAAACGGAACCCACATCCTCACACCACACATACACGCACAACCTACATAACACCACTGACCCAACCCGAATAACCGAGATAAAATAATATAATCTTAAATTAATCTGTCAAGCTCCCAAGCTCCCCTCGCCACACACAAAAAAAAAATAAAAAATAAAAACTAAATAACAGGCTTTCCATAACAGTCCCTACATGCCTGAACATAGAAATGCATAACAGCATAAGCGAATTCAAAATCATTTTCCCTAGAGAGAGGTAATAAAAATAAAAAAAAATTGGACCGCATTTACTCAACTCGTTCCCACCAACTCAACTCGTTCACACACACCACCAACTCAACTCATTCACATCCACACACACACGCGCACACACACACACACACACACTTACCCAGGCATACTTGTGGGCACCCGACTTGTGGGGTACTTGTGCTAGTACAGGCTGAAGGAGTGTTACTACAAACTGTTTTTTTTCACAAAATCTTTGCAACGAAAAAAGGCAACCTTCTGAGTGCATGGGAGGGTAGGGGTGTGTCTAGAAAGAAAAAAAATCCTCAAGTATCACTTATGGGGCACAGTCACAAGATTTTGTCACATAACTCTTTGAAGCTAAATACGCCGATTTAAGGCTATTCCTTAGTGGGGTCTATGATTTATTCCCCACAAGGAAACAATACCCCACAAGTATATAATTGTACCCACACGAGACCCCACAAGAATGCCTGCGTGAGAACACACACACACACACACACACACACACACACACACATGGGGCAGTCAGGGCGCACTGGATTGAAATTAACGCGGTGTTATGCTCACTATGTATCAAAGAGTGTCACTTACTTTGGAATGAGAGGTAATGGTGGGGGTGGGGGCGGGGGAGTAACCCTGATCACTAGATACGTCAGCTCGTGTTTAAAAAAAACCCACTTGATCTAGAATGAGGAGATAGGTGTTTGTTATGTACCCCTTGTTGACGCGTATGTTGTATAATATGTGATAGTTTTTATGCATTGTTTTTTAATAATAATCATAATAATATAAATACTTATACAGCACACGTCTCTAAAATATTACTCTAAAGGCGTGCTACAAAACACTACGAAAACAAAGAACATCAAACAGAGTAGTCTCTCTTCAGTATTATACATTATATTTTAATACAAAGTTGATGAAATTCTTGCGAAATAATGTACACAATGTGTACGTCTCTGTTGTGTGTGTATACACATGCAAACAAACAATATTATAACTGACATGATTATATTGCACATTTTATTCATTCTGTTTACGAATTGATGGACATTAATTAATTCCACATGTTTTCTATATATGGCAAGTAAATGTGAATTAGAAACTACATAAACTAATAAGTAACAAATATTAAAATAAATTAACATTCATGACTATGATGTTCAACCTTTTACACAACAAATTGGTAGCTACAAGTTGGCAATAATTAAGTTAATGCGATTTAAGCTGAAATTTCATATTTCTCACAGTACTAAATAGTTTTATCTGAAACCACTCAAGTTCTTATTTTGTGTATGTTCAATATGTACTAACTTCCAATTAATTGTTATTGTACTCATATATAGGTATGTAATATTAATGTAATTCATCACTTTTCTATGAATATGCTTTTAATGAATACACTGATAAATGTCTGACATGTCAATATTGAGATCAAACATGTTGCACAAGTCAGAATTCAAAAAGGGAAATGGGTGGTTGACATTTTTCACAGTAAGACATTGTTCAGGCATACTCGTATCAAATGTCTTTTTTTATGTAATATACTAAACAAAAGAAATGAAACATAACGAGAGGACAACTCCAACCATGACATGTAATAAACTATCATATAAAGTGGGCAACAAACGGTGTTGAACTGCTAACTTAAGGCCTAGTCCCATACCGACGATTTTCACGGCGACTCGCAACGATTTACTAGAACGAATCGACTCGATTTAGCCACGGTTTTGGGCATGTGCGTAGCGACTTACGTAATACCCATTCATCAGGGGGGATGAATGAATAGATCATCCCCCAGTTGAATGGGTATCAATGACAGATCTACGCCCATGGTTTTGGGGAAGAACCGATATGATGTAATACGATGCAACACGACTTAAGCGATTTTCTCGACGAACGTCAAATCGTTGCGATTCACCGTGAAAATCGAAGACGTCAGTATGGGACTGGGCCTTTAGCAGTCGAAGTATACACATACATGATACAGTATGTATACAACTAATGAATGCTTAGGATTCGTCTCCACTTTGCCTTTATTTACTGAGGTAGTATTAAACATAACACAAATAAAAGCATACAAAGGGCATCTTAAATTACAATTCAACTTGGGTACATCACAATATCAGACAATGAAATTAATTTGACAGAATAATAAATACATGTATTGCTGACATGATTAGTGTGTGTTCTCAAATAACAAAGCCTGTAACACAGTAAATACTATAAAGTTGTAACATGAATTATATAGTATAACAAATGCATACATGCCATCATACATAACCATTTAATGTAGATATGAAACATAACTAAGTCTAAATGATATACAATTTCTTAGTTCTGCCGACATCTCTAGATTATTGCAATAAACAACGTTCCCGAAATGGGAAGATAACTAGGAAAATAATATTTCATTCTGTCAAAATCTCTAAACTACATGAACATCATACATAATAATATACTAATACTTGATTCTTACACATTACCTAGATAACATTGTTATAACATAAGTGAAAATGAACAAAGACTCAGTGGTGTAGCGCGGTCAGGCTGATTGGGGGGGGGGGGGGGGGGTGGCATGCAAAATGAATGGGGGGGGGGGGGCACACCTTCCAAAAAATGTCCCCATGAAGGGCCACGTTCCCCCCCCCCAAGTAACTAGATTCCTGTAATTCATGGAAATGCTTATGTACCCCCCCCCCCCCCCCCCCAATTGCTACATGTATGCTGCTGCTTCTACTCTAGGTTGGACAGAGGCTGTTTTTTAGCTAATGGCCCGAGTGAGGCTCAAAATGAATTTCAGCACCACTCAGTCAAGCACTTTGATAACTCGGCTAATATACTAATATCACTAATAAATAGTAATAGATATTACATGTAGCGCTGCCTTAATACAGGTTGTCCTAAGTGCTGTATCATTATTAATTCCTCGTGGTTATCAGGTACAGTTTAAACCCTGTGCAATTAACTTGTGCACCATTCTAACTCCCTAGGGAGCATACCTGCCCAAGCTGCTTTATGGCGCTACAAGGTAATTAACATCTGACTGAAGGACACAATTGCCGGAGCATCATCGACAAGGTTTGAACTCGGCTCCCGTGATTGGAAGTCAAGCGCTTATCCGATTGTGCCACAACACCTCCACAAAACACCTCCTCCGCTACAACGCATCCCTCATTCTGGACGCTTTCTTCCCACCACTAGGAAGGTGGTGGCATGCATGCACCTAGTTAAAGATGCGACCATGGCAACGTGACAACATCTAGTGCTTATACTACACGGAAACATGTAAGTCACGTGACGGCACGTGTAGATAATAATTCTGTGACGGAGCACCCAACGCTCCCAATCAGGCATTTCGTTACGTCAAGAAGAGTATCTGGAAGAGATGACAACAACATTCATTTCTTTAATTTTGTTTTGTAACAACATATAAATGTGCGTTATTTAACTTGTGTTTAATAGGAAAAAAGACAACACATATATTTGACATGTATGTACTTCTACTGAAAGTAGAAGAATAAGATTTTTAAAATCATACACGTTTAGTAGATAATGACTTGTAATCCGACATGCAATGTTAACTAATTATTAATCATTATCTTATGTCCAACAGAACAGCATGCAGATATCAAGCTTATTTGTATTTATTCATGGTTTTTATTGCGAACACGTATGGCAGCAAACAGGCTTAATTGCACGTGCTTAACATTCAATTAAATCAAAACAAACCAAAGTAATTAATGATATAAACCTGAACCATAAGTGCGAATAATTACCATTCTATAGAGACCATCAATCTGTGACTGTAGATTAGAACCAATCGCTTTCAAGTTTTCATGGTCACTCTCCATTTTGCTCAATGTATTCTGAAAAAAAAAAAAAATAGAACCATGCAAATGATGCCGTTCATTTATCAACAGAATAACAGTGATTTCATAATTGGGGAGTACGTGCAGGCTTTTATGGACCCACATCTACCTGTTCACTTAACATCACTTTTGTGCACATCATCCCATGAAAGTGATCCATTAACTTTGCCAAACTCAACCAAAATCACTTAGGGCTTTCACACTTCTTTTGTACATTGTTGTTTGGCTTATGGTAACGGAAGCATGAAATTGGTTTCCATCTTTCAAATGACTCCCTTATTACGGTATAGAGAAATTTAAGAATGAAATGAAAAACAATCTGGAACGCTTTTCGATTGTAGTCAAAATTATCCAAATGTGAATACTTCGATATATCGCACTAATCAAATCTGACATAATGTTTTACTTTCTTACACTAGGTAATCATTGTTCTTTTCTATGAAACATTTGCACATCATTCAGAAGAATCATCCGATGAAGTTTTTAATAATGTAATGGGCTATAATACTCAGACACACACGTAAATGGCGGTATTTATCAGAAACCATTATTATTTATCATAAACTGTCCATATACTATGCTCTGTCCATTTCAAAGTGATCTTATATTAATGAAAGCGAGTTGTGACTTGATTGCCAATCACATTTGATGAGACCTCACCGACACTCCTATCTTTGCTAATAATAAATGTCGCAAGATGATCATAAAACATGTTCTTGTCCATATGATGTCACCGATGAACGACTGAACTGCTATTGAATGAGATGTACTGCCCATTTTGAAGTAAATTTATGAGGTCAAACATGTCATCGTCCATCTTAAGCAGATGAAAACATGATTTAGAGGCAGTCATTAGATGGCAGGCAGTATCACGGAGGATGGTCATCTTAAAGGTGCACCTGTAAAGTGTCAGATATTGCCCAAAATGACATTTGAGACTTCAACCCTGTACCAAAATCATTGTAAGATATGTCCGAATGATGTGTGAAAGTTTCATTGAAAAAGAACACTGCTTTTCTGGTTAAAAAGGCGAAAATATGCGTCAGCTTTTACAACGAACTACTGTATGACGCTTATGAGGTCTATGACCGTTCATTAACGCTCTTGAGCTGAATGATAGATATCGTCATACTAAAGGGGCATTTGAAAAAATCTAACCCTATTTGATTCTTCTCTTACCATAAGCTAAACAACACGGTAGAAGAGAAACGAGGAAGCTCCAAGTAATTTTCGTGGAGTTAGACACTTTACAGGCATCCTTTTGAAAGGGATCTAGTAATTTTTGTTCTAAATCCACTATACGTACTACATTTTTTATTATCATCCATGTGTCCTTGTCCTTTAGTCTTCTTCGCTCTTTGACATAAGCACAAAATGATTGTTGATGATCAGATCGAAATAAATGTGTCATTTCTTGCGATATACTGTAGGTCTATGACGGAAGATCTTTTGAAACGAGGTTGTTTATATTATCTATCCAGTCTTCATTGCCTATATGTACATAAACATGTCCACAAATGAATAGAGAGTAAATTGTTTTTATCACTTTGACTGTACTATAACAAATAATCACCCTTTCTTCAAATAGCAGAGTTCAAATACATTTTTAATTTGTCTTGTTTTTATGATCATAAAACGTCCACATCAATCTTTAAGTAAATATTTAATTGTATACATTTCTGGTCAGGTCATGATGTACAAGTGTAGCTGCTCTTTTGCCAAATCTTTCATATTATATAAGACATCAATAGCATATTACCACTGCTTTGCTTTGTATTAAAAATCATACCCTTAGTGTGAAATTAATAATATTTAGTTTTCACAGAGATAATTCTGAAATAATTTGTAACCAACTCATCTAGTGCCTTCAAATTGACTACCACCTGTATATTCCTTGTATCATACTTCGGATTGCAGAACGTAATACTTTGTAAATACTGTATATAACTTTGTATTGTATTTAACTAGCTATTTCCTGTAATTAATGTTATCTTCAATACTGTGTCAAGCGTGAAAGATATAAATGCATTTCATTTCATTTAATTATTTCATTTCATACGTGTTCTAACCCATATATGATAAGTACTAGTGATTTCAATATAATTCCACTGAAAAAGAAGTCTCACAAAAAGGTGATTTGTTTCTAAAAATATAATTGTTCTCAGAAAATGCAAACATAGAAATGCTCTGCATATTTCTTATTACTGATTAGTACTGTCATACAAGGAATGAATCTCAGTATTTACACATTAATAATTTCCAAAATGCTATTTTGGTTGTGCTCTCTATAAAATTAAACTCTACTGTCCCTTTACAGTCGTCCGGACATCAAAAATGTGCACAACTTGACTTTTACACTGACTTTTGTCAATGTTCATGGAGAATCTAAAAAATGGTACTTAAAGGGAGCGTTGAGTATTGGTATTTTCCGAAGTGCCCCCCCAAAATTAATTCCAACAGATTTGGTTGATTTCAGTTCCATATGAAAGATCATCAAAAAAAACATGGGAAATGATAATAATTCCCAATCAAATGCTCTAATTGTTGTGCAATTTGCTTTCAAAATATTATATAAAAGTGTTTGACGTCCGGACATCACTTTTTAGAGAACGCTAGCGCGAGTCGCTAGCGATCTAGGTCGTCCTGATAGAGAACTGAAACTAAATATTTTTGTGCACGCTAATTGTGCTTAAAACTATACATATGATACGGTACTACCAGCAATTCACTCTCCAATATGTGATCCAACTATCGGGTGGATTAAGATTATGATTTTTCCCTCCATTCCGCAAAAAAGCAGTGATATATTATGCGCCTCATGGACTTGTCTCCGTGTGTTAGCGCGACTCCGAAACGAAAGGCGAACAAACGGGGCTTGCAATACATGTACATGTACATACTACACGTACTATTACCGCGCACTGCACTACAGTCCCATATTAGGACCTAGAACGCTAGTTCTTCGCGCTGGCGTTAATTTGACACTTCGAGTTGTAACGGTTCTTTTTGAATGATAACAGGGGTTTTATTTTGTGGTTTGTAATTGTGTATACTTTTCGAGCATGGTGAAGTAATCACTATTAGTTTGTACCGTAATCGTGCAGGTTTTGGTTACTAAAGTTAAAGGGGACCACCAGGCAAAGGACAACACATTATTATATGTTTTGGTACCGTTTTGTGATATCAAATAGATACCAAACATTTTGCAAAGGGTTGCGTAATTCATAAACAAAGCAATTAATTTCCACCACTTACGGAACCACGGCTATCTCGTGGTTCCACACGGGCCAAGCATTTGCGAGTGCGCCAATGCAATTCACGCGTACGTCAATAGAATCCCGGATGATTCGTTCGCTCTGCATAGAGCGCCGCTGGCACTGCTCGCATAATAGTCTGCGCATTCAGACCTCATGACCGCATGTCTGAGAATGGTGATGCGTTTTCCAATTATATATTTTTTCTGAAAACATATTTTTGTGAACTTATTGAAGGAATGGAATACTAAAGATGTTACCTTTCTATAAAAAGATTATTATGTTTGGGTGGTGGTACCCTTTAAGTTTGACCAATACTCAACTACCGCTTTAAAAGAGTTTTTCTTTGAACATTTATATCATTAATATCTTTATAACAAAAGATTAATTTGTAAAATTTAAATCTGTGCCATATTTCTATTGGTACAGTATAATACAACAAGGTATGTGAGAACTGCTAGAGTTCTTTGTAAGATTTGTCGATTTTGACAATGTAACTAGATCCTTGCAATAAATGCAATAAATGACCACAGGCCATCCATTCCGATCCATAATTTATACTTCTTACACCAAAAGACTTGAAACAAAAATCCCCATTTTCTAGTAAATGCAATTAGCTGATCATTATTAAATAAACAATTTACATTAAACATTTTTTTTTACTTACCCACTCCTCTACAAATTATGATTTATTTTAAGAATAAACAAACATGTATTCTGCATCTTAAAATGGTAAAATAATCCTTATAATGCCAGCAGTTTGTTTATGCATGGATTGTACTCTCCCTAGTACAATCCATAACTGTACTTTTAGTACAAACCCCTGTGAATCCAACTTGGCTGTACATGCAAAATAAATGGTGTATTTATTATTTTTTTACAGAGTGAGGGTGGGGGAGGGGGTCATGTGCCCTCACTTATCTGACCAAAACAATACAAAAGGTGTCACAATTATGAACAAAATTGTGTCCCCAACCCCAATGAGTATAGTGTGCCCCCAGTCGGGAAGCCAACGTTATGCTACTGCGCGACAGGTACCAGTTGATGGATGTTCTGTGCTGTGCCCCTCGAGTGCGTCACGCAGGGCTCACTATATACCGAAGGAAGCACGTGGCAAATTGCCCCTGGGCAGCGCATAAACACAGGGCTATTTGCGCATTTAATTCAATTTTCCTCCCAAGCAATCTAATGGGGAATTGAAATGATTATGAATGCACACATATAGTTGTGTCGCCCATTATGGAGATGTAAATGTTGTATCAGTGTTTGGTAATTTCATTTCCTTTTTTTTAATAAAGCGAAATCTCATATAAAGTAGGCCATTATTTATGTTTCTACAAGACGCATGAATTCTAAGTAACCTTTAAGAAGCCACCCCCCCCCCCCCTTTAGAAGTACAACAAAACAGAAAATGAACGTCATGCATAAATGTTCATTATTTAATAAATGCATAGTGTGCTGTGGTGATCATAATATAGAAAGAGCTTGTTAAAAGGGATAGTAACGTTTTGGTCAAGGGTCTCTGATGAATGGTACCTAACTTTAAGGGGAACCCCCAGGCAAAGAACAACACATTATTATATGTTTTGGTACCGGTGTGACGTGATATCAAATAGATGCCCAATACTTTGCAAAGGGTCGTGTAATTTCATAAACAATGCAATTAATTACCGCCACTTACGGAACCATTCATGGTTCCGTACGCGCCAAACGTATGCGAGTGTGCCAATTCTAAACACATGTTGTAGTAGTGTGATGCGTTTTTCAATTATATAATTTGTTTCTGGAAACACATTTTTCTTAACTTTTTCGCGGAATAGACTTCTATAAATGTTACCTTTTATTTATAAGAATATTTTTTTTGGGGTGGTACCCTTTAATGTAGCCTTTTTGATTTCCTGCTAGCATTCAGGCATGATGAGAAGAAACATTTAGTTTGTTATCATTTAAAGTAAATAAAAATATTTTGTTTTACTAGCACCTACAGTAGAAAGTACTTGCATGCAAACCTGTGGTAAGCTGCTTTTTATCTCTTTTTATGGATGTGGTGTGGCAAGATTGGTAGAGCTTTCCGATCATGAGATCCCGAGTTCGAACCCTGCCCACTGCGTTTGTCCTTCAGCAAGACAATTTATCCACTATTGCTGCTCTCTACCCAGGTGTATAAATGAGTACCGGTAGGAGGTGAAAGCCTTTATGTGAACGATCTTCTTGAGCCCACTGAGTGCTTGGAAGGAATACTCCCCAGGGAGTGGAGATGGTGCACACAATGTGTGCTGGTTTGCATTGTATCCTATGACCGGGGTAATAATTTTAAAAAATTGTAAAGCGCTTAGAGATGATTATCAATCGTGATAGGCGCTATATAAATAATAGATATTATTATCATTATTTCAAATCAAGCTACCCCTTCAGTGCCAAGTTCATGTGTGCAATAAATTGTAATAGAGTATTAAAGTGGCTCTATCGTTCAGCACACACCATAATCTTCAAGCGTTGAGCATTTCCTATTTAGATCTAGATCCTTTTGTTAATCCCCAATTAGCCATTCAACTTTGGCCTTCCAATCAGGGTGGCACTGGGTGTAGATCCAACCATTACTTTTCGCCTCAAGTCGGTTTACCCAGAAGTTTCCTTTCCTGTTAAAGAGACTACAGCGTCTAGATGGCCTAATTTCACAATTAGGCTCTCTATACGTAATATTTCCTCAAGAAAAGAATTTGGCAGTCATTTCCCATAAAATCAATTAACTTTGGGGTAATTAGTAAATATCTAATTGTCCTGGGAACGCCCCTTTTAAATCGCCAAAATGTGACGTCATCTAAAGAACGGACTAATGAACTAAATTCTGTAGATGACGTAAGCCAATGAATTGTCAATCACGTGTCAATCACGCTGCCGATTCTGGACCCTAAATGTGGGTGGGGCGTAAACTGGCTGCTAAGTGAGATTTGGCATCATAAAATTAGTCTAAAATCACTACTGTGTTTATTTTCATGGAGTTTTTTTTCGGCAGACCTATTTTACAAGTCATCAACTATGGAATAAGTGACAAAGTACGTTGTATTCTTTAGTTCCTTTAACCTGTTCCCTACTAGATTTTACAATCCCCATAGAATGAATACAGGGCCCACCAAGACCAAAATTACTGATAAAGCAATATGCAACATACTTTTAAAGTTTGCTGAAAATATGCATTCACAATTTCAACAAAATAGTTCGAAACTTGCAAATGTGTCTAGACCACCGACCTTCTGGCATTGGTGGCTGCTATTTAATAATGATTGAAAATAACCTCCTGACTTGGCCATGAAACTATCACCCAAAAAAATCCTGCAGTCTGTATGAGGGTAGATTCCCCACCTACACGCTTTTGACACCCATCAATTTCATGGTGACAAGCCTAAAGGCAGTGTGCTCTTGATAATCTATCATGTTTAACATCAAACAAGTATTTACAGAGAAATACACTGCGAAATGGGAGATTCATCCATATTTATTAATCAAAAATCCGATGATAAATTTCATTAAACCAAAACAGTGTAGTTCTACGAAAAAGAAAATGCAAGAAAAGGGCACTTTATTGTAATTGTACCCACATGTACTTGTATTTAAATTGTAGTCTGTCCCTAGGGCAATTCCACGGTAACGGAAGGACATTCAGACACAATTTTGGAACTTCAATCAAATAATTCCAGGATCCTGCTTTTGATTTTTTTTTCTAAATGGCATCTCTTTGATCCTTGTTGGGACACCTTTGATTTCCACTATTTCTAAAATTTTGACCGCATTATGTAAATTAGATATGGACACTAATGAGGCCGGTAACGGAAGGACGCCAAAATGGACATGGATTTTCAAGTTTTTTAGTTATGACCCAATCTCCGTGAAGTTACGAGGTTTATCATGTTAAGTTGGCTACTAGTCAATTTCCTTATGTTCACAGAGTATAACACCACCTTTTAAGAAAAATATCTACATTGGTATATTAATTATGAGAAATTAATTACTCCAGTGTTCGGTAACGGAAGGACGGTAACGGAAGGACCTCTGAAAAGTCTATTGGAATTGTACAATAAAATTAATTTTGAAATTTAAAGACCATTTATGAGAAGGAAACATCTATTTTGTGGTCTAAAATGAGTTTGTATCATAGATAGCATATGGACATCACAAGCATTTACATTTCTATTTTTTTCTTACTATATGTCATGCTCCAATGGCTCTTATTCATGGTCAATCCATGGTAACGGAAGGACACTCAGACACAAATTGTCAACTTTAAGAAAGACATTTTTAAATACTTGTGTTGTTAGAACAGTCTATTTTGATAACAATACTTCCAAAACATACAGTTTTAAGGTCCCATAATTATTATTATTTTTTTATCTCTGCACAATATTGAATATGCATACAAATGAGGTCGGTAA
Organism: Echinarachnius parma; assembly: GCA_037951105.1. Taxonomy (NCBI): domain Eukaryota; kingdom Metazoa; phylum Echinodermata; class Echinoidea; order Clypeasteroida; family Echinarachniidae; genus Echinarachnius; species Echinarachnius parma. Next base: position 146,837 of record JBAMJV010000369.1, read on the forward strand.
CGGAAGGACACTAAAATGGACAAGGTTTTGTTATCAAATCAGTTTTAACTAAAACTCTGGGATATTAAATAATACAAAATATTTTAAGGGTACACATTTCATTCTCTGAAGGGTTAAGAAGAATTTACTTGTTCTTTGATTAAAATTTGTCCGCAGATATTTGAGTTATTTCACACAAAGCGGACCAATGTTTGGTAACGGAAGGACATAATGGACTATAATGTATGATATGACACAGTAGGGTCATTCCATGTCAAATCACCTTTAAAAAAATTGAAAATTTTCATCACAGCCCCCTTCAAATTTGCTAATATTTGGTATGTATGATATTTCAACCTTTAAAAGCGCAAATATTTAAGTTTTAGCCCAATCCGCCCAATGGTTTTGGCGCTATGGTCGATTCTTGAACATAAATTTTGTCATAATATGTAATATGAGGTACCTTGTCCATCTGTTACCATGTGTATGGTAACGGAAGGACATTTTCTTTTATTTATTAAGTAACGAAGAAACAATGAGTAATACAATTGTTAGCAATGGGAAGGCCTACTTGAACTTGCTTTGCACTGAAGATTGGTCTGCTCTCTAACAATTATGTGAGCCACAAAATTAAAAATATTGATTTTTCGGTAACGGAAGGACATTTTCATAGGCTGAAAATAAGAAGTCATTGAAGCATAACAAATCAAATAAATCATACAAATTTACTATTTTACGAAATGGTCATATCTCAGGAGTCAGAATAATGGTTTTTAGGCTTAACTGGGGAAATATAAAACAAACACAGGATCAAAACACTTTTTCACAAAAATGTCAAATTTGTGGGGTTCAATTATGGTTATAAAGTTATTATAAAAAAACAACTAAAATTATGTAAAACTAAAATTTTCTCATTGAATTCCAAAAATATAGAATTTAAGCTTTGATTTGATACCAAATTTGTATCATAAAAATGCTTGTAAATGTTTTGGTCAAATGTCCACTTTGGCGTGGAATTGCCCCCCTGATGACATTATTCACACACACAGAAATACATAGATGACAAACTATGGCCCCGTTGCAGAAAGAGAACCAATCGATTGTAAGTTACAATTGATTGCTGAAAGGTTTTGAAAGTGGGGGGTGGGGGGCTGACCACATTAAAGGTTGTTATTATAATTATTATTTTGTGCTTATATATTTCTTTGTTTTAAATACAGCCCCCCCCCCCCCCCCCCCCGGTTTCGCGGCCCCTGAAACCAAACAGAAAACGCTATTTAGAGCTTGTTTTAAGTTGGCTAAAGCACAATCCCACTCTTTTATATACCCTCATTTTGAAGTTGACCGAGGCTCGCCTCCGTTACTTAGACACCTGTTTCAAAATTTTCTAAGGGACATCCCCGCCAAAAGAACGAAAACAAACCCTGTACCAACGGATCCCCTCCCCCCCCCCCCTCCCCCTTTGGTACCTGGGGCCTCCCCCTCCAAAATGTCTAGCTTCGATACCCCGTTTTACTTTTCACGTATCAAAATACTGTTCTTTGTAATAGTTTTTACATTACGCACCAGACGCAAGTTTGCATTCCTAAAATCAAACTGCCAGTCAATACCGATTAATCGAACAATAACCAGAGCCAGAGCGGAGCCCCTTTTGTTACCTGAAAGTGCTCGCTATTGTATCATGTGCTCGATGTGTACAGTTTATCGTTCCAAACCCACTTAAATTGTAATTAAATCTGTTCATATCTCTACAATGCATGGATAATATTCAACAGTTTCTGGAGGGAAGGTGTATATCATACATATTTACTGATATGCAAGTTTTCAAGAAAATTGAATAAAGGTTGCTACGACATTCTATTCATGCAATCGGTTCATTTATGGCCTGCTTAAAACGCTAATTTCACTTTCGAAATGGATGTAAAGTTTCTTGAGCTATTTTCTCGGCATCTTATTTCCAGACCGTTCAATATTTGCCTTAGAAAAGCGTCAATAACTCCGCGTTGCAGAATCATTATGAGACAAACTTTATATCATACTAAAGCTTAGATATTGCTGAATCGAACTAAATACAAATCCAGAAAATCAACTTTTTCGACTTTTGGTTCTTCTACGTAGGACGGGTCACATATATCACTTCCCATTATATGACCATGATTTGTAGTCATTATAAATTAACCTTTAGTTATAAAGTACTCATAATCAATGGAGAAATGTGTAGTGATATGATGCATCTTGATCTAATGCATGCAGTGTAAAACTCATCAATGGATATTCAGAAGATTAATCAATAATTTTTGGAAATGTTACATAGCTTACAGTTGAACGTTAAAAAGGTCAAAGGTAATGTATACATCTCACTAATCCTTTCCACCCAGAACTTTACTTTAATTCGAAATCAAACAAGACCTAAATCGATAAAAGAGCTGCTGCGTTGTACTATAAACACTAAAATACATTGTTATCCGACTCTGTATGATACGAGTCATAAATTGGCTAACCTTAGTCATGACTGTGATGTTTACATGCATTTTTGTATACATGTACACAGTAAGACAAAAAGGTTGATAAATGGTGCAAAGTAATGGAAAAAGGTGCAGACTGCAGACTCGGCATAGGATTAAAGTTGCACCATATTATGCACCTACAAAGGTGCATTTTTGCTAAAGTGCAAAGTCGCACCTTTCTTAGACTTGTTCCTATACCATTCCTACTGAACGCATGTTTTTATGTACTCCTATTAATACACGATTCGTAAACTATATATCATCAAATGTATCTCACACTATTATGAGTGTATAATCTTATGATTTAAAATGAATATGTGCCAATTGTATTTCCATATAATATTGAAATTAATTAAATGGGTCTGTAAATCAAACTACGGCCACGGCAAGGCTATCAACCAATTACAGGGTCCGAGACAAACAATTCACTCACAGAGAGAAAACAAACGTATTTGTATTTAAATGCAAAATTGTTGATTTACATCACTGCTTTATGACTTCTTGTGTGAGATAATAGCTCATTATGCAGCTCATTATGCATGCAGGGATTGGAAAAACAGAGAAATTGGAAATAACGTAATATGAAAATAGTTCTCCTTCAAGCGTAGATTCGTTACAGCCACTCTGATTGGTCATTTGCTTGATAAGCTACCAAGCGAGAATTAAACAAAGATAATAAATACACACTTAGAAAAACAAGGTGCAAATAAGGAGCAAAGTAACGGCGAAAGGTGCAGACTCGGCAAAGGAGTAACATTGCACCATTTTATGCATCTACATGTAGTTAGGTGAATTTTTGCTAAATTGCACAATCCCACCATTCTTAGTCTTGTTCCTATACTACAGTCCTACTGCACACATGGTTTTCTGCGATCCTCTATTAATATACCATTCATAAACTCTATGCCAACATCAAAATTATCGTGCAACATAATGATTTAATATGTTTTCTGGTTTTATAATAAAAATGTGCCAACTGTCTTTTCATATTAACTTGATATTATTCAAATGGACCTGACAATGTCGGCAACTACGGCCACAGCAAGGCCGTCCGCCAATTACAGGGTCCCAGAGAAATAATTCACTCTCAGAGAGACAAAATATGAATTTCGAGTTTGAATGCAAAATGTTGATTTCCATCACTACTCTGTTTCCTTTTGTTAAATATAAGCTCATTATGCATGAAGGGATTTGAAAAATAGAGAAATTGGAAATAAAGTACTATGAAAATATTTATAATTCATACATAGTTTCGTTACAGCACCTTATTGTACAAATACGCTTATTATATTTAAATATCCTTGTTTACCACTCAATCAAAAGACTGCAAAATGTTTATACTTGTTAATTTTATTGATAGGCCTACACGGAAACAAAACAAAAAATATTGTTTAACGTGCAAGAGAAAGACATTATTTGGTTTACATAAATTTGTAAATTACATTAATTACATTCATTATTTAAAAGTGATATAGCTGTAAAATAATTGGTAGTATTGTGTCGGCCAATTACGACAGCCAAATAAGTTTATGAGATGTATCAATAATGTAGTTTGAGTGTATACAGCAATTATTATTTGATCATGTGTTTAATATGCCTGTTCAGTGTCATTTTGACAGTGTATGTATTTCAATTTCGACCGCTGAATATCATTATGTTAGTGTATTTGTTAGGATTGGTAAACTTAACTGCACAATTCAGACATTTAGTTAATTTTAATTAAATACAAAACAAAATCAATAGGGCAATCAACCCTATGACCGAGTATGCGAGGAAATAAATAAATAAATAAATAAATAAATGAATATAATGTATAATAAATTCAATTATAGGCCTACCACAAATACTGATACTGCCAGAGAGTATCCCGAGTCGACTGACCCGACAAAATTGGTTTGACATGAAATGAAATTTATAAAGACAAATAAAGTTAATTTTCATTATAAACAGTTCATAAAGCTATCAGTTTAGGTCTTCCTTTATTTTGTTAACTCATCAACATACTGCGACTTCCTTCTACAAAGAATGCACAATGTTTATTCTACTAAGATTGATTTGCAAAATGCAATCACGCACGTGCATGCATGGGTCTCTCACGATTTGTGATTCATTGATATATGCATTTATGCAGGATTTGGTTATAAAACAAAGTTTGTCATTGGTTGCCAGTCATGATATATGCGCGTTTCTTGTACGCTCATTAATATGCATGATATGGAGTTAAGACAGTCTTAAGTCTGCTTTCAGAATACAAATAGTTACGTGTCCTAGCGCCGTCTTATCTTTTCAAGTTAAGACTCGTAACTCCCTAGGATTTTCAGAATGCCCCCCAGGGCTAGAATTGTTCCAGAGACACCCACAGAAACCCTAAAGTGACAAACTAAATATGTGGTGGGTGTTGCACGAACTCCTTATCTGGGCCATTCTTGGTCACGTGTGTGACCCAAAATAGGAAAAATTCTGAAATAAGATGCTTATATTTTAGTAAGTATAGGAGGTATGGTGATGTGAACTTCATATATGACTTGCATATGTTGAATTCTTTCATGTGTAACACAAAAGATTTTATTAGGATTACGTTGCCCAAGGACAGAGGTCAAATGGCATCGGTCACGTGTGTGACTTCGCACGGGAGCACTTTTGAAGAAAAAAAATTTAACTCAATTTCATTTTGGAAATCCTGTGAAATATGAAAAGCTAAAATGTTCATATTAGTATCAGACAACTGATATATATCTGTAAGTAAGAAAATGGTGAAAGATTAAAATTATCTCAAACGGTTGTTTTTTAATGCACGTTATTATGTGGGGATGTCTGGGTCACGTGTGTGACATTTTGGGGTGGTCACGTGTGTGACATGTACAATGTGAATGGAAATATGAATTTTACAAATATTAAGTTTAGATAGTAAAATGAAGTTCAATTGTCACAAAGTTGGTATCATCATGTACAGGAGAATAAAAGGACTGGGCTAGCTTGATTATTTCCTGAGTTATGATTTTTTTTTTTATATTGAAAAATGAAAATTTATGAATTTGTCTAAGAAATTTTATAAATTAAAAAAAATATATATATTTCATGAACCCTTGGACACTGATCTTTCCAATAATGAAATAAAACTACTGAAAAAACAAACTTCATTTTTTCCAAAAAAGTTTCACTTTTCAAAGAATGGCCCATCTAGGCCTCTTCTGAAAATTGGCTCCATTCTGTAAGTTCATCCTAGAGTTGATCTTAGGAGTTGATCTTAAGATCAACTCTAAGACCTCCCTACTATGTGAACAATTGGTATTCTGTAAGTTGATCTTAGGACGATCTTAGCATGAATAATGAATAATTAATCAGCGCCATGAAGATGTAATCTAACCAATCAAAGATTGCCTCTTATCTTAATTTAACCCTGGGGCGTGGCTTCAATGTTCAATGTTTTATTTCTCATGTCACCCTGTCAAAGGGTATTGAAGAAAATCACATTCAGCACAATATAACAAATATATACAGATCTATATACACATATTCAAAACATATATCACAACATTGATATACAATATAAGAAAACTAAAATGTTACTTCGGTTATCTTGTCTTATGCGCTACTAATTTTGCAAATATTGTTGCGTGTATTTCCAATGGCTAAGACAAGGTAGGGGCAGTCTTATATTTGGGGAGCGTGTGTTGATCCTAAGTGCAGAACTTTACAGAATACGTCTTATCTTTAATAGGACAGGTGATTTACATAAATTTGCATACCTAAGAAGATCAACTTCTTGGAGTTGATCTTATCTTCTTGAGAGCAACTTTAAGAGCAACTTACAGAATACCTCCTAAGATCCTTACAGAATACCACCCCAGGACTATCCTGGGAACCGGGAAAACATGGTTCCCGTCTCTGAACACGTCTCATGGGAACCGTCAAAATATGGTTCCCGTAGGCCGTAGTGAAGGGGTTAACTCTTAAAGTGCCAGGGATTTTATCGCTCTATGGCATTTGTGTGTATTGTAACTCAAGGAGTTAAAGGGATAGTCGAGTTTTGGTAAAGAGAGTACAGTTTTGGTCAAACTGAATTTTAGTAACCAAAATCTGCACCATTACATTACAAATTAATAGTTATAACTCCCCCATGCTCGAATCATCGAATGGAATAAAAAAAATTACAAACGACTAAGTAAAAAGCCTGTTATCATTCAAAAAGAGCCATTAGAACTCAAGAGGACGCTCTCTAAAAAGTAATTGGTTTCAACCATTTTAAATACAATATTGGGCATGTGATGTTTTGTTGAAATAGTGATTACGGTAGATAGAGAGATAATCAACAACTATTTAAAAACCTCTTTTGTAAATGTTTGAAAAGAAGAAGCATTTTTTTAAATTTGAGCATTGTTAACGGCTGGTTAAAAATGATCGAATATTTGTGGGGCCCCACAATTATTGCAAATGGTAAATGTTTATGGATATTTCAGCCGTTTCTGAACCGATTTTGATCAAATAAAGTTTATTCTGTCATTAAAATTGTATGCTCTTTCAAATTTGACACTCCGTTTTTCATTATCTCACAAATAATTATTCTGTGTAGCGCCCTCTATACCAAAACTCAACTATCCCTTTAAGATATACATGAACATATCACTCCTCTTCTTGGTCCACCCGTGTGTACAGTATGTTTTTTTTTTAAAGATCACTTCAATGCCATGAACTGACTGAATGAATGAAAAAACCTGCCATGTCAATTTACAAGATTTCCCATGTTTGAAATGTCCCCTAAGTGTTTGGCAAATGAACGTGGTTACATTAGTTCTATTAGTTTTTTTTTTATTCATTTGTTCATTTTCATTCAACATAATCTACCATGACCATACCTATCTCGAGCTCAGTCTCTAATGGGCTGAAGTCTAGTCTGCCCAACCATTTGGAAAAAAACAATACCAAAATAAGGGGAACACTTTTTAATCTAAAAACAAAGATATGATAAAGTGTGCCCCCACCCCCCTCCCCCACGCAGTCCGACCATGCCACGCCACTGCTCTACCTGTACTTTGTTTCAATTGAACCGTTATGTTATGGTGTTGTTTTTGTCATATATATGTACACTATATGTATGAGGTGATGAGTCCCCGCCCACTCCCCCCACCCACCCACCGTCCCCATTGTACCTATGCCACTGGTAAGTAAGGTCTCTATCGCCTCTTTGACTGATTGGCTCCATTTCATTCATTTCATTTCATTTGAGCTCAAATTACATTCTTAGCCATATCAATTTAACAATGCATTACAGCCAATTTTCACCTAATTCCACCGACTAGGGGGATATGTTTACACAGACGATGTGACCACCTGAACACAAAATGCAAACCTGTTTACACCCTAGGAAAGGCAAAGTGATTTTAAAGGTACTTTCTGGGTCATTCCATGAAAAAGTGGACAAAATGGTCAATTAAAATAAGAGTAAAGCACAGTACTAAGTACATGTATATATGAAAGCTAGTGATGTGTGCTATTCAAAATTACAATGACTTTTTCAGAGACCATGCCAACAATTGGTACAATGAAATAGATGGCGCCATTAAAGGGGTAGTTTAGTTTTGGTAGAGAGGGCGCTGCACATCACAATTTTTTTGTGAGGTAATGAAAAACTGAGTGTCGAATTTGAGAGAACATACAATTTTAATGGCAGAATAAACTTTATTTGGTCAAAATCGACCCAGAAACGGCTGAAATATCAATAAATATATCTGATCTTATAATTATTTGGGGCCCAAATAATTAGATGATTTTTAGAAAAAAATAAAAAAATGCTTGCACTTTTTCAAATATTTTCAAAAGCATTTTTTAAATAGTTGTTGATGAACTCGCTATTTAATCATTATATCAATAAAACATCACATGCATAATTTTGTATGAAAAATGGTGGAAACCAATGCCTTTTTAAAAAGCGCCCTCTTGTGTTTTAATGGCTCTTTTTTAATGATAACAGGCTTTTTACTTAGTCGTTTGTAATTTTGTATATCTTTCGAGCATGGTGGAGTTATAACTATTAGTTTATAATGTAACTGTGCAGGTTTTGGCTTCTAAAGTTCAGCCTTACCAAAACTAAACAAATATTTTGGACAGTGATTAGTGTTCATGATACATTTTTGGCTGTTACAAAATAATAAAAGCTGTGGCAGCCCCCAAAGTATGCATGCTATCTATATAAAGTGGTGTATGTGATATAGCATGGGCGTCGACCTTTAATTATACCCATTCATCAGGGGGGGATGATCTATTCATTCATCTCCCCCTGATGAATATGTATTACGTAAGTATCGACGCCCATGTGATATAGTACAGTATGCATCATTTTAAATGGCTCTTCCATTTGTTCACAGGTTTTTTTTTCTCAAAATGTGTAACGTCTGTAACGTAACGTCCATTACAAAAATATAGCGAAAAGTTTTCCCCTACTTTCAACTTTTAGTTATGAATGAAATCATTTCTGGATGTAAGCAAGTTCAGTGGTAGCTCATGTCTATCAAAATAAGCCCTGTTCATGAATTAACCCCTTCATAATCAGGACTCCTGATGCCAGTGGCAAATGGCTCCAGGGCCTGAAAATTTGTGGAGACTCAAAATAATGCGCGCAAAGCGCACATCACGAGCGCGAAGCGCGAAGTCCCTTTAGCCGGGGTCCAGCTCTGGGGTTCCAGATGCTCTCTGGTGCAATCTGAGCATATTTTGGGGATCATATCCCCTAAAAATAATAATATTTAAAACAAATAATATTAACAAAAAAAAGAAGAAAAAAGAAAAAAAAAAAAACGTTTTTTTTTTTTTTTTTTTTGTAAAAAAAACGGAAAAGCCGGAATTCCGGCTATAGCCGGAACTCTGGCATCCCTGCAGGAGGTGAAAACTTGAAACTTCTGCAACATTTTGTTACGGACGTTACACTTATAACATGCAATGTCACAATATTAAGGTAATTTTCACTTTAAAAATGACTGTATATTCATGAATCGTGTTATTTGGCAGAAAAATAGCAGAAAAACGTTTTTCAAATTTTTCAAAAAATGTGACAGACATTACACAAATTGATTGAAACGTTTGTAACGTTTTTGAGTAAAAATACCAAATGTTACAACTAGAGAAGGAAACGCATAAATGTGTTTACTTAGTGGAGAGAAAAGAATAGTTATGACTGTAAACATTGTACAGTATTGTGCTTCATAACAATGTTTATTTTCAGTTACAGAGTGCATTTGAATATTGGAATGTAACGTTCGTAACAATGGTTTGTAACGTCCGTAACGATATTCCTTTGGATATTGCACCTATTTCTTTTTGCAACTAAAGATTTTCAGCTATGGTTGATATATCATTGTAGACCTTAGGAGTGTACCTCTCAATAGTGCATGGTTGCTTTTCCTTTCAGGTATTCAATTCACAGAATTTGAGGATAATGTTCATTAACGGCAAACCTGCGTCCATCTGATGCAACGTCCGTAAAAGTTTTTACCTGCCCATTAAAATGATCACGATAAAGATACAATTTTGAAACTTATGTGTCATCAATGTTGACGATATGTACTACCGTCCTGAACATAATTATCATAAATTTTGAAAATAACCATGTGTCTCTACAGGCGCGGCTGGTATAAACACAACAATTTACCACCAAAGTGTAACATCCATAACAGTGGAATGGCCCATCTACTGATTCACCAGGAACACTGACAGACAGTGTGGTTTGCTGTATGGGTTTTACATATAATGATAATGGGAACACCTTATCAAATTATATTTTTATATTTGTAATCATGATTTTTTTTTTCACAACAAATCATATTAGGCCGACATTAAAGGTAACGTTGAGTATTGGTCAAACTTAACTTTAGTAACCAAAACCTGCACGATTACGGTACAAACTAATAGTTATAACTTCACCATGCTCAAAAAGTATACACAATTACAAACGACAAAGTAAAACCCCTGTTATTATTCAAAAAGAGCCGTTACAACTCAAATGTCAAATTAACTCTAGAGAGAAGCGCTAGCGTTCTAGGTCCTCCTAATACGGGACTGTAATGCGCGGTAATAGTTACCGCGCATATTTATGTGTATCGCAAGCACGGAGTCGCGCTAACACATGGAGAAAAGTCGAGGAGGCGCATATGATATATATCACTGATTTTTTGCGGAATGGAGGGAAAAATCATAATTTTAATCCACCCGATAGTTGGATCACATAATGGAGAGTGAATTGGTGGTAAGTACCGTATCATATGTACAGTTTTAAGCAAAATTAGCATGCTTACAAATATCAATTTTTAGTCCCGTATTAAAAGGACCTAGAATGCTTGCGTCTCGCGCTAGCGTTCTCTAAAAAGTGATGGCCGGACGTCAATCACTTTTATAAATATTTTGAAAGCAAATTTCACAACAATTAGAGCATTTGATTGGGAATTATTATCATTTCCCATGTTTTTTTCGATGATCTTTCATATGGAATTGAAATCAACCAAATCCGTTACAATTAATTTTGGGGGGGCACTTTAGAAATTACCAATACTCAACGTTACCTTTAACATGTACTCGCATAATTCTGCAACCCCCTTTAATAGACACTTTATTGCACTCATAATATGTGACCGGGTACATTAAAACCCACCACTTGTTGGTTAAACTCAAATTTTAGATTCATATACCATTTGAAAGGGGTATTCATCAGCGTAATTTAAGATTTTTTATTTTGCATTATAAAGAGCAAACGTTTATGTCAAAATGTTAATTTGCGCCCTGTGATCGATTTTCAACGTTGGAGGCCAATAACTGCAAAAGAAAATTACAGAAAAGTGGTTGGTTTTTAAGTAGCCGGTCACATGTATGATACTTTGAATCTGACAGTAATTATGTATTTCTGTGAAGCTGTGCATTTAATTTGTCGTATTCCATGAGAACAAACCTCCTTTGGGAGGTACAGTTGAGTTAAAGCTCAAATTTAAAAATAAATAACACATTGTATAAATGGGGCGAGTCATACATATATTTGTGGGTTTTTTAAAGTAAAAGCATATTAAATTTCATTTTCATGCAATTTTTGTTGTTGATGATAATGAAATTCTGTGAGTATATGTATGATCACTGGTCCCCCTACATGTATTCCGAATCCAAAAAAGGCTCACAAAGTCAAAATGAAGTGATCATCCGGGAGGCTCATAGATAACACACGACAGTTCCCATAGTGTCATGACTACATCACCCCTTTAAATACAGTCAAACCTGTGTATAGACTAATAGTGACCACCTTTTTAAAGGGAAACAAAAGTGTGGCCACTGTAGACAGGAGGCTTCTGCAGACAGGTTCCATGACATTGCATTCCTCTGAATGGGATCACTTTTGGTGACCACTATCTAGGCAGGGAGGTTGCTATAGACAGGTGGCCTTTATCTAGACAGGTTCAGACAGTTTTTTTTTTCTCTGCAGGATATCCCTTTTGGTGGCCACTATAGACATGTTGGGTGCTATCAAGACAGGTGGTCACTAAGGCCCCAATTTTTTTTTTGTTGGATTGGAGTAACGGGCAACCAAACATTAGGATAGGTTAGCTAGGGTTTTTTTTTTTTTTTTTTTTTTTTTTTTTCAGGATTCGCACAAATACACAAAAACACACATACATGTACATGTACATGTATAACACACAAATAACACATATCGCAATTGGAAAAAAAAGAAAAAAAAGAAAGAATTTTTTTATCAAAAAAAAAAAAAATATCAGAAAAAACCTTTAGGGTCGGGCGGGTTATGCCAATCCAACCATTTATTTTTCATCCCCTAAGACAGGTTTGACTGTACATGTGCATTCATACACACACACACACACACTTTAATGTGAAGCCAAACGCTGGCATTTTCTATAAAGTTACTGATAAATGCATAATTCATGTTTCTAGTTGTATAAGAATTTCCTCCGGAGTACATGTACAACTAAATGTACCATCATTTGCAAAAGTTTAAGACCACCTGGGAATTTGTGGGTATTTCAATAATTTGGACTGCATTTTTTTGTCTTATTGAATGATTACATAACATGTTTACTACAGTGGTCAGTAGCAAAAGAGTAATGGTCAGCGAAAAAATTAATATTTTTATTTCGGGGGCTCCATTTTCGGGGGCTACTTTTCCAACTTTCGGGGGCTACAAATTTCAGGCTCTTTTTCGAATTTCAGGGGCTATTAATAAGCTATAATGCTGTAAGTGATCATTTTATAAGCATTTGATCACAATCCAAACAGAAAATTCCCACAAAAAATCTCGAAAATCCCCCCCAAAAAAATTTCGGGGGCAAATTTTTTTTTTCCGGGGGCGAATTTGGGCATTTCGGGGGCGAATTCGCCAGCCGCCCCCATGTATTTTTTTTTGCTGGTAATGGTATAAGCCCAGCAGTTCAAGTGTGATACTAAGATTATGCGTTAAAAATAAAAGTATGTCTGAAAAATAAATATGTTTAACTTTGTTGTGTTTTTTAGTTATTGCATTTTGGAAGGGTGGTCTTAAACTTTTGCAAATGATGGTACTAATGGAAATAATCCATGTTTTTGAGACCACTATGATCTGTTTCGACTGATCGCTAGAGGCCGCCATGTTTGCCCCACAATACCGCATGTAACGTCACATGACAGCGCATGAACGAAAGCAGCGTAAATGCAAACTCTGTTGTTGAGTTTGCTGCTATGTCAGTAGTTATGTAAGTGATAGGAATAATGTATTTAAACAGTCCAAGCAAAAATGCCAGCATTTGGCCTTCTCGTTGAAGGGGACCACAAAGCAAAGAAAACACAGGCTTGTATGTTTTGGTACCGGCGTTTGATATCAAATAGATGTCTATCACTTTACAAAAGGTTGTGTAATTTATAAACAATATAATGAACCCCTTCAGGTCTCAGACATGAAAAGTACTGTTCATAAAAAAACACTGACAAACTTTTGAGAACTACTGCGAGGGAGCGAAACGACCGAGTGGGGGGGAGGGTATGGGAGGGGGGTTTCCCCCCTCCCACGGTAGGGAGATTTTTTCAATTTTCGGGTTCAGAATCATGCAATCTGGTGCATTCTGTAGTGAGATTTTTAACCCTATTAATAAGAATCTGGAGTAAGGGGATTCCATTTAGCATAACACATACTAAAACAGGCTCTGGGTAAACAATTTTTATCATTACCAGCAAGCAGAGAGGATTATTTGACGAAAAAAAAAAAAATAAATAAATAAAATAATAATAATAATAATTTGGATTGGAGAAAAAGCGGAAATCCGCGGCGGAAACGCGGAAATTTTCATGCCTGAGGACTGGTCCCAAAAATACTCGGGCACGAGTCTATGGAGAATGCATGTTATAGCAAAATCAGTCTGTCCTTAACGGGTTAATCACCAACACTTTTTGGAACCAACAGGGCCTACTGGGTTTGTATGTGCCCAACGTCAGCCAGTGCACCAATTCTGTACACGCGTACGTTTGGAGACGATAGATCGAAGGAAGACGCGTACATCCTAGTCAGACAGACCCATGACAGGTATCTTAGTATTAATGCTGTTAGGTAAAGAAAAAATCCCGGATCGATCTCGGATCGGTAGAATTCAAAATCGCTAACGAGATTCTCGGATCGGATCGGATCTCGGAAAAAAATAATATTGCAATTTGCTCTGAAAAAAATGCAGCGTTGTAGACTTATCTTTCTTGTTTTATATGCCAATAATATTAACAATGTTGACGCTTTGAGGTATGCACATATCAACCTTTACAGAAAAACAGTTACAGACTATTCAGAATTAACTAAGTTTCGCAAGAAAAGTATTTTTTCCGAAGTGAATTGGGCCTAGAAATCGATCGTTTGTTCAGCATCGCGCCACATATTCACAGAACTCAGCCGGCCAGTCACGGGGAAACATCACATGAAAATATGTACGATCTTCTTGGTGAGAGCCTTCAAAAAGTGGCTATAAATTAGCCTTTTTGTGATCAACACAATTTTGGTAGTCTACTTACATGATAACATGGCATTTGAAAGCTGAACAGATTTTAAAAAATACCCCCAAAACAATGAAAAACTGGGCTGAATATATCGATAAATTTCCAAAGCACGTTCGTGAGGGAAGGTTGAAGTAGTTACGGTACCGGTAGCAGCAAGTTTTCGGGCCGCTGCACTGCTGGCATGTTTCACGCATATTCGCTCGTGTACGGGTCTTTGTTTCATACGCCGGATTCATCCGCGATCTGTTATGTATTATAGTTACATGTAGTTGTTATTTACCGATTTTTTTAGTAGTTGTTTGCATTGCTTTGGGGCTCAGTTTTTTTCTGTTCAGCTTTTAAACGCCATGCAATCATGTAAGTAGAATATCAAAACATTTAAACATGGTGCAAATAACCAAAATACGTATTTTGAGCCACTTTTAGAATGCACTGGCTGATCAGCTCGATCATACAGATATACATCTGAAGTCTCCCCGAGAGTGTCGGCCTAACTTTGTGTGCATTTCCGTCGGCAATATCGTTCAAATGACTAGCAATTTTGCGCATCCTGTTCAATTTTCGACTGCGAAACGAATTAATGAACCAAGAATTTCTCCAAAATAACCACTCATAAAGTAAACAATATTGATTCCCCCATTCTTTATTTAAATTACACTACTTAATGGACTGTCAAACATACACATTTTCAATAATTACTGGAGAAAATGGGTCGGCAAAATCTTCCGATATTTTCTACCGAGAAAATTTATTTCTCGGATCCGTCTCGGATCCGGCTCAGAAGCGATTATCGCCGGGAAATCGGATCGTTCCCGGATCGGATAACAGCATTACTTAGTATGGTGATGAGTTTTTTCTGAACCTGTTGGTGGAATGGACTACAGAAACGATTATTTTGGGGGTGTTGGTTCCCTTTAAACAAAGTCAACTAACCTGCAATTCATTGACTTGTCTCTGTGTGGAGAGATGACCACGTACACTAATTTCATGTTGCCTCCTTAGCTCACGCAATTCTAATTCACGCTCTGTAGAAGAGATGAGAGAATAGACATGAATAAAAAGAAGAACAGAACAAATAATCAGGCCCAATTTATTTTTATTTTTTTGTAGTCTTTATTTATCCAGGTTAGCCTCTTCAGCGCTCTTTTGCTCTGTTCTCCCAGAGGGACCTGCATCTAATATTATTATTTATAACTCGGCCATAAGATACACTTCCACACTTTATTGTGCACTCTCTCCACTCCCTGGGGAGCATTCCAGTAGTTGCTACTTTAAAGTGCACTCATGATTTTTACACACCCTCATTCATGCCTAGTACCCATATTGCACCTGGGCGGGGGAGTAGCAACGTGGATAAAGTGCCTTGCTGAAGGACACTAGTGCTGTATCGGCGGCATCGATCTGGGTTCGAACCCGGCTCCCGTGCTCTGCAGTCAAGCGCCTATCCGATCATGCCACAACACCTCCACAGTTACTCATCTGTTGATCATATTATTATGCCTAAAAGGGATCTTGTAACTTTGTTTACATGCGCACAAAGTGATGAACTGTTGGTTAAATGTGCATTTTTGTGATCTGATATGTCCACTGAGTTATGTGTGAAAATTTCACTTAAATGAATGTAATATGGCAGAGTAATAATCAATTAAAAATCTGAACACTTCAATCGTAAACATAACTACAGGGAAGTTTGAAAAACCAAAACCTATTCCATGGTTCTATTGGTAATACTAATACAGGACAATACTTGGACAATGTTCCCTTGAATAACAAAGTTACATATATTATTAGGTACCTACTACTCTTTTTAGGACTGGTTCAAAAAAGTCATATTCTGAGGACAAACAATGGAGATCATACAATGCAAAGACTACAATATAAGTGTGGGAATGCGGACTAGATTACATCATATGTAGATCGCGGACTTGTCCGATTATGCTAAGTAGTTCATTTAACTTTTCACTCTCCTGAGTCCGAATATGCAAATTAGTTTACAACACATGTTACATTTAGATTCGCGGACGGATAATGAGTGTGTTAGCCACCGCCCACGCTTATGTTGTAGTGCATGTGTTAGAATAGGGAAACCTCGGAGAAGCATATTTGACATGGTCAAGGTTGGGCGTATTCTGTCGCTGTGCCTGTGTTCAGACTTCCAAGTTTTCTGTGGTACCTTTGTTGCTGAAGCA
Source organism: Echinarachnius parma (assembly GCA_037951105.1). Classification (NCBI taxonomy): domain Eukaryota; kingdom Metazoa; phylum Echinodermata; class Echinoidea; order Clypeasteroida; family Echinarachniidae; genus Echinarachnius; species Echinarachnius parma. Next base: position 163,512 of record JBAMJV010000369.1, read on the forward strand.
TGGTTGTTGTAGCTATTTGGCAGTCTTACTGAGTGCTTGCTGAGCAGACAGATGGCTGCTTGGTGTCTGCCTGAGCTGTAGTCGAGGGATTCAGTGGGTCTGCTGTAGACCTTGGGTTTTTTTGTCTCGATCTGCGAGAATCTACATATGAGAGATACTGTGGCCGATTAAATCAATAACCAGATGACAACTAACAAACTGTCTCCTGTGTGTCCTTTCGGCTTCATCTACCGCACCACGACATAAGCCCCTCACAAAAAGTTCTGCAATTCAACTCAGGGAATAATTTTCCTGGTATCGCATCGCAATTTGCTATGCATTTTTGCATGATTGCTATACAAAATATCTTTTGTGTAGCAGTTTTCTTCCATAAAAGTGTACAGAATTTCATTTGAAATATTTATCCATCGGTTGAAATTGCTAATCAAATTTGAGGATGAAAATTATTCCCTGCAACTAGTCTGAGCAATTATATCTCCCTTGTCCCTAAATTATCTTTCATGAATTTTGCATGATCATTGAAAAGCCTGTTTATTCCCATTTATAGTTGATACCCCATTTGTAATGGCTATGAAATTATGGAATACTATTACCTATTATCTAGAACTTGTGACTATTGGAGATTAGACACTGTAGATCCTTGAATGGCCATTTGAATTGACCTACTACTGTAAACGTTGTTATTTCCGCGCGATTAATATTTCGCGCTGAGCAACACAAAAACACATTCGCTGCTTTTTAATTTCGCGGGCGAGCAAGTGTTCACACGCATTGCAAATCGCGCATTTATATTCGCGGACGCCAACTTCAGCGCAAAATCCGTGAAAATTAACGCACCGCGAACATTACCACATTTACAGTATACTATGGTTTATAAAGGTGGATTTAAATCCCTCGGAACTCATCATGCATTTCACAGACATCATACCGTAGAACACCATCGTCAAGCACCCCCCAAGCACCTGTATGCATCTTGCTTTTAAAGAGCGCCTGCTCTCTGTCCAAACGGGAAACTTTAATCAAGAATGCAAATAATGGTGAGGAATATTCATGAGGATAATAATGGAGATTAATCTCATGGAAACGTCTTTAAAAGCAAGATGGGTATAGGTGCTTGGGGGGTGCTTGACGACGGTGTTCTACGGTATATGTTATTACATAACTGTGATAATTTGAGATAATAAATTAATGTGAGCAAATAAAAGAGGACTTCCCTAGGATTCAAACCCTGAGACCTCCAGATAGCTAGACCTGTGTTCTTAAGGGGGTATCCCACTGAGAGGCGAACGTTTGCGAACGTTAGCGAATTTTGCAAATTTTGGATTCGCCAACTTTTCTGACGAATGTTAGCGAATGTTAGTGAAAATCAGGGTTTGCCTCTGCCACCCTGATTTTTGCCAACATTTGTCAGAAAAGTTGGCAAATCCAAAATTCGCAAACGTTCGTAAGCATTCGCCGCTCAATGGGTCGATTGCATTGAGGAACCATATGGTCATGTAATCGCTAGCATTGGCGAACGTTAGCGACACCGTCTTAAAACCGTTTGTGAACGTTTGCAACTGTTTGCGAAAAAATAAATTCGCAAAGAAATTTTGAACATGTCCAAAATTTCTTTGCGACAAGAAAAACTGTTTGCGACAATTAAAACCGTTTGCGAATTTTCTTGCAACCGTTTGCGACCGTTAACGAACCTTTTGCAATCTTTAACGAATCCTGGCGAAATCCCAAATTTGCTATATTCGCAAACGTTCGCCGCTCAGTGGGATACCCCCTTTACCGACTGAGCTAAAAAGCCCCTGTGACGGTCTGTTCATCCCTGAAACCCATGAAGGTGGATCTAAATCCCTTGGTACTAATGCCTTTCACATACAGTATTTTTAATCTAGTTACTGTGACAATCCCTCTGTCCTCATCATATGCCTTTCACACACGGTATTTTTAATTTCTACTCCGTTGGCAGCAATGCATTAAGTTTGATTTGACCTACCATAGTGTAGTTCCATAAAGCTGGATCTGAATCCCTCGGTACTCATCATGCCCGTCTGCTTGCACTCGCAGGGTTTAGAGTCAGCCGACTTCGAGACACCCTGGTTCATCTCTAAAGTGCCTTCTTCTAGTTCCTTCAGGCCCAGTGTCTCCTTGTCCATTTCACCTGAAGAAAGACAACATGCAAGTGTAGTTCACGACAAAAAAATAATAATTCAAACATATGGAAAACTGACATGAACACAATTATAATGAATTCAACTATATGTGACCAGCTATAGCAAAACCTGGCACTCATACAACATCAATGAAAACCGGTGCTCAGACCGGTGCTCAACCAACTGAGCTAGAAAGCTCTTGTGATGGTTGTCCGTCCTAGAAACTTGTTTCAATTCGACTGCTGGTCAGGAGATATATTAACCTGATTTAAACCAAATTTAAGGATACTGAATTCAACATTTACAATATATATGTGCAAGGGATCACCAAATAGATGCAGTTTTGTTGTTAATTCATACGATGGGGAAACTGGCGGGAAATATATAATATAAATGAAAATGAGCAGAGAAAATTGGGCTTCCCTGGGAAGCGAATCCGAGACTTTCAGATTGCTAGAACGGTGCTGAACCAACTGAGCTAGAAAGCTCTTGTGATGGTTGTCCGTCCCAGAAACTCTTTTTAATGGTCCTGCTAGTCAGGAGTTGTATAAACCTGACATAAACCCAAAGGATAATGAATTCAACATTTACGATCACCAAATAGATGCAGTTTTGTTGTTAATTCATACGACGGGGAAACTGGCAGGAAATATATAATATAAATGAAAAAGAGCAAAGAAAACTGGGCTTCCCAGTGAATTAAATTTGAGACTTTCAGATTGCCAGACCGGTGCTCTACCAACTGAGCTAGAATGCTCTGGTTATGGTCGTCCATCCTAGAAACTCTGTTCAATGCTCCTGCTGGTCACAAGTTATACAGGGTGGCCCCCCAAAAACGGAATGGGGCACTTCCCAAAATATAATAACAAAATGATTATGTCCATCGGTTAGGGTGTCTTTTCCAATGAAAAACGATACCAAGAACAGGCATTTTGGGCATGTAGTTTTTGTTTTAGGGCGCTATGAGCGACACCTTATCAGGTTCCTTTTTTTGTCAATTTTTACCAAGTCAGTGTCTGATAAATCGCACTTACTGCCCTTCATAAGCATCGAACAACGAGCGATACGCGCCCTATTGTTAGTGTACATTCACCTGTGTGCCGAGAGAATGGGCATAGCTGCTTGATACTATGACATTTTTGTTGTTAATTCATACGACGGGGAAACTGGCAGGAAATATATAATATAAATGACAATGAGCAAAGAAAACTGGGCTTCCACAGGAACTAAACCTGAGACCTCCGCATTGCTAGATCAGTGCTCTACCAACTGAGCTAGAAAGTTCTTATGATGGCTGTCTATCTTATAAAACATTTTCAATGCCTTTGCTAGTCAGAAGCTACAGAAGCCCGACACAAACCCGAAGGAATCTTGAGGTGTCCGGTTCTGACGATTACCCTAGTTCTTCTCAATTTATAGCAATACAATAAACCTTTAAGGTTATTCAAACAAGAATACATTTTTAAATTTATAACCACTATCATGACAACATATTTCATCAATTGTATTGGATCAAGAGGGAAGGCATGTACATTGTACATTAAAATGAATGACAATGAACCGACTATGATACTTACAGATCTTTGCAGCCAATGCGTTCATGTGCTGTTTGCCTAGGATGTGCTGGTCCATGTTGTGCTTGGTGTTGAAATATATGTTGCACACTTTACAGTGAAGGTGATTGCATCCCTGGTACAAGATAAAAACATTGTTTTTGTTTTATAAGTGGGTAACACCGATTTCACAATTCACTCCAAAGGACTATTAAAAGTGGATAAATGACATTATATTCCACATACTAAGAATAGTGCTCTACGATTGGTCAAAAGTTAATCACGTGTGGAAATATAGTTTTGCCCATCATTGATGGGAGAAGAAAAGTTTGTTACACGGTGTAGATATCTTGGGTGAAAGTGCGTTGCACTCACTAGATAGTCGGTAAAAGTGCGTTGCACTATGTAGATATTCAATTGTTCGCGCGCAAGTACGCGTGCGCGTGTTAGTGCGCAAAAGGTAGCGCGCTGGTGCGCAACGTTTACGCGCGGCTACGCTTAATAGACAATGGTATAAGCGTCTTTGACTTTTAATCATAAATCTTGTTCATGTGAGGGATTGACGAAATAAAAAAAATAGACTGGATCAATTGCTCAATATTCCAAACTTGTTAGCCCTTTGTGTTTAGTTATAGGTCGTTTGTGATTAAAATAATTGATGTGGAATATAAAGCAAATAATCACCTTTTGGTTTCAGGCGATGGCAAACTATCACTTCCTCGGCGATCTGAATGTATACGCTATCTTTCCTCAGCTTCGCTTTGGAAAGATAGCTACATCCATATCGCCTCGGAAGTGATAGTTTGTCCCATCACCTTCACCAACGGTAATTATTTGCTTAGTATAAGAAGAGCTGACAGTGGAATAGCCTATGTATATTTTATTTCATTATTATTGTAAAGGCATATTACTAAAATTCTTTAAAGAATGTTATTACATGTCATAGCCTGTGGGTTGCCAGCCGAATCTCATATGAAACCTATGCTAAAACTATCATTTTGCCAATAAGCTATGTCAAGAATTTAGTTATTTGTTTATATTATATACATGTGCAGTATGTAGGTAAATGTGACTGGATATAGCAAAACCCTGCAATTGTTGGCAATTCATGTTTTGAAGAAATGGGCAATTTACGTTCATATAATGTATGTAAAAGACTTATGTTAATAAAATTGAAACAATCATATCTTATCATATCAAATATTGTGAATATTTAAGAAGACATCAAATGAAAGCTTGTGATGAGGCCTTCCATAGGTTTGAAAATCAAAATGTTGGTTTTTACCGACAAGTGCAGGGTTTTGCTATATATCACAAATATCATCATATGGTTGGAATGCTTTACATCAGGGCAACATTTATATTTATTGTGGCCCAAGTACAGCCCCCAGTGGCCAGAGCTTATGTTGAGCCTAGCAGTTACATCCACTCAAAGAAATGATGATACATTTCAACCTTTCACAAGTACGCTCATAAAACAGACTATATACTTAGGTCCCTGCGCACAGGAACCGTTTATGGACTAGGTAGTACATCGTAGATCTAGTAATGGTGTGGGCATGTACCAAGGAACCGATCAATTTCTGACTGATCATGGCATTGTATTTCAATTCGCTACCATGCACAATAAATGTGATGAATAGGTTTTTTTTAATTTGTATTGATTTATTTATTCCCACAAATGGGTGGGATGGCCCTTTCAGCAGAAACTGATTCACTAAAAATACAGATATTACAAGCAATATAATACAATATAATGGAAAATCTGTTCGAAGGGGGATTTTTGAATTCGTTTGCAAACAAAATTTACAAGGAATTCAACTAACTTTAATACTGCACCTCAAATTTAATTAAATATTACGTGATTGTGCAATATTAGGGGAACAAAACATTGACGAAGGTAGATCAGACTTCACTTATTCGATCTATAAAGTAATTTGTTTGCAGTAAAATAACAACAGCACATCATTTTTTTTTCCAACCCTAGGTTCTCTATGTGAACAGGCCTCACAGAAACCTGTTTTTACAGGTTCCTGTAGCAAACGGGTTAAAAGACTTACCAGTACGTCATCTTTATTCATGATGTTAATCCTTTCTTCAAGCTCCTCTTCAGTTCCTATGAATCAAGCAAAAAGTTAAATATTAAGAAATATCAGTAGATCTATCAAAAAAAGAGAACATGAATGAAGAAAACAAAATAGTTGCAAAAGTCATACATTATGTTTGTAAATAAAATCAGATTTGTGCAGATTTTGCAACATACATGTTCATTTATTTATATAAAGGCACCAAGTATTCACAAGCCTCTTATACTTGATTATACTAGTTAAAGATTGTCGTGACTGGGGATGTAATGTAAATGGTGGCCCGAGCATTCATGAATAGGCTAGTTTGTGGGTACTACATAACATAGGCGTACGGGGGGGGGGGGGGTGTTTGGGGTGCTCAAACACCCCCCTTGAGCGAGAAAATTACTGTTTGAGGTGTTCAAACACACCCCAACTACCATGACTACATCACTGAATGAAGCTAAAATACCCTGCTTGAAAAAAATCCTGGGTACATTTATGCTATAACACTAGGCCAGCGTGCATTTTTCACCTTGCTCAAGGCATTCACAAGATGGCACCGTTCATTTCCAAATCCAAACCATCTTAATAATAGGGAAGAAGAATTGAATGTTCTGAATTGTAGGACACATGGCAATTTCCCCTAATTTAGGCACGCACCTGTAAATTGCCGATAGCTTCTTTGGCCTGTTTCTAAAAGAGGGCCTTGCAGCTGGAAGAGGCTTGGTACTCTTTTATCTCCCTCATATAATTTGCAACATTTACAAATCCCAAATCATCTTTTCTGGGAAAAAGGGATCAACCGTCCTGAATTGAAAGGCACATGGCAATTCCCCCTAATTTAGGCACCCACCTGTGAATTGCCCGATGGCTCCTTTGGCCCATTTCTGAAAAACCTGGCAACTGGACGAGGCCTGGTACTCTTGTATCTCCCTCATCATCCTGTACTACCAGTGGTAATTTTGAAACATGTGCAGTTTGTTCCCAAGATGTCAATTCCCCCTAATTTGGGCACGCACCTGTGAATTGCCCGATGGCTCCTTTGGCCTGTTTCTGGAAGAGGGCCTGGCAGCTGGACGAGGCCTGGTACTCCTTGATCTCCCTCATGTACCGCTCCTTGTCTTGTCTCTCCAGGTCCTGGTACTTCTTCTTGGCCTCCGCCGGGAGACCGCTCCACATCTTCCCCACGAGACTGGCCACACCGCCGCGGATGCTACACACCTCAGGATGGTTGGCCCTCATCAGCGGCACTTGATCTACATTAAAATAGGCGTACCTACATTATATCAAAAAATAAAATCAAGAAATAAACATTTATACTAACTAGTACATTATAATTACAAAATAAAATGAGTCTGATGAAACATTATTATCCAACTGAAGTGAATTTTATTTACCAAATTTTCGACGTACTCACATTTTCCTTAGGGTTACAAACAACAAGTCATTGCATTATATTTACATACTGTACATGTATATATATACATATATTTATGTTCAAGATTTGTTTTCTGTTTTATATTTCTTTTTTAATACAAGAAACATACATGTATTCCATTTGGAATGTACTGGAAGCAAGTTTGAATCTAAAGTAGCACCTCAAAATAAAATCATATTCCCCCACCCACTCTTCAATAATTCTCACACGCAAGATATACTTACGCTGTAACAGGAGGTTTAGGTGCCTTGGCCATGTCGAGTACATTCTTCTTCCTTTTCTTACCCTTTGGCCACCCTCCTTTCTTCTTTTTCTGAAAAAAAAAGTCAAACAAAAACAGTTTTTTAAAAGAATACTATTTTGTAATATATTCCTCTTCAACAAGAGAGTGTCTGTCGTTATCAATTGTTAAGAAGGCATTTCGTCCAGCTCCAACCCCATATCAAAAGACAAGTTGTAAGAACCATAGCTTTGTTAATATTTAATATATAACAACATACTGTGTCAGACATCATCACTTCAGTACCCAGTATTAATAGTTATCAACTTACTTCTGTACTCTCCAAGTTTATAGCAGCTGGTTTGACTGAAGCTGGAGTGATATTGTCCTCGCCATCTTCTGGTGCAAGACTACTGCCTTCATCCTCATCCATGGCCACATTAAAGTTCTCCCCATCTTGAGTGTACACAACAGACCCTTGCCGGATGACCAACTGACCTGATATAAAAAAACATGTACAGTATGTATTGTAATTTCAATAAGTAATTTTCAATTTAAAATATTTCTAGCCAGTTCCCTATATCTTTGAATTTAATTAATAAAAAGCTGCATCCCTTTGTGTGATCCCGCGCACTTTCTCTATAAAAGTTTATTCAATTATCCTTGGGTTAGTGCCCGGTTTATATAGCTTCTGACTAATCGAGCAATGAAAAGGCTTTCATGGGAACGTCCCCCATTCAAGAGTCTTCGTGGCTCGATGGTTAATGGTTAGAAAGGTATACGATTGAAGTGTTCAGATTTGTTACTATCCAATCAAAAGCTCCGAGTACCAAAGTCAGTGAAACGAGTTGGCCAATATCACTTAGCATTTTCGCTCATTTCTCAGTCATATAACATCAATTTAACACGACATTTTTTGCACATTACTTAGTGGATATAATCAAATAACAAAAATACAGTTTATCAACCATTCATCACTTTTTGCACATGTCAACAAAGTTATTAGATCCCTTTAAGAAAACCATCTGTTGCTATTTTTATTTTGTAATTCTATAAACATTTACTCAAAAGGCTAGCACTTAATATACATTTACGATGTACATTTAATGGATTTGTTTCTTCCTGTGAGTATAATCTTCCATCTTCAACATAATTTGTGAAAGATTCCCTACAAATGTCCCAGAAATGCACACCTGCCTGTTCTAATACTTGCATTTGATTTCCCTTTGTACGGTTTCCCCTTTGTGCCTACTGCGTACCTGTGCTAGACAGTTCCACACTGGGCACCCGATCCATGTTGACCATTTGCTGGGCCTCCGTCTGGTTCGGGTCTCCATCCAGGTGGCCATCGACCTCATCCTCCCTGCTGACGCTCTCCACGGTCTGGACGAGATGGGCCAAGTGCGGCGAGACCATCATGCAGGTTACCACTGGGGATTCCCCCGCCTCCTCAGCGTCCCCCACCCGCCCGACACCGTCCACGCCCGCCAAGTCTCCCATACTCCCCACTCCTTCCAGGCCCCCCACCATCATCTGTGCGGTGCCTGACTCCAGGAGGGATGAGGAAGGCACCGTTGTGACTGCATTCCCGACACTGGTCTGAAGGGGCAAACTGATGTCAATGGATTCTGTGACATCATCTGTGTGAACATACAACAAAAAAACACTTATTGAAGATAACATAATACTTGTTTGCCACAAACAAGAGGAAATAAATGTGTTGATATTTTATAATGAAGGACTATTACAGTACCGTAGTATTTTCTTATTCCAATACTTACGTTGTACATTTGCAAGTTACAATAATACCCAGTAATTGCCCATGGATGAATGTAACCATTTTGCAACATTCCATTAAACTATTCATAAAATATCATTGATCAGTTGAAGAACAATGAACATTTCTCGTTATTCAGTTTCTATCTTTTGAATATATACTTTGCTGGTCAGGTAAGGCAAAATGAAAAGTTGTGAGAGCTTTGAAAAGTGATCAAGACATCTGACTACAATGCAGAGTACCAAGCATTTTGTTATATTTTGTTTTTATTAAGGAAGGTTATGTTTGTTTTTTACTTTTTTTTAGCCAAGAATACAAAGTCTCACCTGGCCCAAGTGCAGCAGAACTGACTATGCTGGTCACATTTGTACCGCTGGTAGTGAAGATAACACTGCTCCCACTTGTCATGACTGAAAGAGGGTTGTCTGCTCCTTGTAGGAGTCCAATGTTTAGTGCCGACTGCTCCGAGAGATTTGTGGTCCTTCCGATTTCCTTCTCCCTCAGCGCGCCGAGTGAGCCTGCCACAAGGTTGATCCCCATCTGCAGGGAACGCGAAGCGCCCTCGTCACTGACAATGTTACTGGGAATCGACTCTGCATGCTGCAAGATGGAGTCTGGTAAGGTCTGGAAGATGCTGCCAACTGCCTGCAGGGACTCCGGGCTGATCATGGTGCCAGTCAGCATACCACCGCGGCCACTGACGATCCGCCGGAGATTGGAGCTGATGTCCGACAGGGTCACATGACCAATGACTCCCGAGGCAGATACTGTCGCCAGGGGAGACTCAACAGCTATGGATTGGCCATTAGAGAAGGTAGCTACCAGTCTGAAAATGGAGAAACATTTTGAACCAATATATATTAGTAACTAACAGTGCAAGTGCGCTACCGCACACTCGCACATTACATTTGTATATCGGCCATTTCAGACTCTGATTATCGCTCAATTGTCTCTAAAAAGTGCCGATATTTCCGAATTTTTTGCCCATCCAAACTAAATCGACCCTGAATTATGAAGATAATAATCTATTATTACGAGTCGTGTAAAAGTTTAGGTAAGAAATCAATTCTAATTCTATTACGATTTTTGTCATGTTTTGTGTCCGGAAAAAATAATCTCCCTGCAAATGTATAGCTTTGCACTATATATCGTTAGCCTTAGGTATGTATGACATGTTCAATGATAATGTCAAAAATGAATGAAAATGTGTGTTCCTAATGTTATCTTTGGCTAGTCGATGGTCATGTGTCACCCCTACAAGACAAGGGGTTAACTGCATATATACTGCATTAACCCCTTACTCCTTTGCCTGTTAAAAACATGTTAGTGAAAGCTGCCCTCATTGTAATGTAACTCTAGAGAACGCTAGCACGTAGCGCTAGCGTTCTAGGGCCACCAAATACGATACCGAAAATGCACTTTTTGTGTGCAAGCTTTTTTACCTTAAAATTATACATATGATACAGTACTTACCACCGATAACATTTCCAATATGTGATCCAACTTGACGGTGGATTACAATTTTGATTTTCCCCTCCATTCCGCATAAAATCAGTGATTTATCCGCCTCCAGGACTTTTCTCCGTGTGTTAGCGCGACTCCGCACAGATCGGCTGATCGATGGCCGCCAATGCGTACGGCGAACGGCGCCATATGCGATACACATGAAACTATTACCGCGCATATTCATGTGTATCGCATATGGCGCCGTTCGCATCGGCGGCCATCGATCAGCCGATCTGTGCGATCGCCGTATCCGAATTCGTATACGGTACATTTTCGCTGTGCATGCGGCCTCCACGCCCGCCCGCGCGAAATAAGCAAAATCGGCGACTATATACTTGGCGTTATCGCGGGAACGTGAACGTTTCTTTGAATTTATTCTGATGTCAATTTTGGGAGATTTCTACAGAAAAGGGGCCAAAATTGAACCATTTGGGTAAGCATGTGATACATCTGTTAATATTGATGTTTGTAATGGTAACATTTATTGCTAATACTTTATTAGTTGCAGGTGTTAAATTTTGCAGTTTTTGCTGTTGTGTGCCTTCATGTTCATGCATGCCCATGACCGGTAGTAATATTTATACACTTCACAAAAGTCTATATGTGGGACAGTTGTTTAAAACAAAACTTACCCGGCAGCGTCAATAACATTAACAGAATCCCCGACAGAAACGGCAGTGTTTCCTATCAGCGTTACATTTCCAGAAGAATCAAACTTGCCAACATGTTGATCCGCATCAGTTGAAAATGAATCTAGTGAAAACGGGTGCTCAGAAACTGTAGTTAAATCAGAATTAATCATGTTTAGTTCTTCTCTTGCTCCGCACAGTGCAGTCAACATTAGTCTCGATTCAGGCGTTACATAACGCACGCGTACCGAATGATGTGAGCGAGCTCGATTGAGCGGCTGATATCATGACAGTTCAAGGTTCAAGGTTCATTTTATTTATTTATTTCACAAAAACATTTGTACAAAGAATAATAGAACAAACAGGCATAAGCAAAACATTTGAAGTACAATGTTCAATCAATATACAACCCAAATGGTGTTTTTTTCTAGTCATGAAAAGAAAGAGGAGACCAAGAGCAAGGTCCCCAGAAAATATAATACATCAATGTTTTAATTACTTTGAAACGGTTTAAAAAAGTAAAACTACCTCATAAGACTAAAAGTTAATAAACATGGGAAACGTGGGAAAAATATTTACAAAATGGATAGCTTGAAATTTGAAAAGGAGAGGAGGAAAATATATACAAAAGGATGGAGAGGAAAAGAGCAAAATGGAACAAGAAAAAAAAAACAGAGAAAAGCAGAGAAGAAGGTTCTATGTAGGGGGAAAGGGTGTTGGGAAAAATAGGGTGTTAAGAAAAATAGAAAAATAGAAGAGAGAGTGAGAGAGAGAGAGAGAGGGAGAGAGGGGGAGAGACAATGTGAACTACAAACATTTACAACATTTACATTTACTAACAAACAAAACAAAACAAAAGAAAACAATGCACGTTATCAATAACAAAAATAAATAATTACTTAATATCATTTCTGGTGATAACATTTTTACATTAGATATTCTCAGCATAGTTACTCAGTAAATGTAATTTCAATTTGCGTTTAAAAACAAAGACACTGACAGAACTAGTTACATCAATAGGAAGTGAGTTCCAAAATTTGGGACCAGTACAAGCTAGCGTATTCAGAGCAAAAGCAGTTCTTACACGTGGTATATGATGTGCAGTTGCCTGCCTTGTATTATAGCTATGAATTTGATTGTTCTTTCGAAATATTTGTACTAGCGCATTTCGGAGAGTACCATTTTCAAAACCATACATAATTGCGCCTAACTGTAAAAAGTAAATGTCTTCAACCTTCAATAGCTTATTACTATAGAACAAAACATTAGTATGAGCACGATAATTTACATTAAAAACAACTCTAACCACCCTTTTCTGGGCAACAAAAATCTTATCTAGTTGCGTTTTTAATGACTTCCCCCATGCCAGCACTCCATAATTGAGATAAGGCAAAATTAAAGTAGAATATAAAATAAGCAAAATTTCTTGTGGGACAAAAGAACTTAATTCATAAATTACACCAGTATTTCTAGACACAACTTTACAAATATTACTATGTACAATGAGATGCCCAAGACAGCTTCTCATCAATGTGTAGCCCAAGAAACTTGGTGGAAGTTATCTCACAACATTAACATCATCAAAAAATACATCTCCAGGTAAATCCTTTAGGGAGTTACTAAAAAACATATAGTTTGTATTTTGAAGGTTCAAAGACAACTTATTTGCATGAATCCACAAGATAACTTTCTTTAATTCACTACATAACTGTATCTAATAAAACTTCAGGGTTTTTATGAGAACAAAATACACTTGAATCATCTGCAAAAAATATGAAAGATAGGACATCAGATGAAAGAAAAAAATATATATAAAAAGTAGGGGGCCAAGAAGGGATCCCTGAGGGACTCCACAAGATATAGTTTGATGACTCGAGTCAATTCCATTCAATGATACATATTGTTTTCTGCCGGTTAAATAGCTCCTGAACCAACTAATTTAAGAGCGATGCCCCTGACTCCATAATATGACAATTTACTTATTAAAATTTCATGATCAACAGTATCAAACGCCTTAGAGAAATCCAGTAAAATAGTAAGATAGCATGTATAGTACGTGGTGTGCTTTTCACGGAAGCCAAACTGGAATTTTGAAAATATTTTAGTCTTATTTAAACATATTACTGTTCTATCATATATAAGCTTTTCTAAAATCTTTGAAAAGGATGTCAATAATGAAATGGGTCTATTTGAGGATCACCCTTTTTAAATATTGGCACTACCTTAGCAATTTTCATTTGTTCAGGTACAATACCAAATGAGAAAGACAAATTAAAAATATGAACAAGTGGTATCACAATTCCATGTATAATATCCTTAATTAATTCATTTTTTTTATGCCATCAAAGCCAGGGCTCATAAGTTTAAACAATTCTATTTCATTCGTGGGCATTAAAAATAGGCTATGTATTTTGGGTTCTTGCATAAACTCAATAAAGCTTTTCTGACATCTAGGAATAGAGTCCTGAAGTTTCAACCCAACATTACAAAAATAATCATTAAAATTGTCCACAATTATTTGTCTATCTTCTATACGGAACAACCATTCACATTTATACATTTAATATTTGCAGTTTTTACTGATGATTAAAAAAAAACTTCTTATGACTTTCTATGACTAATTATCAAAAGCACTTTCAACAGTGGCTGCGCTTAAAAAAAAGTACGTTCAACCAAAGACTATGGTTCAACGCGGCCGCACAATAGTGATAATATTTGTTCGTTTGTTTTGGGGGTTTCGGTAAATTGTGCCGACCCTCCCCCCCCCCCCCCCCCCCCCCCCGGGCTTGAATCATTCCAGTACGCCTACGGTCAAGTCCCAATTAAATGGCGCGCCCCTCTTGCTTTTACTGAGTTTATCATCGATTTCATCATCATCACCATTAATATCATCATTATCATCATCATCATCATCATTATCATCACCGTCATCACGTACCGTCATCATCGTCATAATCTTGATCAACATCATCATCATCATGTTTTGTCGTTGTCAAATAATGTTATTTTATTCCGTACACAAAATGGACAATATCAAAAAAGTAAAAGATTTGTGTATTTCGACGCATGATGCTGTAATTGGTTAAGGCCCAGTCCCATACTGACGATTTTCACGGTGAATCGCAACGATTTGACATTCGTCGAGAAAATCGCTTAGGTCGTGTTGCATCGTATTACATCGTATCGATTCTTCCCCAAAACCGTTGCGCATCGTGAAGAAAATCGTGAAAGCGGAGCCAAAATCGCCGTCTTAATTCTGTTCAAAACATCCGACTCGCATAAATCTACACAGTATATTAGTGCGTTAATTGATTTGATAATTACATATCAAATTTAGACACTATTGTTCAATCTGGAGTGCAATGTATTGGATTTAGTGACCATGCAATAGTGCAATAAATCAATATCATCATAATTGTCATCATCGTCATCATCTGTATTGATATCATCATCGTCATCATCATTATATCATCATCATCATAATCGTCAGCATCTACTACTACTACTACTACTACTACTACTACTACTACTACTATACGACTATCATAGCAAATGAAGCATGTCATTATTCTAATAATGGTATTCATTCAACAAACGAAATGTCACATTCGTAGCTATACAAGCTGAATTCAAATTCAAATTCAAATTCAAATTGTATTAACACTCTTCATAAAAACATTACAAACATGCCAAAGTGACATTACATAGTAAAAGTAAAAATGAAAACAAAAATACAAATACAAATATAAATTATGGGAGCGTTTGGAGTAGGCAGAAAGGAGGGAATTCCTTATATGAAAGCCTACCCCTGATACACATAACGAACAGACAATACATACGATAGAAACACACTTTGCCTTTACTGATTACTATATGTTATTTCATAAGAATTGTTTATATTTTGTTTTTAAAAGATTGAGAGTCTTGCTTGTTTTGATATAACTGGACCTTTAAAAAAGAAAGAGTTTTTCATACATGTAGTTCGTATTTTGGGGAGATGGTAATTTGAAGCATTTCTAGTATTGTAATTGTGCACATCGAGATTTAAATCAAAGCATGTTAATCAAAAATGTTGGCAATAATCTATTATAACATACAAACATTAAAACTGCAATATAAAAATTTCCCATATCATTTACATTCAATATTCGAAGTTCATACTAAGGATTGGAATGAGCATACTATTGCGAATGAGTAATAATGCGTATTGCTTTCTTCTGAAGTTTAAGTTCTGCACCATTACATAACAAACTGATGGTTATAACTGCACCATGCTCGCAAGGAATACAAAATTACTAATGACCAAGTAAAAAGCCTGTTATCATTCAAAAAGAGCCGTTAAAACTCAGGAGGGCACTCTCTTAACCCTCATCGATTTCAACCATTTTAAATAAAATATTGTGCATGTGATGTTTTGTTGAAATATTGATAAGATAGAGAGATAATCAACAACTATTTAAAAACCTATTTTGTAACTTTTTGAAAAGAGGAATCATTTAAAAAACAAATTTAACGGCTGGTTCAAAATTCTCGAATAATTGTGGGCCCCACAATTATTACAAATGGTTATGTTTATGGATATTTCAGCCATTTCTGAACCGATTTTGATCAAACAAAGTTTATTCTGTCATTAAAATTGTATGCTCTTTCGAATTTGATACTCAGTTTTTCATTATCTCACAAAAAATTATTTTGTGTAGCGCCTTCTATACCAAAACTAAACTATCCCTTTAAAGGATAAAATTGAACTTTATATAAAACACCAATATTTTAGCAATTTTATTGCACACTGCATTTATATGCTAATACCATTTCAATTTATAATTTATTACAACGCCTAAAAACTTCAAACTATTTACACGTTCAAAAGGAAAATCATTTACTCTTAAATTAACATTATTAAAATCAATATTTCTATTTGTAAAAACCATGAACTTTGTTTTATCATAATTTTATTTACAACAAATCTATTATTTGAAAACCAATTAAAAAGTTTTAAAATATCCTGATGAAACACATCTTGTAAAACCTGAAGATCAGAATGAGACATAAAAACAGTTGTATCATAAGCAAATTAAATAAGTTTTAGCTTGTCAGTAATATTGCACATGTCATTAACATAGATAATAAATAAAAGAGGTCCAAGGATGGACCCTTGGGGCACACCACATCTAAGTACTTTTTTTATCAGACTTGACATTGTTTATTTGTACAAATTGAGTTCTATTGTTTAAATAACTCTTAAACCATTGTAAAATGACTCCGCGTATACCATAATAATATAATTCTTTTAACAAAATGTCATGGTCTAGTGTGTCAAACGCTTTACTCAAGTCTAAAAACAAGGCAAATGAGATCTCATTATTTTCAAACGTTTGTAAAACATTATAAATAAAGTGCATTATTGCATTAGATGTGGACTGCTCAGGTCTAAAACCATATTGATGTTCAGAATTGTTATGGCAATTAGTCAAAAGTCAAAAACATAAAAAGGCGATTATATAAACGGCTCTCTCTAGAATCTTTGAAAATACAAAAAGTAAAGATATTGGCCGATAGTTTGTAACATTTTCTTTTGAGCCTTTTTTAAAAATAGGAATAAC
The DNA here is from genome assembly GCA_037951105.1 of Echinarachnius parma. Taxonomy (NCBI): domain Eukaryota; kingdom Metazoa; phylum Echinodermata; class Echinoidea; order Clypeasteroida; family Echinarachniidae; genus Echinarachnius; species Echinarachnius parma. The sequence continues at coordinate 180,451 of JBAMJV010000369.1, forward strand.
TTTGCAATTTAAAAAATTTTCTGGTACAATACCCTTACTCAAAGAAATGTTAAATATTACACTAGTTAATAATGGATGTGATATAATATAAATAACCCTTTTCGATAAATCAACACTTACATTATCATAACCACAACTTTTATTATTCTTTAACTAACTTACAATATAAATTATTTCAGTGGGTGTTATTGGGTTAAAGAAGGCTGTGCGTGGATTAAAATCAATATTACTAAAAGTTTCTTCATCAACAATATCATTACCCAAATCATCAGTCAAGCTGTGGCATGTACAATAAAATGCAACTATTATTTTTTTTTACAAACATCAACATTATAGTTAATATGAAATCACGACGTATACAGAATTTTCGTTAAAGGGATAGTTGAGTTTTGGTAGAGAGGGCGTTTTACGAAATAATTTGTTGTGAGGTAATAAAAGCCGAGTGTCAAATTCATTCGTTTTTTCTAGATACACGGATGGGGCTATTTTTCCTTCAGCAAGTCCGTGTCAACAGGAATGGGGAAATCTTGATCTCCTCGACAAGAATTTGCCCACCATTCCGTCAAGTTTGGTAAAACATGCTTAATTCGGGAGTGGTCTGTTGCGGCTTCCTTCGCTTCGTCCTCAAGGACTGGCTTCACAATACTGCGGCACAGATATTCGTGGTCAAAATTAGCAAATTGGGCGTGATAGGTCGTGATAGGTCTGATAGGTCTGGTACAATACCCTTACTCAAAGAAATGTTAAATATTACACTAGTCTTAATGGATGAGATATAATATAAATAACCCTTTTCGATAAATCAACACTTACATTATCATAACCACAACTTTTATTATTCTTTAACTAACTTACAATATAAATTATTTCAGTGGGTGTTATTGGGTTAAAGAAGGCTGTGCGTGGATTAAAATCAATATTACTAAAAGTTTCTTCATCAACAATATCATTACCCAAATCATCAGTCAAGCTGTGGCATGTACAATAAAATGCAACTATTATTTTTTTTTACAAACATCAACATTATAGTTAATATGAAATCACGACGTATACAGAATTTTCGTTAAAGGGATAGTTGAGTTTTGGTAGAGAGGGCGTTTTACGAAATAATTTGTTGTGAGGTAATAAAAGCCGAGTGTCAAATTCATTCGTTTTTTTCTAGATACACGGATGGGGCTATTTTTCCTTCAGCAAGTCCGTGTCAACAGGAATGGGGAAATCTTGATGATCTCCTCGACAAGAATTTGCCCACCATTCCGTCAAGTTTGGTAAAACATGCTTAATTCGGGAGTGGTCTGTTGCGGCTTCCTTCGCTTCGTCCTCAAGGACTGGCTTCACAATACTGCGGCACAGATATTCGTGGTCAAAATTAGCAAATTGGGCGTGATAGGTCGTGGAGCCATGCTTCCTCCACTCGAAGTACTGGTTATACAGAGTGTCGTTGTGATCGAGGACGTGCAGGTAGTCCGCGAGTTCCGTCAGGTTCTTGAAGTCCTGGACGAAGATAAAGCTGTTTGGCGGGGCCACCTTCAGATAGTCATCCTTGGGTGCTCCGTAGACTATCGGCACCAGACCAAGTCCGATAGAGTTGCGCCAGAACTTTTCTGTGATGTAATCGCGACACTCGCTGTTTTCAAGGGCGAGGTAGAATTTGTACTTCTGGAGCCCGCACGATGAGATGTCGCCACATTTCTTATTTCCGCATGGGCCGTAGATGTCGACGTCAACGAGCAGCGATAGAGCGCGCACGAACTCGGTGCGTCTCCAGGAGAGGGTAGACGGGAAGCAGTTCGTCGAGACCCAAGCAACCATCTTGCTCTTGTTCTCCGCCAAGTGCTTTGTTCCGTTGGCTCCAACCGAACGAACAGCGTCATGATACTCATGATACTCACCATACGACCCGAGCAGGACCGCTCCCTGGTCTTTGACACCCGTGCGGTAGGTCATTGCGTAGTCGTAGACATCGGCGTACTGCGGTGGAGGGATGACCCGCCTGTTGGTGTGCCGAGGGCTCTCCGACGTCCAGAACACCCACTTTTGATGGCTCTTGCGGTGTTTCATCAGTGTATTCCAATCCCATGACGATTTATAGAAGAGGAAGATGATATCGCTGGCCGCTAGTTCGGTGAGGTTGGTACCGAACGCGAATCGGAGGTCGCAGCGTAGTCCCGGGCAGGCGAACTCACCTGTTCTCCGTCCCGTACTCCCTCTCAGGATTATCAGATCCACATGAAAGCTATCGCGGGGGTTCAGCCACAAGTAGACTTGCTTAAAACACTTCTCCTTTGCCATCTCTGCCCACGTTGTATTCGTCGCTAGGTCCATCTGGAATTGGAATACAGTATTTGACAAATTGTATTATCAGTGGCGTAGCTACGGGAGTGTGGGGGGGGGGGGGGGGGGGGGGGAGGGGATGGGGTGTGGCTTCGGGTGGTATCATTTAAATTACTCTATCCTGTCTATAGCTTACATTATCGGTCTTCTGCATTCTCACTCCTTCTTTCATTTTATTAATTCATATGAATGCAAATTGTAAATTGTGATTGTAGTTATTTATCTTACAATATTTCGTAATATATGACCGGCTCTGGCAAAACCAGCAACTTTGACACAAAATGTAAAATTATTGAGCCTTTGATGTTGTCGTGTGGATTTTTCTCTTTATTTTGAGACCGTTTTTATGCCGATCAGACACAATTCGACGAAGTTATGATTTTGGTTTTATTTTTCGTATTCTGCTAAAACAATGGAGATAATTGAGGTTATATAACGTTCAACACTCATACATGTCATTCTTGATTGTATCCTAAGATAAAGCCATTTTCCCGATAATATTTCAGAATTTTGCATATCTCATTAGAAACTAGAAAAGTTGCATAACAATATTATACTAAAATGTCCATTCCGTCCCTGAGGTAAATTGTTGACCTTTTCAGGCCATTTACGCAAAATGGTAAATGTGACGAAGTTCCTGGTTTTGCCAGAGCCGGTCTCATATGTTGATGTGATGTCATTGCTGAAATATAATTATATAGATATAGATACTACATAAATACAACGATATACCACATAATTTTATTTTAGATATAATGTGAAGAACTTCATTACAAAATACGGTATATCCATGTGTGTATCAACATGGAGTTATTCTATGTTTTCCCGGACAATTTTATACGTTTCTCGCCCAAATTCACGCGTTTCTTGCTCAAGGGTGAATGCCGTCATTCACCCGTCAATTTCACAATCCGTTAATCCCATTTCGTTAACGGGATAGTTCAGTGTTGGTATAGAGGGCGCTACACAAAATAATTTTGTTGTGAGATAATGAAAAACATAGTGTCAAATTCGAAAGAGCATACAATATTAATGACAGAATAAACTTTATTTTTATCAAAATCGGTTCAGAAATGGCTGAAATATCCATAAACATGACCATTTGTAATAATTGTGGTGCCCCACAATTATTCGATTATTTTGAACCAGCCGTTAACATTTTTGAAAAATGCTTCCTCTTTTCAAAAATTTACAAAAGAGGTGTTTGAATAGCTGTTGACTATCTCTCTATCTAATCACTATTTCACCAAAACATCACATGCACTATATTTTATTTTAAATGGTTGAAACCGATGAGTGTTTAGAGAGCGCCCTGTTGAGTTCCAACGGCTCGTTTTGAATGATAATGGGCTTTTTACTTAGTCATTTGTAATTTTGTATTGCGTTGAGTTGAGTTTATTTATTTATTCACGGTAAAAAGCCTGCTATCAGCTAAAAAGCTGCTTTTCAGCAAGGCCGTGACACATATTTACAGAAACAAAACATCAAACATTTAAAAAATGATACATAACAGAACAAGGAAAAAAAACAATTTAAACTTAATCTAAACTACATAAAGAACATATATACATACAAAAGTAAAATGCAATACATGTATTAACAATTATTCAGACGAAATAATGTGCTATTTTTAAAGCATAATCAGATCCAATTTACTAATTGTCAAATGAAATTTGTGTTATTGCACTGGAGAATAGCTTTAAAGAGTTAATTAATCTTGTTTCTTGTGGAAGAGCATTAAATAATTTGGAAGCAGAATATAATGTACTATTCTTCAAAAAATTTGACCTCGGCCGAGGTAAACTAATAATATTATAATTGCGTATAGTATAAATATTTTCTTTCTTTTCAATGCGAGAACATAAACTATGTGGAAGTAAATTATTTAAGAGCTTAAACATAAGAAGCAACGCTTGCCTTTTCCACCTATCAAACAAACAATCTACGTCCAAAGTAGCATATAATGTTTGGCGATTAAAACGATTTTCTACCTGTAAAACGATTCTCAGTGCCCTATTTTGTAAAGTTTGTAATCTTCTTAAATACGTTAAATGACCATTCATCCAAGTAGTGCAACAATAATCGAAATGACTTTGGATTAGTGTTTGGTATAATAAAAGCGCCGTTGGTCTGTCAATAAAACCTCTGGCTCTTCTTAGCAAGTGCAGATTACGTACTACTTTGAGACGTATATTTTCAATTTGTTGTTTCCAAGTTAAGTTGCAATCGATTATTACACCAAGGTACTTACACTGATTAACCTTATCTAACTGTGCGTTTCCTATGTTTATTTTTACATTATTATATGAGGCTAGTTTTGCCTTGGTACCTATTATCATACATTTGCACTTGTTTACATTTAAAATCAAGTGGTTGTGCGAAAACCAATTTGACATGTGAGAGAGGTCTCTATTCATGACTGCTTCAAGTTCCAAATGGTTCTTTGATGAAAAGTAAAGGCAAGTATCGTCAGCGTACAAAGATAATGAACAATCTTTAACAACTTTCGTAAGGTCATTTAAAAACATAATAAACAAAAGTGGCCCCAATATGCTACCTTGAGGAACGCCATTCTGAACAAAGCAACTATGTGATTCATTTCCATTCACTGTTGTTATTTGTTTCCTCATTGTCAAATAATTTCGAAACCAATTAATTGCATTTTCATGAAAACCAAAGTATGAGAGCTTTTGTAAAAGAATATCATGTGAAATCAAATCAAACGCCTTCTCTAAATCAAGTGACACTAATCCTACAACAAAGCCTTTGTCAATATCACGCTGTAAATCTTCCGTCAGGTTTATGACAGCGGTTGACGTTGAATGTTTGGGCCGAAATCCGTGTTGCTGTGAACATAATAAGCTATTTTCATTCAAATAAGTATTAACCTGCTCAAAGACTATTTTTTCAAGTACTTTAGAGAGCACGGGCAAAACGGAAATCGGTCTATAATTAGACACTTTCGTTCTATCTCCTCCCTTGTGTAATGGTGTTATACGCGCTACTTTCCATGCGTTAGGTATGACACCCTTACTCAAGGATAAGTTCATTATATGAGTTAATGGAAACAAAATATAATCGATAGATAATCTTATAATACATGATGGAATATGATCGAGACCAGTAGCTTTATTTAAAGCATTCATTTAAAGTATTTAAAGTATTCATTTCGAGCATGGTGGAGTTATAAATATAAGTTTGTAATGTAATTGTGCAGGTTGTGGTTATTAAAATTCAGTTTGACCAAAACTGTTCTCTCTTTACCAAAACTCAACTATCCCTTTAACTGGCACCCCTATTTTAATTTAGAGCGTTTTGAACGGGACCAGTAGATCAAAACGAGAGCCAAATTATAAATATATGGTCTACATTCTACATAGTGATATTTGGTTTTAATTTAAAATGAATTTGACTGACAGGTAATCTCAATTATCAAACATGTAGTGTGTTCACTTGCCTTTTAGTAGTTACCAACTAACTAGCATGAAGGAGTCGCTTATGTATAGTGGTATAGGAGGGAAGCATGAGGAGGGGACCATAATTGTAATGAAAATATGAATATCCATGAATCATGAGTTGGATTAGCGTATTATGCAGATGAATTGATGAACATTTGGGGCCCTGAGGTCAAAGGTCAAAAGTCACAGAGCAACTTGAATATTATGGAGTGGCTTATTTTTGCTGTATTTCCAGTTATTTATAATTTATGAAATATTAGCGATTATTCATGTGCATTGAATTTAAGACGTCATGACCAGAGATGAGCTTTTGGAGCCATTATATGTAAAGTTTAAAGGTCAATATAATGTGGGCTTTTTGTGTACAAATCAATGCAAACGTGTTGTAAAGATGATGACGTCATAATGAAGGGAAATTGAGCATTCCTATTGGTGATTACCGATTCTTAATCCAGTATAGTGCACGTTACTACCTGGTAACGTGCACTATAACATAAATTAATGCACGATACAAACTTCCCATAGAGAACCAAACAAGGCATGGCCTTGAAGTGCGTTAACGTCAAATTCAATCGGCTGTGAAATCGCCGTAAAATTGTCCGTAAAAGTGTGAATAATCAAAGGACTGTGTGCATTTCCAGTCCCAAACTTAGCAATACCAAACCACAACCCATGCAATTTACGAAACTGCCAACATTTATTTACTACGGAGCAGATAATTTACAAAACGAAGCATTTTCCATCTTTTTCATGATCACTTTCGCGAGTTTTTTCTTCGATAGGAAATACAATGTAAACAAGCATTGTGACGTCACAACCGTGAGGTCAATTCGGGTTCATCAATATGATAACAAAACCAGTTCCTCAAAATAATCATCTTATATAACAAATAGTTCATGCTTCTTGTCGTTAAATATTCCACAATACACACCTCTACATTTTGAATTTCACTCGTGCAATTATATTGCCCTCGGCCTGCGGCCTCGATGCAATACTAAATGTACTCGAGAAATTCAAAATGTATCGGTGTCTATTCTGGTATATTCAACTCCAAACCATGCACTATTTGTATAATAGTAACTTATAGTAACGTATACCAATAAATACATGAATAAATAAGTCATCAATCAATTAATCAATCAATAAATCAATCAATCAATTAATCAATCAATCAACCAATCAATCAATCTATCAATCAATCAATATATCAATCGATCGATCAATCAATCAATACATAAATACATAAATAAATAATGAATACTTAAGAAGTAACTGTTCGCATTATTATACCATGCATGAGCATCGATCACGGGGGGGGGGGGGGATTGGGGGGATATACCCCCCCCCCCCCCCCCACCCTCTCCACCCCCCTAATATTTGAGGTGCGGGCTGGCCTGTATTATTATCCCCCAATATTTGGGATTCAGAAATATAAAAATAACATTTAAATGAAGGGACATTGCCCCCTTCCCATTCAATATGTGAAAGTTGATACGACCCCATCTAAACTCGATCCAAAATCGTTCGGGGGCTGCACCTCCTGGAACCCATTAAGGCCATCTGATCCAGTCCCCTGTATATACATGTACACTTATTTAAGATTTCTTGCTATGCCCACTAAAATTGAGCTTACTGTATATAACTTATTTTTTAATGGCCAACTATTTTTTACATAATTGTAAAAATCTTTAGTTCTACATAATGTCGAAAATCCTAAAGCTTCCGGGGGCTCCGCCCAGGGCCTATATAGATCCCATTAAGATTACCAAGGTGGGTATTCGGTCCCTTGACTGATTCCATTCAGGGTTCCATCAGGGTGCTTGCAGTGTGATTTTAATATTTCTAAAGAGCTAAATCAGAAAAGATAAAGGGGGCTCTGCCCCATGGGGCCAGGCAGGGACTAAATAGCGATAATAACTGACTTTAGGTGTCATTCGGTCAAATACCTATGTTTGATCGGTACCCCCCCCCCCCCCCCCAATTCATCAAACCATGGGTTGGTCGATGCGCTGCCTCGCAAATGATGGTCGAACTGACGTATCATTCCCCCCCCCCCCCCCCCCTCCCCCCCCCCCCCCCCCCCCAATTGCTAGAAGAAATCGACGTCTATGTATTAAAGTCACAATAAATCACATTATTGGCTACAAATTTGGTAGGAAATACCCTGTATGTTTTTTGAGAAATATTTTATAAATTAAAGGTTATAGCTTCATATATCACATTGCATTTTAAAGCGATTTTCCATATTATTTTCATCAAATTAATATCAATATTTCCTGGAAGTTAATACCTATGATTGCACAAAAGTACCCTACCAAACATAATACCTGTCAAATGATATATCACTGGAAAGCTTACAGTGTATTCTTTCATGTTATTTTCTTATACAAAATTATATTTTCATGTATGTTTCATGTGTTATTATTGCTAGCTATTTCTTAAGATAAACTGTTTATTTCCAACTCCATTCTGGAAATCCTTTAAACAATTACATTTTAGATATGTTATACGGTACTTTAAAAGGCATTATAGGAAATATCTTCCCTGCACAGTGCACACACATCCGTGCAATTTGCAGAAGAATGCACATAATAGTATAACGATCGCAGCTGGCCCAGATCAAAACACACGGCCATCCACAAACATGCCACACAAATGGGACGATTTGTCTAAAATCCACGAAACTTCATTACAAATCTAGTGGCTCTCTCAAATGATACCCTGTTGTATTTGTATTACCAATAGATAACACGGAACAGATTTTGTTTTTCGAATTTTTCTTTTCGTTAGAAAGATATTTACGATTGAAGGGTTCGGATTTTCGACTATTCACTGGATAGTCATAACTGTGTACAAAGTCATTGCAATGAGTAAGCAAACATAACTTTGTATTTTCGCTCATGTACTCGGTCATATAACATCGATTACATGAGAAATGTTTACACAATACCCAGAGGACATTTCATTTAACAAAACTACACATTTCACAATCATTAATCACCCTGTGCACATGCCAACAAAGTTACTAGATCCCTTATAATAAGTAACACATGTAATTTACTTACATTATTATAAACATGATCATTGTGAGGTCCACCATCGCCATCTGTTCACGTGTCAACTCCGGCACCAGGGTATACGTAGACCTGAACGATCGTGGAGACCATTCAATGAATATGACAAACATTATACCTCCAATAGACATGATTACACACAAGGGGAATAAGTAGCGGCCAAAACGCAAATTGACAGGTTTCCCCATTATGTTTATTACTGAAAAAAAAACAGTATATATTTACAAGTATATATAATACAAGTATAATTCGCCAATCGACCTGCGACGATTCAACAATGCCCGTCGCCTATATACCAGTATTTATGAGATCAAACTTCACACATGCAATCAGAACCGGAACAACCGGACGTTCGGAGATACTTTAAAGGGGTAGTACAGTTTTGGTATTAAAGGCTGAGCTTTAGTAACCAAAACCTTCACAATAACATTATACAAACGAATTAGTTATAACTCCACCATGCTCGAAAGGTATACAAAACTACAAACGACTAAGTAAATAGCACGTTATCATTAAAACAAGAGCCATTAAAACACAAGAAGGCGCTCTCTAAAAAAAAACATTGGTTTCAACCTTTTTTTAATTTTAAATATGCATGTAATGTTTTGTTTTTAATAATGATTAAATAGAGAGATCATCAACAATTATTTTAAAATCTCTTTTGAAATTTTTTGAAAAAGTATAAGCATTTTTACAATTTATAAATAAATCTGCAAAATGTTGTCAGGATAAGTCTAGAAATGAATTGTGTGTATTAAAAATAACAAAGTATTGTCGCCGAAAATTCTCTTTTCCTCCGCATTTTGCAGACTCGAAGATGGTGTCCAAAAATGCCGCTATATGTTTAACAGCTGATTGGAAAGCTGATTAAAGTGTCTACAAAATATGTTTTCGAATACATGCCATCTTGTAAAATGATTATCCACAGGTTTCGATTTCTAGAAGTAAAAAATACGATGCAAAATGGCGGCTGTTCAACAATTATCCAAAACTTCGCATATAAACATTTTAGAAAATTGACTAAAAGTCAGACAGTATCTAATATCTATTATACTTTTAATATGCGTAGGGGGCGGGGGGGGGGGGGGGGGGGAGGGCTTTCCTCCTGTGCGTTTTCAAACGACCAAATTTTAGTAGAACCATGTTATAATAGGGCAAATACATGTCACATTTAGGCAAAATCATGCTACATTCGGGCAAAGTTATGTCATTTTACGGCAATATAACGTAATTTTCGTGCCAAATGGTCTCATAATTATTCAGGCAAAATTTTGACTAAACCATCAAAAACATATGATTTACGCGCATCGATTGTCCGGCTTGACGGGTGAAATAAACGGGAATTAGGATAATTATTCAGGCAAAAGATCTCGGCCCCTGAGAAAATGTGCTTGTACGCCCAAGTATATAGCTGATATAGAATAGTTCATTATGCCAATGTAATTGATGTACACATGTACACATAAATAAAATGCACCTGCTAGAAATATATCTATTTTGTGTGGAATATTGGATAATAAACAATGGATACAAAAATATAATATAATGCAAGCAAATTACTTATTGTATTTATTTACAATTCTTGCAAATAAATTATGATATGGTTGATTTGAAGATACTCGATAGCATTTATACATGTTAATGGGTATTCATGTTAATGCATGTACACATAAATGAAAATGCACCTGCTAGAAATATTATCGATATTTTGTGGAATATTGGATAATGAACAATGGATACACAAATATAATATAATACTAGCAAATGAATTATTGTATGGTTTACTTGCAGATACCCAATACTATTCTCAATTAGTAACAATGACAGCTGCAGCTGCTGCAGTTGGAAACGCTATACAATAGAATATGTAACAATAATGTGTTATATGATACATAGCAGACGTGATTATTTTAACCCAGAAATCAGACGAGCAGTTTTCATTTCAAAAGCAGAACGTTAAATCAAATACAGTACTGACTGATTCCACTTCAACTAAGTATCTACTACCCTTCCAAAATGCAATAACTAAAAAAACACAACAAAGTTAAACATATTTATTTTTCAGACATACTTTTATTTTTAACGCATAACCTTTGTATCACACTTGAACTGCTGGGCTTATACCATTACCAGCAAAAAATACATGGGGGCGGCGGGCAAATTCGCCCCCGAAATGCCTAAATTCGCCCCCGGAAAAAAAATTTGCCCCCGAATTTTTTTTTTTTTTTTTTTGATTTTCGAGATTGGTTGTGGGATTTTTCTGTTTGGATTGTGATCAAATGCTTATAAAATGATCACTTACAGCATTATAGCTTATTAATATCCACTGTAGTAAACATCTTATGTAATCATTCAATAAGACAAAAGAATGCAGTCCAAATTATTGAAATTCCCAGGTGCTCTTAAACTTTTGCAAATGATGGTACTACTACTTCTACTACTACTCCTATCAGTACTGCTATTACTGAATACTACTAGTGTTGCTAAACATCGAGTATCGAGTTTCGAGTTTCGAGTTACGAGTGGCCGCTCTAGTAATCTTGACTGAGGGATTATAATTATAACTCGACATTTGGGCTATTTCGTGCAAAATGTCAACATCTCGAGTTGTGGGTCGCACATTGATTCCAATCGGAAATTTTTATTGACATTTCTGCCGTTTGTAAAACGATTTTGATCAAATAAAGTTTGCTTTATCTTTCAAATCTTGCGCTCGTACAGATATTACACTTGGTTTTTCATTCCCTCACAAATGAATTATTTCTTAAAGCGCCCTCTAAACGAAAATTTAATTATCCCTTGAAGCAAGCTCGGATGCGCGGTGTCCTCTAACGACCGCCTTACGTCCGGTGCGAAAACACACTAGCTCAACATTTAACCCACAAACTAGCCTGATTTGAAATGGCGGACATTTCTTGTTCGGTTAGTTTCAGTTTCTCCTACAAAGATACACCAGAGAATTAAACGTAACTGTATGAAAATGGAAGATAGTATCACTAGTTCATGACTTATCAGTGGCGTACCCAGGATGTTTTCAAGGGGGGGGGGGGGGGGGGGGGAGGGGTATTTCGTTGACCAAAATGGTCTATGGGTGTTGGTGAAAATGTTTTCAAGGGGGGGGGGGGGTGTCGGTGAGGATTTTTCGAGGGGGGGGAGGGATGTCGGTAAAGATTTTTCGAGGGGGGGGGGGATGCCGGTGAGGATTTTTCGAGAGGGGTTGTGTCGGTGAAGATTTTTCGAGGGGGGGGGGGGTGTCGGTGAAGATTTTTCTTAACCGAACCTTCGGAATAACGAGCTGTAGCCGTTTCTCATTGATATATTGGAAACATCAAGTGGATGTATTTCTGATTGTGGCTACGAACACAACACGGACAAGTCATCTTGTCAATTATGGGAATTATACTTGAATTGAGAGGAGCCACGTGGGGAAATAAGAAAGAAAAAAAAAACAAGTCAAGAATTAACCAAAAAATATAACCGTTCAGTGAACTTCATGGACAAACGGGAATCTCCTTAAATTTTGGCGCCAATTATGTCGTAATAAATATGCATGCAGTATGATTTTTATTTACACTTTATATTATGAATGTTCTTTCAAGTCTGTCATTAATATTTTAAACATAAGCACATCATTAAACATATAAGTACAAGTAACACTATACGCAATGATAATACAATTATAAGTTTACCTTGGCCAAGGTCAATTTTTGAAAAAAAAAGGATATTGTATTCTGCTTCAAATTTATTTGATTCCCTTCCACAAGAAACAGGACGAATCTCTCGTGCAATAACACAAATTTAATTTGAAAACCAGTCAAAAGATGTTATACTGTTATATTTTGTCTGACTGATTTGTATATATTATGATGTTTTCGCATATGCTTTGTTTGTATGACATGTTCTTTATGTCGTTTAGATTAAGTTTTTAATTTGTTTAATCTTTGTTTTGTTATGTACCACTTTTAAAATGTTTTATGTTTTTTGCATGTAAAAATGTATAACGGCCTTGCTGAAAAGCAGCTTTTAAGCTGGTAGCAGGCTTTGTTTTACCGTGAATACATAGACAAACTCAAACTCAAACTCAACTCATAATTGTTGTTTCATGAGATTTACTTCATTGCCACAGACCGGTATTTCGATATAAACATTTTGAATGCATATGTTGCCATTTATCACTGTAAACGTAATCGTTTAACATGCATTAATCCTCATTCATCTCTGTAAAAGTTCTCATATATAATATAATATTATGCATCATTCCTCATTCCTCTCTTTAACAATTCTCGTATAATATTATGTTACAATCCTGATATATATCTTTAAAAGTGTTCGCATAATAGTATACATGAATCGTTATTGAACTCTGTACAATTTCTCGCATAGTGTTAGACAGCAAACCTCGTTATTGATATAATTATTTATACATGACATATTTTGCAAATTCTTTTATGTAATACATTCCATTTAAGAACGATATTTGTATTGATTTTTAATTTTTTTTTATTGAATTAATAGTGAGTATTAATCTAGTTGTAATGAGTGTAAATGTTGTGCCTGCTATATTATTTATATATATATTGAATTTCATGACAGAAGAACCTTTGAGATTTAAAAAAATAGTTATATTTTAAACTTCAATTATAATATACCATTATCATTGTAAGATTCTTTTGAATTATGTGTGATCATTTTGAAAGAAAAGGCGCACTCAGCACTGCTTAAATAGTACAACATGAACATTTATGTTACAGTTTTATTAACTTAATGCTTATTGAATTTCGCACTGTTTCAAAAGATGAAGAAAACTCTACTGTCAACAAATGGAACCTTTCAGTAAATTAAATATGCAGGTAGTACTCTATAATTGTCGAGTAGCTTGGGCTAGTAGGCTCCCTGTGTGGTTAATATGGTGCGCAAGAATATTCTGCGGGTTTGAACTGTACCTGATGAGCAAGGGTAATAATGCACATCTTAAAGGGGAATTAACCCTTATCCTTTTGACTTACTGCATGTGATGAGAGCATAACTACTATCATTGCTAGTCACTTATTTCCTCATGAATATTCCCGATTACAAAAATAATCAATATTTTATGGACCACTGTCGTCTGCTTTCAATGCCCATAGGAGGCGGCCATTTCTTCAACTACTCGCGGTGAAATGACGTGGCAGGCGGAGAACACAATGGCATTATCGTAACCCGCTATTGTGTTCTCCGCCTGACACGTCATTTCACCGCGAGAAGTTGAAGAAATGGCCGCCTCCTGTTGGCATTGAAAGCAGACGACAGCGGGCCATACAATATTGATTATTTTCATTATTGGGAATATTCATGAGGAAATAAGTGACTAGAAATGACAAGAGTTATGCTCTCATCACATCCAGTAAGTCAAAAGGATAAGGGTTAATTCCCCTTTAATCAATAGAGTACCTATTGCCCACTTGCCCACTTGCCCAGGGCAAGTACAAATTAATGTTGGGCAAGTAAAACTACATACCTAAGTGGTCTAGTTTGGATGCCCGGTTGCCGATATGCGATATTGGGTAGCTAAAGTTATCATATAAAAGGTCAAAATGTAATTCCGAATGTTACATCTCATCTAGAAGAAACTGGCAAGAACATTTTCTGTTCGGGCAAGTAAGATTGGAACATATATGATTTTACTTTCCCGATCGGGAAAGTAGAACAAAAAAGTTAGTGTGGAGGCTAAACAAATTGATAAACATCGCTTTGAGGTTAAACAAAATCACAATTTAAATTAATTGTATACTTGTTTTAATTCATTATTTCCCCAACCCTGGGCTTAGAGCTAGTCAAATTTGAACTTTCCAAGCATTTTTGTAAAGAAATCATGACAATCATACGACCCTGATACAAATATAAAGATAAATACAAAGTAACATATTAAACAGAATATGTATACTATATTATTAAAAGTATCTCCAAATCCATTTGTTGGTATAGTTTTTTCTCCTCTCTGTCTATTCTTCAAATAGTTATAATGCTCTGTATATATAACCTACAGCAAAAAATAAAAGAAACGCAAACATATTCCATGCATTTTAGAGAAAAAATTTGGATGTAATTAAACAAAATCGCGATAAAAGAAAGTAAATAAACAAATTTTAAAAATATTTAAAAATCACGATTTTGTTCCCAACCCTGGCTCAAGATGCATTAAAACGGATTAATGGCAGTTAACGGATTAATGGCAGTTAACGGATTAATGGCTGGTGATCAAGGCTTCCTTGGACGTAATCTTGGATTTATTATATATAGTTTTGTTTTTTCAATTTTCTAATTATATACGTAGTCACTTTAAAATGTCAACACCAGTGTAACTGCAATAAACAGTCACCTGGTGTGCCATAACAATGAAGTTAAAGAAGTTATGTAATATGAAAAGTGTTGAAACTATTAGACAGACGCAGTATTTGAATGTCCCATTCGCTGTCTCTGCCTAATATGCTTCATATTCAACTGTTCAACGCCGTCTCGCTACATCTAGTAATTGTCACCTTTCGTGCAGAACCTTTTTAGACTCCTAAATGCGTGTTTTCGGAAAGTCCGATTGGTCAGTAAAAAGATGGGGCAATTCCACCATCTTGTAGATAACTCTAATAATCCGAGCGATATGTAGGCTGCTGGATACCAAGGCTCCGTGACTGCCTGGGCAACGTGGAGGTAAAGGAACATCGAACTGCCGATTCCCAGGTAGCAGGACGCGGTGATGACTGTCACGGTGCGAACCCCCTTCATGCTGACACCGGGCCTCCTGTCTCCATCGGCGGCGGTGACGCCGTCATTCTGGTGAACTCTAGCGACTCTCTTTATGGCGCGCGCGTGTCTACACGACATCACAATCAGTCCAACACTTGTTACGGTAGTTATGATGATGTTTATGGCCATAGGTATGACCATGACAACTATTGACCATTGAGGAACAGCATAATCGTTCCATTCCGTAGCGTTCTGAGGAGTGCTGTTACGGTGGTTTTCGCTGTGCCTACATGTTACAGCGAGTAGGTCTTTCCAGGGGAAGCCTGGTACAGGCCAGAGAATAGACGTCAGCGAAACGGGCACCAGGAGCAAGATTGCTAGAATGCGCTTGGCGTGAAGCGCAAGAGGCATAGTGTGGTAGCGCAGTGGCCGTGCGATCATCATGAATCGATCCACGTTGATAAGACACAGGATCGTCAGCGTCATGCCAAAGAACGTGAAGTAGAACGATGGGAGTAGCATGCATACATAACCCGGAACTAAGGTAGCGCCGAACGGAAAGTTCATCAGTTGACCAGCATCGATGAAGCAGCCGAGAAGGCCGCCGACGATATCCACCAGTGTCAGCGCCGTGAAAAAGACGCGCGTGTTGTCGTGGAAGGCGTCTCTGCATGTCTTCAGACAATACAACACGAATGCGTTAAAGATTACTATCAGAATTGCGCAAACAGTATACAGAGAGATAGCAACGTACTTCGCGACGTCGGAAAAGGGGTTTTCCACTGTACTATTCATGATTCCTGTTCTGCTCAGGGCGTCTGATTAGATTTTGAATTATGATGAGTATTCGATGTTCGCACCAACGTTATTTCATTTCCCCATAAGGTGTCCGATGAAATATGCCCGGTTACGATGTATTTAGTTATGGGTTTGGAATATAGCTGTATTACATCTTCTTCTTCTTCTGGTTAATCTTCCACCTTCAATCCTGAATATTATTGCAGATACTGATGTCCGCGTGTGTGCAGACACATGCGGGGTTCTAGGATGCGCTCGTGCTTATTTACAAAGTGCAAGAAAAACTCTCATCCGAAAGTTACTTGTTTCTTTCCGTCAGTTTGAGATGGTGACGGAAGGCCTCTACACTGAGATGGCGCCAGGACAACCTCTAAGGGAAGGGCATTCCACTTACGAACTGTTCGAGGAAAGTATGACCACTGATGTTGATCCGTTCTGGAATCAGAAAGGTGTTAGTATATCTGGTTGCTTAAGCTGAGTTATTATACTACGCCATAAATGACTTGATCCGACATGAACAATAATGCACAGTGGACTGGTTAGGACACCAATGCCGCGGGAATATGCTTCCTTTCACTGAAGTCCATGGCACGACCAAGTATCGCATTTACAGACTTTCGCAGTCAAGCGTATTCTGGCGTTGAACAGGAATATGATAATGCAATAGTATGGGGTAATTTATGAGAAAAGAGAAGTGATTCGATATAAATGGTACAGATTGACTGAAGCTTAATGGACCTGTGACATAATTAGGTACGTGTTCTTGCCACTAGTGTATAGCAAGGATATAACCGGACGAGGGGGTGGGCAAAAGTGATGCATTAGTCCCCTAAATTCGAACAACATAATAAACAGCATAAGTTATATACAACTAAACATGATAAACGTTGTATTTATAACATGTATGTCTTAGTTTTATTTATCTGCAAGGAAGAGGAGGGGGGGGGGGGTGGTGGGGGGTCGGCCCCCTTTTCCACTGACTACGCCATTGACTCTCGACCTTTTCAAAAAGTAATTTGCGGTTTTTAAATGTTTCATGATTGACGTTTCTATTTACTGAGCTCGGAAATTAAAAGCACCGAAAGTGGCGCTGGCGGCTTGTGGTAAAGTAAACGGGTAAAATGTTAATTTCTGTACTATAGTCATGTAGCTGATGAACTAATTACGCGCGTGATCGTTGCTACTTAGTTTTCAGAATTATCATGTCAAGCCCATCATCCTATGAAGCCCTTTACACTGCAATGGCGTACGTTGCCTGGTTGCTCGCGTGGCCCAAGTTGATGCATATCATTGGGGGAGGGGGATGATGATTATACTCATGATGATGATGATGATGATGATGATAGTGATGATGAGGAGGAAGAGGAGGAGGAGAAATTATGATGATGATAATAATGATGGTGGTGATGATGATGATGATGATGATGATGATGATGATGATGATGATGATGATGATGATGAAGATGTTGATGATGATGATAATATGATATACAGTATAGTGCGCCTCGGAATAATAGCGCATTGCTCGTTTATTATCATATACTACCACCACATACTACTACTAATACTACTACTACTACTACTACTACTACTACACTCTAAATTACAGGGATTTAAAATGTAAATCGTAGCTTGGATTAAAACAAATATAAATACACTTAGATTATTTGTAAATCTATGGAGACTTAAAAAGTCGCGCGAAAGCAATTGTTAATCGAAGGCCAAGGTGTGATTTTCAATCCATCAAAGGATTGGAAAATAACGCCAGGTTATCGGAGATTTGACGAATGAGAACAGAGATATTTCACACGTGGTATTCTGAAGCTCAGTTTTCTTAGTTTTATACTCATGAATATTCATAACTAGGATTACGGTTTTGGTTAGAGTTAAGGATATGATTACAATGAGACCACTCTTTCCATCATCGATTTACGTAGCGTAGTGGTCACGCTGTGGACCTCCACGCTCGGTGTCACGGGTTCGAATCCTCTCTTAGTCTTCTATTTTTTCTTTTGCCATGATAATTGGTGAGTAGCGCTTTATTTAGTAAATGTATCATGCACAGTAAACTAAAAACTGAAAATTGTGGCCTACATCACTGATTATGAATAATTCATTAGGATGCCATGAACTCGCCTGGGGCCTAATAAGATTAACATAAAACAAATCCAAAAGGGCTTCATTTTTAATCTATCTGGATTTATATTTTTTAAATCCAACAAAAGATTTATTTTAAATCATGATCGGCTGGTCCCTAACCACAGCCGAAGAAAGATTTAAAAGTAAATCTAATAGATTTAATTTTAAATCCTTGTAATTTAGAGTGTACTACTACTACTACTACTACTTTCTTTCTCATTATTGTAATATTGAACATTACTACTACTACTATAACTACTACTACTCCCCTACTACTATAACTACTACTACTACTACTACTACTACTACTACTACTATATTTAAGTTTATTAAATCGACCACATACAAAACAAACCATCTATAATGTGGTTGTAATTATAAAGACCGCGTTTTATCAACATTATAGATAATTACTCCTCCCTCTGATTAATCAAATATATAGATGTACACACATGTCAGCAAGCATAGCATTTACATGTAACATTCATAATCACACATCCACTACCATCGCCACATCACATTACACCACATCCCCATCCACCACTACCACCATCAACACACTACCACCACCCCGACAACACCATACCACACTTCTCTACACCACCAACAAAACCATCGACACACTACCACCACCCGACAACACCATACCACACTACTCTACACCACCAATACACCACCACTGCCACCACCCGACAACACCATACCACACTACTCTAAACCACCAACACCACACCACCATCATCAACAAGCTGCGATCACCACCACAACACCATAACACACTACTCTACACCACCAACAACACCACCACCATCATTATCCCACCACCACAATACCCCTACCTCCATCACTGACTATTTTGTTCACATCGTGCCGGCTTGGCTTTCTTTCTTGCTATTATCCTGATGAGCGTAACAAGGACACAGTTATCACATCTCTCTTTAAGTCGAAGTTTAGATTACGTGGTACAAAATGCTAATTAAAGACAGAGTATAGAGCTCTGGCTTAGAAGGCTAGGGTTAGGGTTCCTAGTTCTAGGAATGATAAGAGCATGATATATTTTAAAACAAACACCCTTTGTTTGATAAAAACCCGTTTATTATATCCACAACTAAAAAGTCATTGACATTGAGCTTCAACGTACATCGTATTTTAACTTGATGGTTGCAAACAAAATTGTAAATCCACTCTGTTTCTTGAATTTGGTT
Source organism: Echinarachnius parma (assembly GCA_037951105.1). Classification (NCBI taxonomy): domain Eukaryota; kingdom Metazoa; phylum Echinodermata; class Echinoidea; order Clypeasteroida; family Echinarachniidae; genus Echinarachnius; species Echinarachnius parma. The sequence goes on from JBAMJV010000369.1 coordinate 200,179, forward strand.
CAAATTACAATAATAATCCATGATTTAATTATACACTCAGAATATAACTAGTTAGGCTACAAATCAATTGTTTATCTTGCATTATTGGAATTACCCACTTGATATTCGTAGTTTCATTGTGGTTCACGAAATGATTGACCCTATACTTAAAAGAATAGTTGAGTTTTGGAATAGAGAGCGCTACACAAAATAATTCGTTTGTGAGATAATGAAAAATTGAGTGTCAAATTTTAAAGAGCCGTAAAAAAAAAAATGCTTCCTCTTTTCAAAAATTTACGAAAGAGGTTTTTAAACAGTTGTTGATTGTCTCTCTATCTATTCATTTCAACAAAACATCACATGCACACAATTTATTTAAAATGGTTGAAACCAATGAGTTTTTAGAGAGCGCCCTCTGATCTTGAGTTTTAACAGCACTTTTTGAATGATAACAGGCTTTTTACTTAGTCGTTTGTAATTTTAAATTCCTTTAGAGCATGGCGGAGTTATAACCATTAGTTTGTAATGTAATGGTGCAGCTTTGGGTCACTAAAATTAAGTTTTACCAAAACTGTACTCTCTTTACCAAATCTCAACTATCCCTTTAAAGATGAAAGCAACAGGAGAACAATATCTTTAAGACTCGATTTCGTCCTCGTAAAAATAAGATCAGGGTCTATATAATTGGTAAATTTGTCAGTCAAATCATGTATGAACTGCTTACAAACATTCACATTGATAACGGGGAGAGTCAAGCAAATCCTAGTAGCACAATGTTGATATCAGCAGATCATTGGAGTTTGTCTGGCCAATTGAATGTTGTGAGGTACATTTAGTGGTACGCTTGATCCTGATTACTTGATCCTCATTACCAACATGACCAAAGCAAATCATTCTGTTTAGTGACATCCATACAAACTATCTGTCTAGTTATATTGGCGCTATTTACATGTGTTTCATCGCGTTTTAACTAGTATTACTACCCCGGTCAGCGGACCTTTTAAACAAATTGATTTATAATAAAGTGCATTAGTAAACAATCGCCCCAAAGAACATCTTAATAGGTCTTCAGGGCCAATTAATTGGTTCACAGCAGCTCAAACAAAATGAATATTTGATAAAGAATAAAACAAATATAATAAATTTAAATAATTATACTGCAGTAGCTCAGATGTCCACTTAATAAAAGCGAATTTCCTCTGAAGTATTCATTAGGCTTGTGCACTCTTGTTTGTCCTTTGCAACTATGGCGATTAATTTGATAGTAAATCGTTAACTGTTTTTTTTACGACTTCGATTTTATTAATTTTAATTATCTGCTATCAGTAAGGAGTCTTACATCTCAAAAGTCTCCAGAACGCGTGCCGGAAGTCCTTGTTAAATATTGTGTAGAGGATTGGATTTAGTGCACTGTTCCAGTATCCGACCCACGTAATAATGACGTAAATTCGATCTGACACCTGGCAGGTGTGACAGAGTGACAGCGTGACGTGCATCGTGAAGAACGGAAACCAACATACAACGAACACGCCGACAACGATGGCGATGGTGCGCGAAGCCTTGCGTTCGCGGGCCGATGAGATTCTAGACGCCTGGATGATCGCGCACGAAATGCCGTAGATACTCGCTGCAGACGGGTTGGAGGACGTGTTCGCTGATCCTTGCTGATTCACAAAGATATTTGCACGCGAGAACGTCACTTTTAGCCGCTGAAGGGTTGACTGACGTTGTAGATGCGGCGGGGTGTCTTCTGACGAATCGACCGTCGAGATGTTCCTCAGGCCGTTGACACGGTTTGCTCGGGCCTTTGCGGCCCTGTAGATCTTCACGTAGACAAACAGCACCACGGTCAGGGGTCCGTAGAACGATACGAACGATGAGCACACGCTGAATATGGGATTCTTCTTAAAGCCACACTGCGGTAGATCATTCGTCGGGTAATCAACCACAATAACAGATGGAGCAGCGACTATGGCGGACGCTGCCCAAACGGCGAGGATGATCTTGGCCGCCAGGGCTGATGTCCGCCGCAACGAGTAGCGGATGGGTTGCTTGATAGCGCGGTACCGGTCGATTGAGATTGCAACAAGGCTGAGGATGGATGCCGTAACGAGAAGGACGTCGCCACTGACCCAGAGCACGCAGACGACGTCCCCCAAGAACCACGACTTGAAGTACAGGTACTGGACGCCCAATGGCAGTATGAAGATAGCCACCAGGAAATCCGTCACAGCAAGCGATAGGACGAAGAGGTTAGCCACTGTTCGAAGAGTCTGGTTCTTCGCAATCGCGGCAATCACGAAAGCGTTGCCGATAGCACCAAGTAGCGTCATCACCGAGCATACCGCAAAGAAGAACAAATCGAACGCGTCTAGATCATCCTCATTGTTCACAGACGTTGTATTATCTACATCCATGGCTGGTTTGCGATTTGTCTATTCCACCACAATAATGGCAAACAGTTATTTTGAATTTAACATTTTTGTCACAATTAATGAAAGCAAGCAATGAGGAATCGCTGAAATAAATAAAGGTCTCTGACACTCCTTTTCCAAGTTCTGAAGATATTTCCCTCCTAATAGCTATTTTTGTATGGAGAAGGAACATCTAGTTTGACTATTTGGATTGTACCTAAATACTGTCAAATCTGCATGCATCCGATGATAAAGCTATAGGTTAGTTCCACGAAATATAAGTTAGTACAGCCAATTTAACAGTTGCACTGCATGCAGTTACAGTCAAAACTCAAAGAAGATTGCTTCGGTATGTTTGAAAACCCGCTCCTTCGCATCTTGCTAGTGACATCTTTATGCTTCGGTGATGATTTATGCAATTGTGACTCAATTTCGCTATACATATTTATACTGATACATTTCTCTCGTAGTAAAGTCGATTCTAATTTGTTCTCCCCCAAGCCGCGATATTATTATTTGTGTTTGCGAATTCGGTAATTTGTTTGAACAATCCCTGACGTCAAACAGTAGTTCGCATTGATTTATATTTCGATAGAACCTTAAATGTGGTTCGTATTCGCTAGTCAGACGCGCGGTGCCATCTTAAACTTGTACAAACTAACTCACTGTTATGTAATGTTCTGCGCAAAGACTAACCCAGTAATTCAATATTCAGACCGCCCTCGACGTTCCCAAGCATGACCCTCTTTAATATGGTAGAGCATCGCATATTCTCAAGTGTTTATCTTCGGCCATGCGTTCTTCGGATGTCTTCTTTGTTTCGATCAATTAACTACGGCGGTCTAATTACGGGAGAGATAGGGCTGGACAATCCCGCATGGAGTGCTAATTATTCACACTATTTTATTATCTCTTTATTGCAGTTTAAATTTTGGGCTAGTTATCTACCTGAAAAATATGCATAGACATGATCAGGCATATCCGTTGGGTTGTATGGATCATCGCATCCTAGGAAGCCCCTACGCATAAACGAATATTATACAAACAAACAGTGTACACCTTAGATTTCAACCTGCATTTGTGTGTCGGTTTGCACTCTACAGTGTGTCTCAAAAATTGTACAGTTAGAAAATATTTTGTTAAGGTATGAAGGTAATTTGAAAATATACATATTTGGTGTCATATTAAAGACAAAGAATCAGGCTTCCTGATGTTTTTTACGTTTATGGAAATTGTTATAATTGTAAAGATGTACATAATTTGTTATGATTGTCTTCTCTTGCCATTTGCCAATGGATTATATCTATTACTATCTATATATATCTAAGAGGTTTTTATATAGTTGTTGATTATCTCTCTATCTAATAATTATTTCATAAAAACATCACATGCAAAATATTTTATTTAAAATGGTTGAAACCAATGCGTTTTTAGAGAGCGCCCTTTTGAGTGTTAACAGCTCTTTTTGCATGATAACCGGCTTTTTACTTGGTCGTTTATAATTTTAAATTCCTCTCAAAATTCAGTTTGACCAAAACTGTACTTTCTTTACCAAAACTCAACTATCCCTTTACTATCAATATTGTGACAATAAAAATATCATATCAAAAAACATGTAATCCGGAGAAATTTGAAAACAAAGGCAAAACTCAAACATGAAACACCTTATTATAATAATAAAAAAATGCATTATCGAAATTGAAAACAAAAATAATTTCTTATGCTATTTGTGCCTTCCCATAACCAACTTCTAACCAACGATCTAATCCAAAATCTGATAAATTTGATAGATTATTGTGGATTCGTATCAATTATACATTTTCAATATATACAATATATCCATTTAGCAAAGGTGTAGAATATTATTGCATTGTATGTAACATGTACAGTACATGATGTACATTATCAAACAGAGATGGCGCCCTAAACTTTCGCGCGTTCGTCAAGATTCAGTAATACTGTACATATCATTTTTTTACCGGGACGCGATTTTTTTTAGGCGTGTTTTATAGGAACAATATGTGTATAGTATAAACGTTATGGTACATGTATTAGTAATGGCTGTATTTAAAGGGATAGTTGAGTTTTGGTAAAGAGGGCGCTGCACGAAATATTTTTATGTGAGGTAATGAAAGACTGAGAGCCCTTTTACACACGAGAAAATTCGTCATTGCAACCGTGATTGGAATTATTTTTGACTCCAATTCCGGTATTTTTGTCCGTGTGAACACAAACTAGAATCACAAATAGTGTGAACGGTTTAACCTCCAAAACCTGATTTTGGGAGGCGGAGCTTACGTGACCTTACATGCACTTCCGCTGATAAACCGGGCGCTCTTCGCTTCAAATGCAGTCATGCAGTGTAGTACTATAGTGCTCTCCTTATTTGATTGACAGGTACGTCTCCAGAAACGCAATTGTAATCACAGTTTGCGCGAAGTCTTTTTCGTCGTGTGAAAGCAAGGCAACAGAATCACCGTGATTGTAAACATGATTCCAATCATGATTGCAATCGCGAATTTGTTCGTATGTAAAAGGGCCCTGAGTGTCAAAGATAATTCACAACCTCCTTGTAATTCTTATCTCATGCGCGTTGCTTATAAATTTTCTTTTCTCTTCGTGTTAATTGTCACAAACGTTCGTTATTTTTTTAAAGATGGATACTGAGTTATTTGGAGTGTCACTCCCCTTTAAATAATACTGGTAAATATGTGATTCAGAGTGCTTTTGAAAATGTAGAAGCTCCTACTGTGAGAAAACTTACGCAATTATTATAATAATGATCTAGCCCGTTTTTATAGCGAACGTGTTCTTAAAGAGCTAAAGTGGACTGCGCTTCAAGACAGAAGGAAATGTCATCGTCTAACCTGCTTTCAAAAGATGCTGAACGGAAACCTGGACATCAAACATGAGGACTTCATTCAACTCAAAATAGACAGAAACCGAAGGGGCCATTCTCTACAGTACCAACAGCAACACACAAACTCTGAGGCGTTCGCAAATTCATTTTTCGTCCGTACAACCACTGAATGGAATAAGCTACTTCAATCTACAGTAAACCAGCCCTCACTTCATACATTCCAGAATGCGCTTGCTATTAAGGACCCTTCTGTCCTTAGGGGCTAACCACTCTCTCGGACCCACCTCCAGTTAAAACTCCTATGGAGTGTTTTGGAGGATTAAACTACCAAGTACCAAGTACCAAGTGTTTAACATAACATTCTGCTGTGAGGACTTTTTCTAGTCTAGTGGTCAACGCCCCGCTGCCGCTCTTCACATTAATCGGCCCGCGTTCGAACCCTGGCTGCGTCTCTCGGATGGTGACGATAAAGAGCAGCCCCAGACGTGAATAATCATCATTGATTGAATGCTCCCGTAAATAAGCAAATAACCAATATCAACCAACCGAGCTTTGTAATGTACTTCCGGTATAATTATGTTTACCAAAAGAAAATACTCACTATCTAAAACCACGGGTGTAGATCCCGGTGGGAAGGAGGAAATAATACAACCCCCCCCCCAAGCTTTTGTTGCGGGATGTAGCCTACGCCTCATCCCCCACATTTCAAAGTTAAATCTGAAATATATGCATAATAACAACATAGAATATATGTGATACTTTGTTAGATTTATGTTTATCCAGATTGCATAATTTCGAGTGAAAAACTACACAAGTTCCATACCCTCCTCCTACACCCTACCACCCCCCCCCCCCCAGGGGTGTCGATCCTGGGGGGCAGGGGGGGGGGGGCGGTCGCCCCCCCCAATGAAAATATTGGGGGGGCGAACATATCATTTCGCCCCCCAATAATTCCGAAAATGAGGAAGAAAAAAATCGAGTGATATAATGCCAAAGAGGGGAAAGACACATTTATCAATAATTAATTTCAAAATAGCCGTTTTTTAGTTTGAAAAGGACTGTAAATCTCTTTTTTGCCGCGCGCTTCGCGCGCATACAGTTTCTCATATTGCAAGTTTCATTTGGGTTGCGGGAACTCACCTTTTGAAATGTGTTGGGCAGCGTAATTTCTCAAACGCACACCTCAAATGAAGTTTATTAAACCCTCATCTATAGATAGCACACCGTCACAGAAAATAAAATAATCTCGGTACATATGCGCTGAACGCAAATCAAATTGGAATATCATGTCCCCCCACATTTGAAAAAGGAGCAGATTGTCCCCCTCCCTTTGTCATTATGTATGTTTGGTTCCATACCTATATACTTCATATTACGTGAAATTTCTGTCTCAGGTGTGCACCAAATCGCACAATTTCACGCCCAAAAATACAAAAGCTCCCTACTGTGGGAGGGGGACACCCCCTCCCACACCCTCCCCCGCTCGGTCGCTTCGCTTCCTCGCAATGTCTCCCCTACACTTTTGAGAAATTGTTGACGCCCTTGCTTAGTTTCATGGGAGCCCAATGTCCTAGACTATATCGATGGCTCTATAGTATACATGATCACGTGAATCCATCTCATGCAAGGCTCAGTCTTTTCCTCGCTATGCCCTTTAAAAATATACGTTATGAGTAGGTTCACTATTTTATACAATTTTAACACCCATGCTAGGAGCAAATGTCTGAAATCTAAAAGCTTCCGTGGGCTCCGCCCCCTGGACCCCCATTATTGTCCCCAAATGTGGGTGCCCCCCAAAGTCAGGTCTTCGAGCCATCAAGACACTTTCAATGAGCGCATAATAAAACTTCCGGGCATGCCAATGTGGGGCTTTTAGCTCTCTCAGTGGTCACTCTGGAAAATTTTCAAATTTCGCCCCCCCAATCTCAAAAACGGATCGACACCCCTGACCCCCCCCCCCCCCCTGGCGCTTCGTGTCCCAGAGCTTGGTCGCTCCGCCCCCTTGCATCACCCCCCCCCCTCCCCCACTTCTCAAAACAGATCTACACCACTGTCTAAAACACGATTCAAAACGTTGATTCCAGGCAGCCAAGGCGATTCTAATTACAGAAAAACGCTCCCACGATACGGTAGTGAGATGGATTTCAAGTGACTTCCTTTTAATACCATGTTTACTATAGGCCTATATAATTCAATATTATACTTTTGAAAAAGGCATCTTCGTGATTCTGTGCGCCTGCCTCGTGTGTCAAGGCTTTATAATATTAATAGATACCTGTCTGAATATTCATTTGGCATCAATTCTTGGCTTCCTCCGGTGTTATTACACGAACGCATCCGCTTGACTTTTCAAAACAAGACCCCCTTCGGACACAGGGTTTTAGTATATATACTGGTCAGACAAATTACAGTGGCGTCGCAAGTGTCAATCAATACTGAAGGGGTGGGTGGGGGTTGGAGTGGATGGGGGTCGGGGGGCTTTAGATGGGTGAGCTAAGAGGGAGGCAGTATTCTGTATGATATTGGAAAGCATGGATTAGTGAAGCGGGGGGGGGGGGGGGGCATTACTTCCCACTGTTAAGTTTGTTCCTGTTGGCTCAATCGGGCAAATTATAGAGGGAAATTTAAATTTATTGTACTCATACGAAACCAGTTTTGGTAGCCCAATACAACATAATAATTATGTTAAAGGCATGCCTGTAAAGTGTCTAACTCCACGAAATTTGTTTGGAGCTTCCTCGTTTCTCTTCTACCGTGTTGTTTATCTTATGGTAAGAGAAGAATAAAATAGGGTTAGATTTTTTCAAATGTCCCTTTAGTATGAAGATAATTATCATTGAAATCTTTTATTTGAAAAGCGTTAGCAAACGCTTTTCAAATAAAGTACAATTGTCGTGGCTGAACACGTCCGGCCAGCGCGCGTGGGAAACCTTCTCGACCCGACTGAACTTTGAGCCGAGCGCGTGCAAATTCCATGAATTCTGTACCGTCTATAAACATACACGGGTGCGGATATCGTCAAACGGATGATTATTTACTGCATCAAATCTACGGCAGGCCATCAGTATTCGGTGATAAAATATGAACTCAATATTCGTTTTTTTCACTAGGTAAACAGTGATCGTTTTCTTTCAAACTTTCACAAATCTTTCAATTGTATGTTACAATGATATTGACTTAGGATAGAAGTCTCAAATGTCATTTTGTGCAATATCTGACACTTTACAGGCATGCCTTTAATTGTTGCTGTCCCAGGGGGCAACTCAAATTTGATGTAATTCATTGTTGGTTCCCCTCCGCTCATCGTAATAGCTCTGGGTAATGTTAAGCCCCGCTCTGTGTAAGCGACCGCCCCCCCCCCCCCCCCCCATACTCGACTATTATAAACTGCACCACCATGACCGCTGCAGTCAAATAAAGGCGGAGAAAGCGCTGTACCGTGGATAGCTAAATAAAGCCGGTAAAATTGACTTCAAATCTGTAGCAGCTTTGCGCCTGGAATGTATTTATGAAGAAAACAATATCATTTGAATCCGCTTGCACGCACCTCGGAAATAAAACATTAGAATTATCGAAAAAACAAATGCCGTAGTCACCTTTAATGCTATACATAGCACGAGTCATTTTTTTATCGGATTTATTTTCTTAGTGTTCTAGTTCTTAAGTAATTTAAATCCTTCCGAATTTGCATGGTCATTGAAATAATACATAATTAAATTGATGTATCTATAAGAACCCCTGTCACCGAAATGGAAAATTACACTTTTCACGGGAACATAATTTGCTATTAACTTGCAATTTGTGTTAATCCTTATTGATTAACGTTAATGAAACACGCTGATGTTTTGCTGGATGTATATTATACGATATCCGAGTATTTCATTGTCAACAGAGGATGTCCACCAAACAAAGAAACACACAAATTTCGATTTTAACATGCATGGGCGCAGGGACACACTTTTACCAGGCGGCTGAGGTATTTTGCTCGAAAACTATCTTCTCCCCATTTTCACTTGTTAAGCCCCATTCCCCCCCCCCCCCCCGCCCCCCCCCCCCCCGAAAACAAAAAACAAACAAAAAACAAGGTTATCACGATTTCACCGCCCGAAAACGATGTAATTTTACGACTTTTCCAGATACAATTAATTGATAACATTCCTTTTCCCGAATGTGATAATTATGATCTTGCCCGAATGTAATTATGAGTTTGCCCGAATACGATATGAATTTGCCCGAATTTGATATGAGTTTGCCCAAATATAATTTGATCTTGCTCGAATATTGTGGGCTTTAAGAAGTTAGACAGGACTGTTTTAAATGCAGAGATTGTTTTTGCAGAAATTACCGAAGAAGGAAGGTCGTTCCATTCCTTTATGGTTTTAGGGAAGAACAAGTTTGCATAGACATCAGTCCTCGTGTGATTAAGCTGGAATCGAACACTTTTCAACTACGATACATGCAGTGACGTTCGTTTAGAGAAGGCTATGTCATGTATGTGATACGCGGTACTGCATTTTGAGTCCGCTAATTGCACACATGCATGAAAGGAAAGGGTTCGATTAAAGGTGAATGACAGTAGTGGGAAACGCCCCACCCCCTAAAAATGAAATGTACACTCTTATTACCAACCATGTGAAAGAATATAATTTTACTAATATGGGATTATACAAATTTTGCCAAGAAACCGCCTACTAATTGATAATTATTTGCAAAATTATAAATTGATCTACTGTACCATTGATATCGCCAACGCGGACTCGCGCATACGCTACGTGCAAATAACCGCGTGCGTTACACGAGGCTTCGCTGTATGGGCTTTTCCCCAGCTTGTCGATATCTCCAACCCAGCGCTAGAGGCGCGGACAGGTGCGAACGGGCGGTGGATTTATAAATTTCACGGGCGGGTATTGGATTTCTTCCGATATTTCTGTATTGAACGATGCTTAGGTTCGGATTTTACCACACAAACCCTATTTAAATACTTATTCACAATATTGATCAATATTCGGCTACTTTCCCAAAACTGGAATTGGGCTTTAACAAAATCGCTCAGCATCATGCTCAGTGTATTCACACTTTGTTTTTAACTGTAATTACGCAGATGAATATTTATGTGAAACATCAAACACTTTGATATAGCATTTTGTTATGTTTAATATCTACCAGAAATCAAAACTAACTTTAACATGATCGTATGAGAACCAACATTAAAGGGATAGTTGAGTTCTGGTAGAGAGAGTACAGTATTAGTCAAACTGAATTTTAGTAACCAAAACCTGCACCATTACATTACAAACTAATAGTTATAACTCCACCATGCTCAAAAGGAATTAAAAATTACAAACGACTAAGTAAAAAGCCTGTTATCATTCAAAAAGAGCTGTTTAAACTAAAGAGGGCGCTTTCAAAAAACGCATTTGTTTAAACCTTGTTAAATGAAATATTGTGCATGTGATGTTTTGTTGAAATAGTGATTAGATAGAGAGATAATCAACAACTATCTAAAAACCTCTTTTGAACATTTTTGAAAAGAGGAAGCATTTTAAAACGAATTGTAACTGCTGGTTCAAAATTATCGAATACTTGTGGGGCCCCACATTTATTACAAATGGATATGTTTATGGATATTGATCAAATAAAGTTTATTCTGCCATTAAAATGGTATGCTCTTTCAAATTTGACACTCAGTTTTTCATTCATTATCTCACAAAAAAATTATTTTGTGTAGCGCCCTCTCTACCAAAACTCAACTATCCCTTTAAGACAAAAGTAAAACAATAAATTAGGGGCGCACTCTACATATTTCTTAATGTTGTTTAAAGGAAATTCCCTCCATGTCACTAGGGGGCACGTCGTGCTACCGTGCCCCCGTCACTACGCCGGTTTAAACTACGATTTGTATGTCGTCTAACACCATTCAGTGATTATGTAAATACTTGCATTCCCAGGCACGCGGCATGTAGTGCTTCGACTATAAGAAGGTATTTTGGTTTTAATATTATGCTGGTTTTGGAAACTAGTACTGAAATCCGCACGATCTAAAAAAAAACCGATACACTTAATTTTTCCCTCGATATGATTGCTTGGTGGGATAACAATTACTGCTGAGCCTCCAAATAGCACCGACCCACGATTTAATTTCACGCTCTCTTCACTCGCCCTATGCATGCCATCATGACTTATTATATACGACACTTTGTGGATCAAAAGTACCTGGACATAATTATAGCAGTCTTTTTTATATTCAATCTGTAAAACAGGCGATGAAATCGAACGAATGGTATTTTACCCGCGTCGTGTTGGGTTCGTTCAATGATAAGAGGATTTGTGTGGCAACGGATCTGAACCTAATTCCCCTTTTAGTATATCCCCTAATGTAGTATGAATAAATGTTGTGAAATTTTTTGCTATAATCTTGGAAACAGTTTTTAATTTGGTCTAAATACATTACTGATGAGAAAAAGTGATGTTTCCATTTTTTTTTTTTGGTCCCAGGGTGCATTTTGGCGATTTTAAAGATAATTAGCTAGTTTGCATATTTGTGAAATAAGGTCAGGGGTCATTTTCTATCTAGGGATAGTACAATATTGATAAAAACTAGTATTCTAGGGTATTTTGAGGCAAGGATTCCATTTCCGGTGCTCGTTTGTAAGTGCTGTATGGGAAACACTCTGAAATCCAAGATGTCTTCCCCTAATTTGCATATTTATGAATATTATTGATTTTCAGTGGCTACAGCCCCTAATAAGCAATAATTCCGGATTATTATTTGTCAGTTATTTTCTAAGTATGTATTTATGATATCAAAGATGAGTTGCCATCGTGGCAACCTCTAGCAATGCATATTATTTGCATAATTATGTATTTTACCTAATTTGCATATTCCCCCAAATCGAGTATATTGGGAACCCGGCAAGTAAAAAAGACAAGTAATACCACTTTTCCAAGGTTTTAGGGGGCAACGAATCCATTCATGATACTTATTTACCTGTATCACCATGGCATCCATCTCAAATCCAAGATGACTGCTCCCTAAATTACACATGTTATGATACACGACTATATTATTTCGGTTATATTAGATTGATATCATAATGTTTTGAGTTGTAATTATTGGAATGAGCAACTACAATACTTGAATCACAATGTAGTTATTTGCTTACAGTAAGCAAATCATACTTTTATAAATTAAATGGCATTAAAGTAGCAAATAGCATTATTTACTTTAAAATGACAAATGCGGCCATCTTGGATTTACGTGGGTTGCCGAGGTGATACAGGTAAATAAGTATCATGAATGGATTCGTTGCCCCCTAAAACCTTGGAAAAGTGGTATTACTTGTCTTTTTTACTTGCTGGGTTCCCAATATACTCGATTTGGGGGAATATGCAAATTAGGTAAAATACATAATTATGCAAATAATATGCATTGCTAGAGGTTGCCACGATGGCAATTCATCTTTGATATCTTAAATACATACTTAGAACATAACTGACAAATACTAATCCGGAATTATTGCTCATTAGGGGCTGTAGCCACTGAAAATCAATAATATTCATAAATATGCAAATTAGGGGAAGCCATCTTGGATTTCAGAGTGTTTCCCATACAGCACTTACAAACGAGCACCGGAAATAGAATCCTTGCCTCAAAATACCCTAGAATACTAGTTTTTATCAATATTGTACTATTCCTAGATAGAAAATGACCCCTGACCTTATTTCACAAATATGCAAATTAGCTAATTATCTTTAAAATCGCCAAAATGCACCCTGGGACCAAAAATAAAAAATGGAAACATCACTTTTTCTCATCAGTAATGTATTTATACCAAATTAAAAACTGTTTCCAAGATTATAGCAAAAAAATTGCTACTTTACATAACCTGATAGACTATTTGATGGAAGGTTTATCACACACAGTATCATGTGCCCGAAATACGTGCCAAAAGGGAGAAATAAGTAATTGTATAATGGCAATGATATAAAGTTATTTATAAATTGAACAAGATGCAACATTAGCCGCAAAATACGATTATATGCTGTATTTCAATTAATCTAGTTTGAACTTAAAAAAAACCCAAATCCTGATGATAGGAATAATTGACGATGGATTTCCGTTAGTGCTTTATTTATATCGCAAATCCAGCGGTGTCGATCCTGGACGGTCGCCCCCCCCCCCCCCCCCCAATGAAAATATTGGGGGGCGAACATATCATTTCGCCCCCCCCCCCCCCAATAATTACGAAAATGAGGAAGAAAAAAATCGAGTGATATAATGCCAAAGAGGGGAAAGACACATTTATCAATAATTAATCTTCAAAATAGCCGTTTTTTTAGTTTGAAAAGGACTGTAAATCTCTTTTTGCCGCGCGCTTCGCGCGCATACAGTTTATCATATTGCAAGTTTCATTTGGGTTGCGGGAACTCACCTTTTGAAATGTGTTGGGCAGCGTAATTTCTCAAACGCACACCTCAAACGAAGTTTATTAAACCCTCATCTATAGAGCACACCGTCGCAGAAAATAAAATAATCTCGGTACATATGCGCTGAACGCAAATCAAATTGGAATATCATGTCCCCCCACATTTGAAAAGGAGCAGATTGTCCCCCTCCCTTTGTCATTATGTATGTTTGGTTCCATACCTATATACTTCATATTATGTGAAATTTCTGTCTCAGGTGTGCACCAAATCGCACAATTTCACGCCCAAAAATACAAAAGCTCCCTACTGTGGGAGGGGGACACCCTCTCCCACACCCTCCCCCGCTCGGTCGCTTCGCTTCCTCGCAATGTCTCCCCTACACTTTTGCGAAATTGTTGACGACCTTGCTTAGTTTCATGGGAGCCTAATGCCCTAGACTATATCGATGGCTCTATAGTATACATGATTACGTGGGTCCATCTCATGCAAGGCTCAGTCTTTTCCTCGCTATGCCCTTTAAGAATACGTTATGAGTAGGTTCACTATTTTATAAAATTTTAACACCCATGCTAGGAGCAAATATCTGAAATCTAAAAGCTTCCGGGGGCTCCGCCCCCTGGACCCCCATTATTGTCCCCAAATGTGGGTGCCCCCCAAAGTCAGGTCTTCGAGCCATCAAGACACTTTCAATGAGCGCATAATAAAACTTCCGGGCATGCCAATGTGGGGCTTTTAGCTCTCTCAGTGCTGGTCACTCTGGACAATTTTTCAAATTTCGCCCCCCCCCCCCCAATCTCAAAAACGAATCGACACCCCTGGCAAATCATATCAAGAGAACATGTCACTTTTAAACCGATGCTGCGTGAAACATGGTACATGAACATTCGATACGAGTCACTTTACTCATATTATGTCATACATACGTGCTATTTGTGAAACAGTTCAGGTTGTTTACTTGAAAGTTCTATTCTTGATTGAAAAATTAATATAAAGATTCCCGTATACGTAGCCTGGATAAACTGACCGAAATTAACGCATATTGCTGAATTGCTTTATAGGCTTGGGCGGGACCCAAAGGATCCCCCGAATATACTCAAGTGGTCTAATAAACCCTCATTTGAAAATAAACATGCATGCAAGCGACAGTATAATAAGAGTTATTGCTGGATTCTTCTCGAATCGGTTCCTCTGAATAGGGTAACGTCTGATCGTTCTTATCTGCGCCATATATATTCACGAAACAAAATAACGACATCAGCTGCAATATCCGTCTAGTATATGTGTTTTGCCAGATATAGCAGGCATTCTGCAACACACGAATAAATAACAATGTGTAAAAGGTAGCTGTTCAATTATTATCGTTGGAGGGAGGAGAGGGGGAATTACGCTGAACTTTAGATGGGCAATAATGCCCTAAACCACTTACAGGATACGACGATAAACGTAACGCCGTAGAATGACGACAAAACAACTCAAACGACCTGTGAGGAAATCCTGCCAAGGAGGGGCTCAGATGCATTCCCCTCCTTGTTCCGTAGATAGAGTGATTAACCTTTCCAGTTTTGATTCACTCCCAAAACACCGTCTTTACACGCGGTAATTGAACTCGAAGCGGTGTTGGTCCTCTGTAGAAAAACACATAATATGGAAGGCAGTGGTGGTTGAATAAATGAGGGCTGGCAATTCGTACCAAAAGCAAAAATGATAACATAACGTATTACCTATAAACGCACACGTTACTTATAAGTTATACGAAAAGACAAGCCCAACCTTAAAGGGGTAGCTTAGTTTTGGTAGAGAGGGCGCTGCACATCACAACTTTGTTGTGAGGTAATGAAAAACTGAGTGTCGAATTTGAGAGAACATGCAATTTTAATGGCAGAATAAACTTTATTTGGTCAAAATCGGTCCAGAAACGGCTGAAATATCAATTAACATATCTGATCTTATAATTATTTGGGGCCCAAATAATTAGATGATATTTTCAAAAAAAGAAGAAAAAAATGCCTTTTTAGAGAGCTTCCTCTTGTGTTTTAATGGCTCTTTTTGAATGATAACAGGCTTTTTACTTTAGTCGTTTGTAATTTTCCATGGTGGAGTTATAACTATTAGTTTATAATGTTACTGTCCAGGTTTGGTTACTAAAGTTCAGCCTTACCAAAACTGTACTACCCCTTTAAAGGGATCTAGTAACTTTGTTGACAAGTGCGAAATGTGATGAGTGCATGATTAATAAAATGTGTATTGGTGTGATATGATATTGTCCACAAAGTAATGTGTGAAAATTTCACGTTAATTGGATGTTTTTGGGCCGAGAAATTAGCAAAAATGCAAAGTGATATTAACTTACTCATTGCACTTACTTTGTACACTGCTTAAATTATCTCGTAGACAGTTTAACATCTGAACACTTCAATCGTAAATATCTTTTGAACGAAATGGAAATTTGAAAAAACGAAACATGTCCCGTGCTTTTATTGTTGATATGAATATGACAAGGTATGAGAGAACCACTAAGATTTCCACGTAAGTTTTGAGGATTTGGACGATGTTACTTAGTTCCTTTAAAATAAAGCATGTTTCTTTTTAGTCATGACTCTAGTTCAAAATACGACTAGGATACTAGTCAATAAAAATCGCCCTTTATTCCCCCTCTCCCGCGCGAGAAGTCGTAGCAATAAAAGTTAACTATTAACATCCAGCCGTTGAGCGCGCCTTGTCCAGTAGTTAAATCTGTCGCGACTGGCGAAACAAAAATGCGAACGTGTGTATTATTCGTGTACGTGTCCGGTCCATATAATAGGGATACATATACAGCCCAGGAAGTGGACTGGTTCAAAATACATAGCCTTGACGACCGCGGAATCTGATTGGTCAATACAGGCATGGCAGGAATGTCGTTATTAGTGAAGCTGTGTATAAAGTTTGCATACATTGAAGCCCAGATATTATGCCCGCGTTGGCTTTCCATAGAAAAAAAGACCTGCATGGTGCATTTTTATTACGTCCTATAAGTTTGTGGTTCTTACATTCTTTCGATTGACATGTTTGGCTATGTAAGCGTGATGTCAATGCGTCTCACAGGTCATTCCCACCAGAAGAAATGACGTAATGGGGAAGAAGATTGTCAGTATCAAACGGGCAATAAAATGGCATCGTCTTACGTTCTGCCAATGAAACTCCCGTTATGGGTCCCAAATTAATACGTGCTAGACGACTGAAGAGGCTGTTTGAAATTACTATAACGGCTCATCCAGAGATGCAGATCAAAATAGTCACTGATACAATGTATTTACATACATAGAAAGATAGCAAGATATATAGAATTCGTTAAGTAAGTACCGAGTGACACAAACGTTTCTTTATCATAGTCATCTAAATTAATGAATAGATTATGGCGCGACATTAAACGCGTACATGTGGAATCATGATTTTCTCCCAAGTATATGAAGCAATGGGCGGTTCGCTGACCCTAAACTAGGTGCATCATGAGGGCCGTATATTTGGGGGTGGGGGTGGAGGTAGGGGAAGTAGGGAAAGAGTGGAGGTGCAGCCCTACCTTTCCAAATTCACACATGTAGTATGTTTGATGACTCAATAAATAAGGCATCTTTATAAAGTGAAATATTTCAGCGTTCATATGTTTGAACGCTCCCAAAACTTGTTTCCAATACTCCAAATAGCTTCCAAATAATCCCTTTCCGTGGGATCGGCGCAGTTGCGTAGCTACGAGGGGCATGGGGGGGGGGGGGGGGGGGGGGGGGGGCTTGTGCCCTTTATAACTTGAAAGCAAACATTGAAGAAAAAAAAAAATTAGGTGTGCCACCACCCCCCCCCCCCCCCCCCACCCCCCACCCCCAAATAGTATGTCTGGCCTATGTGGTTACTTGATCTGAGAGGAGTACCGCCCCGCCTCGTGTTTCGTGTCAAATTGGCGGGAATGAATCTAACTTTTAAAGGGGTAGTTCAGTTTTGGTATAGAGGGCGCTTCACGAAATAATTTTTCTTTAAAATGATAACAGGCTTTTTACTTAGTTGTTTGTAATTTTCTATACCTTTCGAGCATGGTGGAGTTATAACTATTAGTTTGTAATGTTATTGTGCAGTTTTTGGTTACTAAAGCTCAGCCTTACCAATACCGTACTTCCCCTTTAATGTATGTCCCCCGCCTCGAGAGACCCTGGCTACTCGATGTAATGCATATTAATGTAAACATAATCAATTATTTATTAACCATGATTACCCTCGCGGGTTATTAGTGTCATACTCATTACTCTCCAAATCATAATTATTTGACTAAGCATCACTCATGTGTTATACAGTGTTAAAAAAGGGCAGAAATTGCGTTTTTGTAATAATCAGTATTAACCCCTTGCATGCCTACGAATGTTTGCATTTATTGTAGAGGCAATACAATGTACACCAGGGTCCCTGTTATGAACACTGGTATATACTTAAAGTAACTAAATCTAGTTCATCGGATGTAAATGTTTTGCCATGTTTGGTAAACATTCATAATCACATTATGATTGAATCCTGAAGTGGTCCTGAAATGGGCTTTGCAACCGTTTGTCTATACTTTATATATGTTTACTTACTTTCTTTTCATTTTAAATGTACTTTATATGTTTGTTTTTAAAACTTGTATGTACATATAATATGGATTTCGGAAATAATGACACACAAACAAACAAACATTGGAAATTAATAAATACATCGCATGAATATAATTACGTAGATAAAACTACCACGGACGGCGAAAATATGTCCATGCATTGTGTTATTTCAATTGTAATTAAATTAAATTAAATTCAATTCAATGTTATGTTTTTTTCTAACCAAACTAGATCTATTGGAAATATATAGAGAGATCCAGTAAAATGCTCATATTGTAAGATGGGTACTGTTTGATACACTCAGGAGAACTGATTAACATACAAGTACACCGAGACAGGAACAGGGCAGGAAAAACAGATGCACATCATGCACATGACGGTACTTTCAAAATGAGTGAGGACGATTTATTTCTACGATCTAGAACTGGTAGTATGGCAAACCATCCAATTATAGCGTACATTCTTGCTAAAGCATATTCCAAATATAATGGTGTATACTATGTTCTGTCCCCTAATTCCTTGATTTCGCCGGGGCTATTAATATCTACTGTTTTGATTTAGTTTGATTTATGATTCATTTTCCGAGCGCACGAACATTCATGAAGCCATTACGCGGGATGTCAATTTCAATCAAACAATAACAAATCATTCAGTCCGATCCTCGATTCATGTTCTCTGATGGGATTTATATAATCAAGCAGTCGATCGGTTTCATTACCGTTTCAAGATCATCACCATGGCTACGAACGATATGAAGTTGTGTCGTCTAATATACAGTGAAAATGGTATTTAGACAAGAAAACCTTGCAATGATTCTCACTTAGCTGGTACGTGTTTCCCAGTTTAGGTCTATACCTGCCCTCGAGAATAAATATGTTAAAGCTGCTAGGATTTTCTGTGAGCCACTCTAGCGAAATCCTCTAATCCATGGTTTATACAAGTAATATAATGGTTATCGGGTTATACTTATTAATACAAATAAATCATAACGATAAATCCCTCACGCATCTGGCAAATAATAATCATTTTATACGAACTGTATATTTTGTGTTCGAGTATGCGAAAACAAGGATAAAGAGTAATGTCGAACAAAAACTGCCAATGCACATAAACACACACACACATACACACACACACGCACACACACACACACACACACACACACACACACACACACACACACACACACACACACACACACACACACACACACACACACACACGCACACACGCACACACGCGCACACGCGCACACACGCACACACACACACACACACACACACACACACACACACACACACACACACACACACACACACACACACACACACACACAGTCTGCGTTTTTAACATCGCGATCTCCCTGCAATGCCCTGTGGGCTACTTCAATTAATTATGTGGGTGTCAGCATCTTTTAAAATTTAATTGTCGGAATTCTTTTTTATACTAAATTATTTATATACAGTCATTTAATGTGAGATTAAACAAACACATTGTACGTTCAATGAATGGCACTGACAAAAGCCGTTACTAACTGGTAAAATTGATATTATACATTTGTATACTAATATTAGTATACAAAATATGTCACCATGTTTTTGTTTTGTATTATTACATGTAGTATGTTTAGTCCACGTGTTCACACGTTGCATTTACGCTATTGTGCAAATGAACCCGTCTGGAAACAAAATAGTTTCACCTGACATTCACTATTAATACACTGAAATAAAACAAAACGTATATACAACCGTATTCAAGTGAAGATCAACATTTATTGCACAATATTGGATTTTAATACGTGTGGTTTGCGGTTGCACCATGTATAAGGAGAGGATTGGTGAGTCCTGAGAATGACTGTTGGTATTCTTTCTAGGATAGTCCTAAAAAGGACTGTGATAGTATAGAAAGGACTGTTGGTATTCTTTCTTGCAGTTATAGTTATTGGAAGGAGAGGGTTGGTGGTTGGATTTTATTCTATATATGTGAAGGATCTTCTCAATGCCCATGTGCCGCTTGGAAGGAATGCTCCCCAGGGAGTGGAGATGGTGCACACAATGTGTGCTGGTTTGCATTGTATCCTATGACCGGGGGTAATATTATCATTGTAAAGCGCTTAGAGATGATTATCAATCAATATTAGGCGCTATATAAATCGAGTATATTATTATTATTATTATTCTGAATTCAGTAGCAGTTGCCATGTAAATACGTGGTTTGATATACATGGTTATAATTATTAAACAGAAAATTATGTGTGCTTCACGAAGATCTATTTCATTGTGATTGGACACGCTCTGAGATGGATGATGTTTTTCAGGTCATACATGCCGCGGTTCACTCGATGACGTCACGTATTTACGCGATGGAGTAGGACGCGCTGAATCCTTTGTACGTCACAGATGAATCGGAGTAGAAGCGCACGTACATAGAGCTCCCGGATGTTGTGATGGGGCTAGGGAGGTCAGTGCCGCACAGCTTGGCGAGAAGGGTGCCAGTTGCATCACTACCCTCGTACACCTGCCAAACAAACATACATACAAACAGTCAAACAAACATACAAACAGACAAACAAACACTCAGACAAGAACTTGCACTTGTCAATAAAGTGACTAGATACCTCCAATACTATTGCCACTTGTCTCATTGTAATACTGATATAATAATGACAATATTGTCGCATGTTTGACACGCAAATATTACATGGTCTCTATGCGCCGTTAGAAGTTGAAAATTAAAGGAAGGTTAAGCTAATTTTTGTAGTTCATTTAAAAACCAGCATGCAGACTATATAATGTGCACATTATATAGTCTGCATGGGTTAATTATTGGTATAATAGTGAGTCATTGACTGACCTCGACGCCGTCGTAGGCGCAGGAACTTTGGTTCTCAACGTCAAAGCTGGTGAACGTGAGGGTCACAGTCTCCTTGGCCACTCCCTGGACGGTAAATGGACAGTTTTCGCTGCTGCCGTAGTTGTTCGGAAAGTTGGGCGAAGCAAATGTGCCACTCTTCTCGGTATATACGTCACCACAAGCTTTAGGATACAACAACAGTATAATATCATAAATATTCACGTTTGTAAGCCCCTCGCCCTCAATTAAACAGATTCGCAAGAGAAAGGGTCCTTTTTAAGAATAAACGGCATTATAACACTGAATGGAATTTCCACGCTAGCTAGTGTTACACTTTGTGGTATGCCGACTTCTTCATCGTGCTGTAACTCCATTATTTTATGGAATTGTAAGATGATTTCATCCCCAAGGATTTAGAAAATGTGAAATAACTAACCAACATAGAAAGACCAAAAGAGTCAAGTTCGGTAACTCGCGTTACATTAAGGGCACGACACAACTGGGTACACCTAGATCTGTAAATCTCCATCTATAAAGTGATCCTGCTTTAATATATTACTAGCAAATTAACCCGTCTCCAGATCTTTGAGTGAGATATGTATGTTGTACAGTGTGTTGTGGTTTTTAACTCGTTATTGTTTGATATGTTCTGGGTCCCGTTGCAGAAAGAGATACAATCGATTGTAAGTTACGATTGATTGTAAGTCTGAAAAATTGCGCGTTTCAACCAATCAGATTTGCGCATCCAGATCACATGACCAGACTTACAATCGATTGTATCTCTTTCTGCAACGGGGCCCTGTAGTAAAACATTTGGTTAATTAATGGATTATATGTTTGTATGGTTATGATATGGAAAAGTTGCTGTTAAGGTAAAAGGGAGTTTGGGACAAACTGAATATTAGTAACCAAAACCTGCACCATAACATGACAAACTTATACACATAACTCCACCATGCTCGAACGGGATATACATAAGGAAATTGTATACACAGTGTTATTACAAGATAGCGATAGCTTCCCGTTTGCATCCGTTTTTATATAGGTTATGACACAAATCTCATTTTACTCAATATTTAACTGGTAACCTGAATATGTTCAGGTTATCAGGTAAATATTGTAAGGAATATTGAGTAAAATGAGAGTTTTGTCGTTGTTTGAACCAACTTAGACACGGGTGCAAACGGGAAGCTATCGCTACCTATCGCTACAATTTGTATATTTGACAGATTATTTTGTTTTGTATTTATTAATGTTTTTTGGCGGGGGAGGGGTTGTGGCAGTCTTTATTTTTTTTTATTCAGAGACAAAGCGTAAGACATTCTAATGAATCATTGTTATTACGATTATAATTAATTATAATAATCATAATAACGATGATAAATAATAAATAATGGGCACCATGCATGCAGTGTATGAGAGAGAGAGAGAGGGGAAAGTGTGAGTACCGCTTGTAAAAGGTCTCGATACCACTTTTTAGTGGTCTCGACCATCATAATCAATGGTCTCGGCCCACGAGGACACAACGGATCTCGGTCTCGTAGTCATCGCATAGTCGGTCTCTGTCTCGGCCTCGAAAACTTTTGACGGATCTTGGTCTCGGCTTCGGAAATTTTTGGCGGATTTTGGTCTCGGCCTCGAAAATTTTGAAGGATCTTAGTCTCGGCTTCGAAATTGTTTGACGGATCTTGGTCTTGGCCTCAACAATTATGGACGGATCTCGTTTTCGGCTTCGAAAATTGTTGACAGATCTCGGTCTTGGCCTCAACATTTTTTGACGGAACTCGGTATAAGCTTCAACATTTTTTTTACGGATCTCGGTCTTGGCCTTGACAATTTTGTATAGATCTCGGTCTCGGCTTCGAAAATTACTGACGGATCTACGTGGGTCTCGGTTTCGGAAAATTTTGACGGATCTCGGTCTTGCCCTCAAACTTTGTTGATGGATCTGGGTCCCCCCACCCCCGCTTACTCGCTCTCTCAACCAATGGTCTCAGCCTCGGAAATTTCGATATAATAACCCACCCCCTCCCCCCTTTACCGCTTGTAAAAGGTCTCGAGACCACTTTTTAGCGGTCTCGACCATCATAATCAATGGTCTCGGCCCACGAGGACACAACGGATCTCGGTCTCGTAGTCATCGCATAGTCGGTCTCTGTCTCAGCTTCGAATATTTTTGACGGATCTCGTTCTCGGCTTCAACAATTTTGGGAGGATTTTGGTCTCGGCCTCGAAAACTTTTGACGGATCTTGGTCTCGGCTTCGGAAATTTTTGGCGGATTTTGGTCTCGACCTCGAAAATTGTTGACGGATCTCGGTCGCGGCTTCGAAAATTTTTCACGGATCTTGGTCTTGGCCTCAACAATTTTGGACGGATCTCGTTTTCGGCTTCGAAAATTTTGGACAGATCTCGGTATTGGCCTCAACATTTTTTGACGGATCTTGGTCTTGGCCTTGACAATTTTGTATAGATCTCGGTAAAATTACTGACGGATCTACGTGGGTCTCGGTTTCGGAAAATTTTGACGGATCTCGGTTTTACCCTCAACAATTGTTGATGGATCTGGGTCCCCTCATCCCCGCTTACTCGCTCTCTCAACCAATGGTCTCAGCCTCGGAAATTTCGATATAATAACCCCCCCCCCCCCCTTGAACAAATCCTGGGTATGCCAATTGTTGTAGTAGTATTATAGTAGTAGAAGTAGTAGTTCAGAAATGTAACCCCGACCCCCTCCCCCCCCCCCCCCCCCACGTCAGTCAGTCCATGCGCCATTTCTCAAATACCCTATTGAAACCTCTTTTGAAACTTTTAGAAAAGTTTAAGCATTTTAATTTTTTTTTTAATTATCGAATACATCTGGGCCCCAGATTTATTCCGATCGGATATATACATTTTATTGATATTTCAGCCGTTTCTGAACCGATTTTGATTAAATAAAGTTTATTCTGTCATTAAAAGTGTATGCTCTTTTAGATTTTACACTCAGTTTTTCATTATCTCACAAAACAATTATTTCGTGCAGCGCCCTCTATACTAAAACTGAACTACCCCTTACCTACAAACTATATCTTAATCAAAGAGGACACAAAACGTAGATAAATAAAAAATGGGATGATGATGATGATGCTGATGATGATGATGATGATGATGATGATGGCGATGATGAAGATAATGATGATTATCGTGATGAAGATAATGATGATTATCGTGATGAAGATGATGATGATGATGATTATAATGTTGATTAAGATGATGATGATGATTATAATGTTGATTAAGATGATGATGATGATGATGATGATGATGATGATGATGATGATGATGATAATGATGATGATGATGATGATTTGGGAATAAAGATGATGATGATGATACTTGTTATAATGATTTCATAGCGCATCAAACGAGTTTGATCTATGGATTTTAAATACTTTACCTGATGGCAATGAAAGTATTGCTTTGTAAATCAAGCATTCAGCGAAAACAAAATGTTATCATTAAATCAGTATTCAATTTTGCAATTTACCTCCCGGACTGATGGGTGTCTCGGGTGTTGCCATGGGTGCCCCCATTTCATAGGTAGCGGAGAATCCTGTTGCAGTGATGGAAGAGTCAGATTCAAACACAATCAACAGGTCGTTGCCACTGCTAGAGACCAAACCAGGCGAGCTGGTACCACAGAACTCCCCAATGAGCCGGGATGCCGAGGTTGCTCCATCGTAGATCTATACAGCATACAATCAAAATATCACGTCAATATTATCTGCTGTATTCTACACTACGGTCATAATTAATTACTATGCGTTATCAAAATAACTAGTAAGACATTGATGGGTTCATATTAAAGTGCTTCAGAATTCAGCATGTTCAGTGCAAGCAATTATGTTGATGCATGCCACTGCAGTCAATTCGAGAGCAGAATAGTCGCTGCTACACCACTTCCAATCAATCAACAAAAAACAAACAGACAGACAAACAAACTAAACAAATAACTAGCCAGCCAGCAAACCAATTACAGACCTACAACAGACCTACCACCCAACCACCCAACCATGCCAACCAACCAACCAACCAACCAACCAACCAACCAACCAACCAACCAACCAACCAACCAACCAACCAACCAACCAACCAACCAACCAACCAACCAACCAACTAACCAACCAACCAACCAACATGCCAACCAACCAACGAACCAGCCAACCAACCAGCTAGAAAAACAGCTAAAACAAAAACAACAGCACAAGAGATATCTAGCCAGCTCAACAACTAGTATTTTCTTACCCCATTTTTAAGTCACATAAGTTATGGTTGGCCAATCTTGTTACAGTTAGATGTATTCTTTGTCTATACATTTTGTATTCAAACAGCCATAAACTTGGCTGACCGATATATGTTTTTAGTTATATAGAGAACATTTATATTAAAGGGATAGTTGAGTTCTGGTAAGGAGAGTACAGTTTTAGTGAAACTGAATTTTAGTAACCAAAACCTGCATCATTACATTACAAACTAATAGTTATAACTAGAAAGGAACACTAAAATACAAATGACGTAGTAAAGATCATGTTATCATTCAAAAAGAGCCGTTAAAACGTAAGAGGGCGCTCTCTAAACACTCATCGGTTTCAACCATTTTGAATAAAATATTGTGCATGTGATGCTTTGTTGAAATAGTGATTAGATAGAGAAATGACCAACAACTATTTAAATACCTATTTTGTAACTTTTTGAAAAGAGGAAGCATTTTTTTGAATTTTTAACGGCTGGTTCAAAATTCTCTAATAAACCCGGGGCCCCGGGTTTATTACAAATTGTTATATTTATGGATATTTCAGCCGTTTCTGAACCGATTTTGATCAAACAAAGATGATTTTATTGTTTAAATATTATGCTCTTTCAAATTTTACACTCAGTTTTTCATTACCTCACAAACCAATTAAGTAGTCTAGCGCCCTCTCTACCAAAACTCAACTTTCCCTTTAACTCCGACACTCACCGATACGACATCGTATTGACAGCTAGACGCCGACTCGAGGTCGAATGCATTGAAATTGACGTTGACCACGTCGTCGCCATCGGTGCTGAAGAGATAGCTGCAAGACAGGCTGTTGGCGTAGTCGAGGGGGTAGTAAGGGCTGATGAAAGAACCGGATGCCTCGGTGAAATCTCCACCACAATCTAGAACAAAAAATACAATGAGAACAGTCATAGCTTTAATATTTATAATGATTCTAATAATCTCTTTGATTTCTGAAAAGGCAAAAGAACATTGCTCAGTCGCTTTGATTTCTGATGGCGGACGGTCAAATTGGGGGAAGACGAGTCTATCCTTTCACTCAACATTCCATTTATCATCATGATTTGTTTTTTCTCAAAATTTACTGGATTGCAACCCTATTCAACACTTTAACTTTATAACTCAAAATATTACTACTGTCATTTTTATGATTACCAGTCCCAAAGCAACCCGCCGTGAAAAAACAACAACAACAACATAATTATATACAACCGCTGTCTATCCCCTGCCCCGGATGTATCCAATCAGGAATCACGATCTTCATTCAGGGGGGTGTTTCACAAAGATTCTTAGTTGATCTTAGCACTAAGATGGTCTTAAATATTATGGAAAGCCACTAGTGTCTTGAAAGAGTTTTGTAATTATTATTTTGAAATGCATACAATGTTGATTCTAATCATATATCAAAGAGATTTATGATCTTCACATAAAATTCATGACATTTCTTTGATAATTAGAAAATATATATATGATTTGAATCAACATTTTATGCATTTCAACATAACCTATACAAAACTGTTTAAAGACACCAATGGCTTTCCATAATATTTAAGACCATCTTAGTGCTAAGATCAACTTAGGATCTTTGTGAAACACCCCCCAGGTCTAATACGATCCTCTGTTTAATTATTATCAAATATTAAAACAGATACGTGTGTAACTTTATAATAACAGTGTCATGAATGCAAAGGTCAATTACATCTATACCCATATACTAACAATCTTTGCCAAATTAATTGGCACGTGGCTATTTCGTCGCAATTACGATGGCAGTTAGCATATTAATTAGAGATCCGATCACTATATACTTACTACATGCACAGTTAGTAGACCTACATACGGAAACAAGAGATGTGCGCTCTATAGTGCGCATGTACACTTACTCGCAAGGGGTGGGATAGTGGCCGCTGGATCCGGTGGAGATCCGCCTCCGCTGCCTTCTCCAATGTACAGCAGCAGGTTAGGAGATCCGGTTCCTGGATTGCTTACGGCCCCGGCGATCGACTTGGTCCAGAGAGCGTCGGTGACCTCAGAAGGAGTCAGAGTGGGTTCCATTCCTAGGATGACGGCAGCGGCACCTATAGCCACACGGCGAATCCATTCAACACATATTGTGAATTAATACGAATCGAGATTTATACGAATTCAACAATATATAATTAAAAACGTAACATGTAAACATTTGGAGGAGTTTGGTGGATATTCAGCTACTTACCAGCAACGTGCGGTCAAACCATGGAGGTACCACTGATGTACTAGTAGTTGCCGTGTTACTACTGATACTAAATAACATTTATACTTGATGCGACGTGGGGAAAAGCCATAGAGGCATGCTCTCTGACTGCATAACTTGCCATGTTACAGCCCTTACTACACAACATAAACTTACCAGCGGTATGGGGGCAAGCCATGGAGGTACCACTGATGCTGCAAGTAGTCACCATGTACCAGTACCATACACAACATACACTGTCTTATTACCAGCGACGTCTTGGCAAACCATAATAATTGAAGAGCTTATTCCCAAAAGGGGCTATATCCACTTTTTCAATTTCTGAGAAAATCTGGTTTCTTTGTCCAACTTTGTACACGTGTCTATGGGAATATGAAAATTGATCGTTCCATATCTTGATTTTGATCTCGTAATTTGTCCTAAAATTCAGATTTCTAGATAGCTACATAGCTTATTAATGCGCTGATATCGTTAATTCATTTTTTATGGAAAGTGGATATAGCCCCTTTTGGAATTAAGCTCTTCATATGTAGGTACACATGAATGAACCATGGGAGGTTCCTCCTCGATTGAACTAATGTTTGCCATATTACTACCATTACTACTTGTCCAGCAACGTAGGGGCAAGCCATGGATGTACCACTGATGGTACCAGTAGTTGCAATGCTGATTACAGATACTTACCAGCGACGTGTGGGCAAGCCATGGAGGTACCACTGATGGTACCAGTAGTTGCCGTGCTACTAGTATTACTACACTAAAATCAGATACTTACCAGCGACGTGTGGGCAAGCTATGGAGGTACCACTGATGGTAGCAGTATAATTGCCGTGCTACTAGTATTACTACATGATCAGATACTTGCCAGCGACGTGTGGGCAAGCCATTGCGGTACCGTGCACTGATGGTACCAGTAGTTGCCATGCTACTAGTATTACTACATGACTACAGATACTTACCAGCGACGTGTGGGCAAGCCATGGAGGTACCACTGATGGTATTGGTGGCATCGCTACCATCGATCCATGAGGATGTAATGGAGACTCCTGGGGCAAAGATATCCACACAGGTTCCGTAGTTGGAGAAGGAAGCGCGCACGTCAGTGTTACTGGTGGCACCAACGGTGATAGCCTGTCAATATTTAAATTCCGTATTAATTTTTGCATTTTATTCCTATCTGAATTCAAGTAAAAATACAACCATTCAAATATTCATTATAGTAATACACACACAATTTACAAAATGAAGGAAGCATTAAGCTGTCAATCTGTTTTCAGTATTAGCAATAGGAAATCACACATAAAGAAGTAAAGCAATTGAAAACAGGATATAGTTCATTAACCATCCAAACAATAACAATAATATAATAATATAAACAATTAATCATTAATATCGAAACGGGGGTGGGGGGGGGGGGGCAAAATTAAATAGCTATATAGAGACTTGATACAATTTCGTGCAGACAAGATTGATTAGTTATCTCGATTTTTAAGCATGTTAACCGAAGTGCCTTAATTCAATTTTCAACATAAATCATATTTACGAGGGCCATCCTAATAACGAGCTTCAAAATATTTCAATTAGGATAGCCACTTTCAAACGCAAATATAGGTATTAAGTCATCATTCATGACACCCTCATCGGCCAATTAGTGGTTCACAGTAACTTAAGCAAATGAAAGAGTGGCTTTATATATGTGACACCATCGATCCATAACATGTGCTCATCGGTTGTAAGATTGGACGCCATACTCATGATAACAGTTGTTGGTTACTCCGACTATGCCCCAATGTAGACTGTTTCAAAAGGAACTGTTGTGTGGACCAAGAAAGCTCATGCATGTTGACTGCGTTCCAGTAGGATGACATTCGACAAGGGTATAGCCCCAACCCCATCCGAAATACGTTGTGTGGGCGCCATTCTCACCATGTTCGTTGTTGTTTTTGTCGTTGTTTTTGTTTGGTATTTGTTTAAACAAAATAAAGAACCATAGACATTGTTCACAATTCGACGTGTTCAACTCACATTCTCGGCGCGAGCAGGCGAGTGGGTGCACGCGTCGTTATCTTCGTTCCCAGCCGCGACAGCGACGGTGATACCGGCGTCGATCATGGTTTGGATAGCGTCATCAGTAATCTGACTGACTCCACCACCGAGGGACATGGAGGCGACCGATGGTCCGCTGGCCGTCTGAGCGACCCAATTGCAACCTGGTGTGAGCGGAAATTATTGATTCAATATTCAATCACAATTTTGTATATAAAGTTATGTTAGAAAACAGCATAGCAATTGATACAAATTACTTGGTATATAATCTGCGGGTACTCTTGATTCTGCCGCAATGCTCTTACCCGACATGAGGGTGTTCTACAACATTACAGTTTTCGTTTTACACAGAGACTTTCTCAGCTATAATTTATTCAACAGTCCTTTTCCCGATATGATGGCCAGTATAATATCAACGACAACAGCAGTACAAATTGAAAATGAAACATCATTATTTCCCTTTCTTATTCATATCTAATTTCGATTTTACTTTTTGTCTCAATTGTAATTTCAAAAACAAGAAAGAGTAGCTGGGGATGTCCGCTAAACGTTATATATATAGTAATTTGGAAAAACAATGACATCACTGAATGGACGAGTTTTAAAAAGACAAAATGATTGAATAAAATAATATATGAATTAATGGTTTAGATAAATACATTATTAGATAAAGACATTAACAAATATAAACATGAATAATATAATTGATTTACTTATTACTTAATCAATTAATGAAGACTATGAACTAGTACATGATTTAATGAACGAGCAATCTTACACGTGACGAAAAAATCAGATATCTCTCATACATTACCAATTAGAATTAAAAAGAAAACAATTAAAACAAATAGTACCCAACGTAACATACAATTTATAAACAATATTTACCATCGATGACACCTGAGTAAGCACCGGATCCCTGGCAGTTAAGCACACGAACTCCGATCAGGTTTGCCGCTTTAGCCACACCATACTGTGTGCCACCAACGGTTCCCAAACAGTGGGTCCCGTGTCCATTGCAGTCAGCACCCTACACAAAAAAAGACATAGCAAACAATCAAACATATCAACAATCAACATACACACACATATATACACACATAGACAAACAAACACACACGAACAAACAGTCATACAAACACATTGTATACACAAACAAACAAACATATACACAAACAATTAGGCTGAAATCAAAGACTATAGCAATATACATGCAAAATGATGTTGATACTGTTACTAATTTATTGACTGTTTTCTTTTTATTATGAGGAACTGTTTTACTTATACGAGTATCATACATCTTCTAAAATGAACACAATAAATACAATATCATCTGCTCCAACTACCACGCACCTGTATATAAAGTCTACATTGTTATTAAGACTAATTTGCATATATCCTTTGGTAGGTATAATTATGGTGGATATGTTTGACTGTAATATCGAATGAATCCAGAGTCATCAATTGAATGTGTCAACTCTTTAACAAACCAAGCGCAACCAGCGCATGTATTGTTGGCATTAATGTTGGCGTGAGTCGACTATTAAAGTTCGATTCCTCATAACATCGAATTTATTAAAACAATTAAAGATGATAATGAAGACATCAAACTTACGTCTCCGCCGATAGCATCATATCCGTTCGACGAGCGACCAGCGTAGTCGTTGTGTCCGACGTTGATTCCAGTGTCAATGACGTAGACGTCGACACCACTGCCGTCACCGATGGGTACGTACACGTCATCGAGTGGGAGAGCGAGCTGGTCGATGCGGTCGAGACCCCAAGAGGCGACCGAGCTGGCACGGGCGATGCCGTCTTCCTCGATGTACTCCACGGCGTCAGAAGCACGGAGCTTTGTTGCAAAGTAGGTGTATAGAATCCGATAACAAATATTTAATGATTTTAGTAGGAAACTACAACTATTTTAAAGGAAATTACGACATTTCTGAGGTCACAAGCTTGAGTTTTCTTCTTTCGACGCATAATTTCAACTAATAAGGAATGGGTGATCATAGTAAACTTGTCAATCTGACATAAGCGGTTGTTTATCATAACTTTCTATTATAATTTAAAATGACATTTAAATAGCTATATTTATTGAAGCCGCTCTTCTCAAGTCAATCATCGATTGCACATTGGGAAGAGTTAACTAAATGGGGACAACATAGTCGGTGGGTATACATGTATATATTTACAGTATACTCGTTTCACCGCCATGACTAATGATGTGTTAACTTACTTACTGACTAAGCATCTACCGAACTCATCAATCAACTAACAAATAATCTCATTGACTACATTATCTAAATACATAACTAAACTAATTAACTTACTAATTATTTCACTAAATAACTAACTAAGCAACCAGCTAGCGAGGTTACTGACTAGATAATACATATCTAACTAAGTAAATAACTAACCAGCTAGCTAGCTAACTAACTAACTAACTAACTAACTCACTCACTCACTGAACTGATTTACTAACTTACTAATTAACGAACTAACTAACTGAATAACTAGATAACGTACTAACTAAATATCTAACCAACAAATGAACAAACTATCTAACTATTGAACTATCTAACTAACAACTGAACTATGATAAACTAAATCGAGATGTACTTACACGCTCAACCATGCGGTCGCTCAGCTGCGCGGCAAATCCAGGGAACAGTTTGTTGTATCTATAGTAGACTTTGGGGTTTCCAAGGCTGTTGATGGTGGTACCGACATCGTGTCCCGCCTGGATCAAACAAACAATACAATGAAGAAAAACATAAATAATACAAATTGCATTACTGATTACTGAGAGTATCATTTCCGGAATGTATTACATCGTTGTGTCGGTCAAGAAATACTTGTTGCTGTGCTGTATAATGTATTATGTTTGTTGTACGTAGCCACTAAATCAGGTGCGGGAAAGAATTATGTCCCCTGTTGTTGTTGTTGCTGTTTGTTTTGCAATAAATCGCTCTGCTTGAGCACGGCATTGAACAACTTGCCTGCGGGTGTTTCACAAAGATCCTATTAAGTTGAACATAACTTTAAGTTGGACTCAAAAAATATGGTAAGCCATTTGTAGCCTTTAACGAAAATATATTCAATTATAGCAAAAATGCAAGTATTGTAAACTTTTCATAAATGTTACATCAAGAAAATGAAATCTCGTTGATAATATAAACTATATATGATTTGAATCAACATGTTATGCCTTTTAAAAATACTTTTACAAAAATGTTTCAAAGAAATTAATGGCTTTCCATAATGTTTAAGTCCAACTTAGAGTTAAGTTCAACTTAGGATCTTTGTGAAACACCCCCTGGGTTGTGATTTTTTCACGTGACAGTGTCAAGTATAAGCATCCATAAAGCCACAATGTTTTATCCTGGCAACATGGTTAATTAATAGGCAATAAAATTAAGCAGCATTTTAAACTGTTGATTCTAATAAAATACCAAAGCTGGTGAACTTTCATACTAAGTCGCAATCATATATTTTTTTTATTGATCACGTTCAACAGGTAAATGATTCGGATTTATTTCAACTTTATAGTACATAGCCAGATCCAGACATTCAAGATCAAGAAGATTGCAAATCGTGTTAGCAACATACATAACTAAGATGCACAATGATGTCACTGAAAACGATATAAGTATGTAGTAATGAAATAGTATATACATTTATTGTAAGTATTTTTTAAGTTAATACCTTAAGTTTGACGATGTATCGTCCCGGGATGCGTTCGGTGCTTGTGAGGAGAGGGGCCAGCCTGGCCGAAGCCACGGCTGCAAGTAGCAGCACGATCAGAACTCGCATGGTGGTATCTGACACGATCAATGGGAAATATTCGATGAAACGATACATTATGAAAGATGACAATCAATTACGTTAAAGGGATAGTTGAGTTTTGGTAGAGAGGGCGCTAGACTACTTATTTTTTTCGTGAGGTAATGAAAAACTGAGTGTAAAATTTGAAAGAGCATAATATTTAAATAATAAAATCATCTTTGTTTGATCAAAATCGGTTCAGAGACGGCTGAAATATCCATAAATATAACAATTTGTAATAAACCTGGGGCCCCAGGTTTATTAGAGAATTTTGAAAAAGCCGTTAAAAATTCAAAAAAATGCTTCCTCTTTTCAAAAAGTTACAAAATAGGTATTTAAATAGTTGTTGGTTATTTCTCTATCTAATCACTATTTCAACAAAACATCACATGCACAATATTTTATTCAAAATGGTTGAAACCGATGAGTGTTTAGAGAGCGCCCTCTTACGTTTTAACGGCTCTTTTTGAATGATAACATGATCTTTACTACGTCATTTGTAATTTTGTGTTCCTTTCTAGTTATAACTATTAGTTTGTAATGTAATGATGCAGGTTTTGGTTACTAAAACTCAGTTTCACCAAAACTGTACTCCCCTTACCAGAACTCAACTATCCCTTTAACTTACAATAGTGTGTCTTCATGATAAGGCACATCCATTGTACCGAGGACTGGACAGTATCAGAAATATCCCAGAACCATGGACCATAGAAACCAACTGCGTAAGTCTCACCCGATTTAAACCCTAATATCTTAGAATTACCATTTAATATAAAAAATAGTTTTAAATTAAATTCATTATTATGAGAGTTTATCGATTTATCTGTGCTGTTTAATCAAAAAAGTTCAGGAACGCAGATGTGTTAGAAACTGCCATTTAAAGGATGAAGGCAGTGAAGTTTCCAGTGGCAAGTTGATTCTCTTCGATGAAGAACTAATAAAGAGATAACGTAATAAGGATATAGTACGGAAATTTATGAATTCAAAAAAAAAGAAAGAAAACAAACGAGTTGTGAAAGGACTGTTTTATTTAACCACTCTTCAAAACCAATTGATTTCTAATTATTCTTATTGCTAAATAACTGCGAAGAATATAAGTTAAAGTTCTCTTCGCTCCTGTATCTGTTTGTTAAAAAGTTGTTTTTCCGCGCAACTTCGAGATGGCTAGCTTTGTGACAAGACTTCACCTCTGAATTTCAGGAACGAATGTGGCTGCAGATGGTTGTGTGATAGTCGCGTTCGCCTGTATATACGTGGTTCATGCTTGTCATGCATTCAGCTCAGAGCCTCAGACTCAATGCCTTGTCAAAATGGCTAAGTGCAGCTTCTCGAAACGAAATCACCTAATCGACATGGTAGTCACCGACACTATAGCTTACCTTGAAATCTTGGCCGGATCGGAGATGAGGAATAACAAGACAGTCGAAATGTATCCAATTTATATAGTATTATCTGTACACGTATTTTGGCTGTGAGCCAAAACAATGTCTAGCATATGGTCAAGTTCATCTAATTTCACGCAGTGATAACCTCATAATTAATACTTTATCTAATATTTTATCTAATACTTATATAGAAAATATTATCCAGACAATTGCCGACAGTTTGTCGCTACCCTTTGTAGATTAACATGATTAAATGGATAGTGCAGTTCCGGTAAAACTGAACTTTAGTAACTGTTCTAATTAAAAACGAAACAGGTATAATTCGATGATGCTTGGATGGTGGAAAACACCTATAAACGGCTAAGTTAAAGGGCTTTTTGCATTAAAAAGCAGTCGTGAATAAAAAGAGGGCGCTTTCCAGACACCTGCACGACGTTTCAAGCATTGCTTAGTTATAATCAAAATGTGAATGTTAATTTTTGTTAAAATAATAGCTCAATCAAAATACCATCAAAACATTATTTTAAAGCCACTTTGGTGGTATATTTTCATAAATGAGTAGCATTTATACATATTTTATTATAATGATTAAATACATGTTGGGCCCCCAATAGTTTAATTCAAATAGAAAATTATGTATGGATATTTTAGCCGCTTCTGAACTGATTTTGTTAAAAAACAAAGTGTATTCCGTATTTAAAATCGTGTGCCTTCCCCACCCCCCCCCCCCCCCCCCCCAATGTTACACTTAGTTAGTCATTATTTCATCCAACATATTTCTTGAAGCGTCCTCTAAACTAAAGCTGTACAATCCCTTTAACGACTATGACATTGACATGTCTTCTTTGAAGCTAAATGCATTTTATCTGTATCCAATAATCATGTTATTGATCTCATTATTATCATATCGCTTTTATTTTCTTTAGAAAAACAAATATGTTATTAGAACAAACAAGACACATTATGTTCGTTTCACACTCCCTGTTTAATCATTTATCATGAATGATGAAGTTGAATGTCCGACTTTATGATAAACCTAAATATGAAGAGCTTATTTCCAAAAGGGGCTATATCCACTTTTTTCAATTTCGGAGAAAATCAGGTTTCTTTGTCCAACTTTGTACACGTGCCTACAGGAATATGAAAATTGAACGTGCCACATTTTGATTTTGATCTCGCAAATTCGTCCTAAAATTCAGATTTCTAGATAGCTACGTAGCTTATTAATGCGCTGATATCGTTAACTCATTTTTTTGAATTTTTATGGAAAGTGGATATAGACCCGTTTGGAATTAAGCTCTTCAATTATATTGAAGTTTGGGATAATTAATTTAAATGCGAATGTAACAATTGCTATATTATATTATTTATACTATGTATGTTTTGATGTTCAATGTACACTGATCCTTTCATCACTGCTGCTGATCAGTTTGAAATGTATACCAAAATAAATAAATAAATAAATAAATAAATAATTAAACTGCAGTTCGCCATTTTGAACATAGGGTAGTTTGTGTGTATTGCATGAAGCTGCTGAGCCAGTATGTATTGTTACACACTATGTGGAAGATGTCACAGCGAATCTGATTTACGAGACCAAGCTGCCTTTAATTCTTTTGACTCCTAACTTATGTGTTTATCTGGCGTACAGTTATAATGTAACCAGACGTTAAAGGGACTTAGTAACATTGTCCAAATCCTCAAAATAAAATTTTTATTCTAGCGGTTCCCTCATACCTTGTTGTATTCGTATTAACAAAAAAATCATGGGACAGGTTTCGGTTTTTCAAATTTCCCTTACAAAGATATGTACGAATGAAGTATTCAGATAAGAAAAACTCAGGTGGAGTTTTGAAACCGTGTACAAAGTGAGTGCAATGAGTTAGTGAATATCAATTTGCATTTTCGCTCATTACTTGGCCATGCAATGTCCATTTGACTTGAAATTTTCACACAATACCCTGTGGACATATGAGATAACAACACTATACATTGCATCAACCATTCATCACTTTTTGCACATGTCAACAAAGTTACTAGATCCCTTTAAAGATTGTCAGGCTGACGATGTAGAGGGCACTGTTCGAAATGCTACACGTTGGTTCGAACATTTGTAACAACGCTAGTGTTGCGCACTACATAACGTTGGGCCAGTGGACCAGTTCGTAGTTACAATCTGCGCATGCGCATTACAAAGGTCAATCGTACCAATGCGGCATTCATCGAATTGAAAGGACTGGATAAGGTTCTTTACTTGTTATTCTTGAGTACATCGATTGGAAAATTCCTTGTTGCGTAGGTTGATCAATTGTTCTCATGAAAGTAACAAAGGAAATCCCATGACAACCATCTGCCACTCTGAACATGACTGCACAGAGTAAAAGCTTTATATTCTACCCATGATTGTAGAATTCAATGGTCAAGGGGTCAAACGACCCATATCCGGGTCCCATATGCTATCTACGAACTGGTCTATTACGCACGATGACCGTGCACACTGCGTTGGCAATATGGCACCGCCCGTTCATGGTATGATCTTAAATACGAATCAGTACCAAAGTATAGGCCGGTTTCGTATTTCTCTAATAATTATCTTCGGATTTTCTCGTATAATCAGGTTCGCGGTGCCATCTTGTGAACGCCTTGCGCACGGTGCGGAATACACACCGGCTTGGTGTTGTGTATAGTGCACACACTTAATAGCGTAGTTAAACACGGCGATCCGCAGTGCAATGTAGCATCGCCACGCTTTACAATCTTTAACTGAAGTTTAAAAGTTTTCACACTCACGAATGAATAATCTTAATAATCCCATTGGACCCCTTTGAAAAAACAGCTTGTAGTTGACAAGGGCAATTCATCCCATGAGTGGAGAAATAAAAACATGAAAATAATAATTACTTATGACAGTGAAATGTCCTTATTGATTAGGCATCTAATTATTCAAGCATCAATATCAATATCAAGCAAACCATCGGTATTAAAGGGACTTAGTAACATTGTCCAAATCCTCAAAATAAAATTTTTATTCTAGCGGTTCCCTTATACCTTGTTGTATTCGTATTCAAAATAAAATCATGGGACAGGTTTCGGTTTTTCAAATATCCCTTTCGTTACAAAGATATGTATGATTGAAGTATTCAGATAAGAAAAACTCCGGGCGAGTTTTTCTTCCATGTACAAAGTAAGTGCAGTGAGTTACTGAATATCACTTTGCATTTTCGCTCATTACTTGGCCGTGCAATGTCCATTTGACTTGAAATTTTCACACAATACCCTGTGGACATATGAGATAACAACAATATACATTGCATCAACCCTTCATCACTTTTTGCACATGTCAACAAAGTTACTAGATCCCTTTAAGTCAGGCACTGTTTACGACATCGGTATTATGCACTCTGCCTCTTTTTTTTTTCTTTCACAATTTATTATCAAAGATGTTTGTAAATTGGAACTGAACTATCTAATTTTTATATTAATTACGTGTTTGTTATTGTATTCGCGCTAAACTGTATTGATTGTTATTTTTGTTGATATTTTGAATATGGAAATTGCAGAAATAAAAATTGAAACTGAAAACAAAACAGTCAAGTATTCTTCATGATATGACCAGGACCCATATTCATGAAAGCCCGCTAGCTTAGTTCCTTGCTAAGTCTATTTTGGATGACATGGCTAATAATTATACACAAGATCTTTTAGTTGATTCATAGGGTTAACTTAGAGGGTACCTAAGGTTTACCTAGTTGGCCCTAGTTGGGGACTAGGACAACTGTCTGTTGCTCAATAAACTGCACATTTAAAATACACTTAGCAAGGAACTACGCTACCAGGGTTTCATGAATATGGGGCCAGATGACTATAGTGCTGTCTGATTGTAGAGATAGTCGCTTTTATGTTGATTACACAAAGAATATCACCAGACGGTATCAATTATAAACAAACAGAGGCTGATTTCAAGTATTTTGTTATTCTATGACGCACACACTACTGGGACCTGGGATACTATGTGTTAAAGGGGTAGTACAGTTTTGGCAAGGCTGAGCTTTAGTAACCAAACCTGCACAATAACATTACAAACTAATAGTTATAACTCCCCCATGCTCGAAAGGTATAGAACATTACAAACGACTAAGTAAAAAGCCTGTTATCATTCAAAAAGAGCCATTCAAACACAAGAGGGCGCTCTCTAAAAAAGCATTGGTTTATGCATGTGATTATGCATGTGATGTTTCGTTGAAATAATGATTAAATAGAGAGATTATCAACAACTATTTAAACAACCCTTTTGAAAAATTTTGAAAAAGTGTAAGCATTTTTACATTTTTTTTTTAATCATCGAATAAATCTGGGCCCCAGATATATTACGATCGGATATATTTATTGATATTTCAGCCGTTTCTGAACCGATTTTGATCAAATAGAGTTTATTCTGCCATTAAAATTGTATGCTCTTTCAAATGTTACACTCAGTTTTTCATTATCTCACAACAAAATTATTTCGTGCAGCGCCCTCTATACCAAAACTGAACTACCCCTTTAAGTCTTCGGAGAAGATATCATCTGGTATTCAACGGATTTATAGATGTTCGGGTTTAACCTTTTCAGTGAAAAAAACACTATTTGGCTATTGCTTTAATTAGTAATGCTATACAAAAAAGTCTTGCTAATTGTCCTTGTCCGTTGACCATAATTATGATGTGCAGCCATATAATTATTGAACAATGGTTCACGTTGACAGCAGTGGCGTAGACAGGTTCTTACACCTGGGGGGGGATGATTTGCCGTTCGGCTCACCGGATCAAGACTAATTTGTTCTCGGCCGAGACCACCTGTTCAAATATTTTGAGACCAAGGCAATTGCTTGGAAGTCCTTTCAGTGGGGGGGGGGGGGGGGGGGGGGGGGGGGGGTGTCCGTAAATTTTTACGAAGTCGAGACCAAGTACTTTCACAATTTTCGAGCCCAAGACCAAGTACGTTCAAAGTTGAAAGCCCCTCTTAGTGGGGGGGGTTCCGTAAACAATTTTTTCGAAGCCAAGACCAAGTACTTAACAAATTTTCTAGACCGAGACCAGGTTCCTTCAAAGGTGAGAACCCCTCTCAGTGGGGGGGGGGGGGGGGGGGGGGAGGGGGTTCCATACAATTTTTTCGAAGCCGACACCAAGTACTTTCAAACTTTTCTAGACCAAGACCAGGTTCCTTCAAAGTTGAAAACCCCTCTCAGTGGGGGGGGGGGGGGGGGGGGGGGGGGTCCGTTGCTCGAGACCAAATACTTTCTCAATTTTCGAACCCGATACCGGAGATATCTTTGACAATTTTTGGTACCGAGATCGGGTTTTAGTCGGTCGAGACCAGGTTTTAGACGGTCAAGACCGCTTAAAAGTTGTCTCGAGACCAGCTAAAATGTGAAAAGGGGGGTTCAAACCCCCCTTACAGCCATTTTTGGGTCATAGGGGGGGGGGGGGGGGGCAGTTGTGGGTGCCGTGCCAATGGACTCCGCTGCACAGATGCATGCGGTTGTTGTGACTGCCAGATATGTGATACTGATGCAGATGCAGATGAAGCCGACGAAGTCCGTACAATTTTCTCTTTCAAAATTTTCGAGACCGAGACTAGGTTCATTCAAAGTTGGAAACCTCTCTCAGTGGGGGGGGGGGGGGGGGGGGGGGGGGGTCAGTTGCTCGAGACCAAATACTTTCTCAATTTTCGAACCCGATACCGGAGATTTTCAAACCCCCCTTACAGCCATTTTTGGGTCATAGGGGGGGGGGGGGGGCAGTTGAACCGCCAAAATCCCCCACCCCCCCTGGGTATGCCTATGCATACAACTAATGTTTTCTTTTTCACTCGTATAGATACACACAAACAAATATATCCTTCCCTAAAACCTGGGGGGGGGGGGGGATGATTGTACATGTCATCCCCCTCACCTTGTGAGGTGGGGGGATGCATCCCCCTCATCCCCCCCGTTGTCTACGCCCCTGGTTGACAGTCACCCTGGATGTGAGGTAAGAAATAGCTATTTGGTCCCACACGCTTGAACTGGATGGCATATATAATTCCAACAAAATGACTATTCTTCTAAGCTCTTGCTTAATCAATATTCACAAATATTATTACTAATCACACTTTTCATTGTAAACGTTTGAAAGTTGATGCTTTGCATTATCTTGCAACACACATTGGAATTTTAAAGCACAATAGAACACTCGCACATGTACCCGATACTCATAACATACATGTTTATTATGTTCATTTTTCGCACCATTTTTCCTTTAGAAACAAAGACCACGACCATGACGACATAACTGTAGAAGCTACATTCAAGCAATGACATCATGTTACTGTTGAACATTTTCAACAACCGCTGTTTGACATATGAACCATCCAACTGTTGTTGAAAACATTCAACAACCCCAGTTGTTTAACGTTTACACAACTGTTGTTTTAATTTGTTCTACA
The DNA here is from genome assembly GCA_037951105.1 of Echinarachnius parma. Taxonomy (NCBI): domain Eukaryota; kingdom Metazoa; phylum Echinodermata; class Echinoidea; order Clypeasteroida; family Echinarachniidae; genus Echinarachnius; species Echinarachnius parma. The sequence continues at coordinate 241,586 of JBAMJV010000369.1, forward strand.
ACTGTTTTCGAATAAATTTCAACAATCCTGTTGTTGAAATAGCGAATACAAAACAAGATGTAAAAGCGGCAAAGGGTAGAATCGAACCGGGGGTCTTTGGGTTATAAGTCTAACACGCTACCGCTGCGCTAAACTCGGTTTGCTTGGTTCGATTTGATTTCGCGGTCGAAACTATAACGTTTCATCAAGGCTTGAACAATGGCCGCTTTCCGCAACCCTTCTTTGTACAACTTATCATGCTATAAACCTGAAGTTGCATGAAAAGAATCAACAACCATTTTTACACAGCGTTTTTTTACACAGCGTTTTAACAGTGTATAAGGTTAGCTTTAATTTGGTAGCCAAACGGAAATACATAACACAAGGAAGGAAATACCATTTTAGAATATGTCATCGTTATTCTTAACACCAGTACATAAATATATCAAGGACCTGTTGATATCAACAGCTGCGTGTAAACATGTTTGTATCATGAAGTATTTATTCATCATTACACGGACCACGCACAGTGACACCAAAAGCATGTTAACCTGTAAAGTAGCACTACGTATGACTATAATATCACACCTTTGCAGGTGATGCCTATTAACGTGCCTACATTAATAATGACATATCCTCTTTTGTAAGATACTGCTGCTGCTTCTGCTACTAATGGTGATGGGAAAATGACGATGATAATGATGATGATGATGATGATGATGATGATGATGATGATGATGATGATGATGATGATGATGATGATGATGATGATAATGATGATGATGATGATGATAATGATGATGATGATGATGACAATGACGAGGATGACGATGATGATGATGATGATTATGATGACCATGATGATAATGATGACGATGAAGATGCTCATCATGGTGGTGATGATGATGATGGTGGTGACGACTATGATGGTGCACCGCGAGCATGTTGACTTATCTGTGATTTGGTTTTTCTACGACAGTTCTACCTGCAACCAGCATCATCTCTGTAACGATAATTTTTTTAAAGGGATAGTTGAGTTCTGGTAAAGAAAGTACAGTTTTAGTTAAACTGAATTTTAGTAACCAAAACCTGCACCACTACATTACAAACTAATAGTTATATATCCACCATGCTCGAAAGGAGTAAAACAAAATAAATTAAAAACGACTACTACGGTAAGTAAAAAGCCTGTTATGATTCCAAAATAGCCGTTAAAACTCAAGAGGGCGCTCAAGAGTTTTCAACCATTTAAATAAAATATTGTGCATGCGATGTTTTGTTGAAGTACCGATTAGATAAAGAGATAATCAACAACTATTTAAAAATCTGTTTTGTAAATCTTTTAAAAGAGGAAGCATTTTTAAATTTTGTTTAACGGCTGGTTCAAAATTATCGAATAATTGTGAGTGCCCACAATTATTACAAATCGTTATGTTTATTGATATTTCAGCCGTTTCTGAACCGATTTTGATGAAATAAAGTTTATTCTGTCATTACAATTGTACGCTCTTTCAAATTTAACACTCAGTTTTTCATTATCTCAGAAATAATTTTGTGTAGCGCCCTCTATACCATAACTCATCTATCCCTTTAAAGGGACTTAATAACATTGTCCAAATCCTCAAAACTTACTGGGAACTCTAGTAGTTCTCTCACACCTTGTCATATTCATATTTACAATAAAAAGCACGGGACAGATTTCGGTTTTTCAAATTTCCATTTCGTTCAGAAGATATTTATGATCCACTGGACCGTCAAAACCGTGTACAACGTGAGTGCAATTAACATTTTTAGCTCATTACTCGGTCATTTAACGTCCATTCAACTTGACAATTTCACACAACACCCAGTGGCATATCAGATAACAACAATATATGGACAGGTGTCTTAACTTCGCGCGTATCCCAACTTCGCGCATCATAGGCGAGATACGCACAAATTAGAACACGGACACGGCGACGGAAAATTTCAATGTCAAATGAAAGAGCACACATCAATTACTCATCAACCAAAACATTAGCAAATAAAGAGCGATATTTCTGGAGAAATACTCACTTTTTGGGGTCTTTTTTTGTAAATCACAACTTTGGTGTTTCAACAAAATTATGGAGGAGGAAGAATCAAGCAAATTGATCGGAAATCGTTCCAGTAGAACATATTTGTTGTCATCGAAAGGCTGCGCAAAATGCTCCTTTAATCGACCTACCCTTCAAATTTACTTTCGGATCGCGCAATCTCCGTAGATAGCTTGACAACGGCGCGCGTGCTAACATGCTAATGCGCGCAAAATGTTTGCATCATCACACTGCCATTGAAATGCGTGTTACAGTTTGCTACACAGGGATACGTGTTAAGTCAATGGCAGGATGCCCTAGGTATTGACGCGCGAAGTATGGAGACTACCGTACTCTGTGAAGAAGTCTTTCTGATATGACATGGTCACGGAAAAGGTCCGTTATAATCACGAATTGTGAGTTTAAAATCAAATTGATGAAGAAAAATCGAATCCTCAGAATTTGAGGGTTAATTTATGATTGTTTCATTGAGATTACTGTAATTTTCTTGTTCCTAAGCCACTTTGAAAAAATCCGAAATTTTCGTGCGCGAAGTTGGGACACACCTTCATACATTGTATCAACCAGTCATCACTTTTTGCACATGTCAACAAAGTCGCTAGATCCCTTGAAGGTTATTATGCCTAAAAACAAAATTTTATCCTGCAAGAACTCCACATTATCGCTAACCGATGAAGTCGAGGTTTTTCGTCTTCTGCATCACTTCCAAGGACATTCTGTTTATAGCAAATCGATCGGTTATGCATAACCCTGTGATTAAAAAAACATGCTTTTTTTTCGGAATCAATTCCAGAACGCTAACGGGAGGGTGACATGGTCGCGCTAATCACTTCTACCCGCATCCGGTCACGTGATTACCGCGGCCAACTCGTCCAGAGGGGATTCGGAGGACACCAGCGGATGAGCGCGAGTGACAGCGTGTTCACACACAAATTTGTGTATCCTGAAACGTCGTATAAAGAATCATCGTATAAAGAAACGTCGTATAAAGAATCATCGTATAAAGAAACATCGAGCGTTCACACACACAAGAACAAGATCCCAAAACAGCTACAACGAAACATCGTATAGGTGCGCAGTTTGCTACTGCGCAGTGTGGTGTCTTGTTTCTGTCTGCTGTCTTCTGTGAGCGAGCGCAAATCTGAGTGAAGTAACACGCGGTCATTTTAAGCCCCGCCCAGTTATACCGTTCTAGACCGAGCGTTCACACACAAAACGAGCGTGATTCTTTACTGAGTTCTCGTTCGAAACGATGCTCAAACCCCCGTTTCGCTATACGATGATTCTTTATACGACGTATCGTTAGTGAACGTTCATACACACAATTTCATCGTATAGCTAGACGAGAACGGTATAGCTATACCGTTCTAGTCTAGCTATACGATGACATTTTTGTGTGTGAACACGGGGTGAGTGTTTGCCGATCAGACAAAGGGTGGGGGTGGGGGGGGGGGGGGGGTGGTGATAATGATTTTCATAACGTGGCTTGCCAAGACCGAAATTTTGGAAACTGTGACAGCTTTGTACATTCATCAATCATAATGACTGTTATGGCATGTTTGGTTGGCTGGTTGCTTTGTGTGTATGTATTTATTATGTTTTGTTGACAGTTGATTTTTTTAAATTTTATTTATTGTTAAGAACACAAAGATTCAATAAGGCGTAGCCGTAGGCAGGTGGCTATAGGGGAGATTATTTTAATAAAATAGTGTTCGTCCTAATTACTCCGACTTTCCATGTATCTCGCTTCGCCACCGCTTGACACCATGCATGGTCAACGGGGTCAAATAGCTACCTTCTGGTGATTGGTGCAAATTGGGTGCGAGTTGTCGGACGCGATTGGCCCATTCGACCATATTTGGACATGGAATGATCCAATCAATAATTCAAACCCTCATTCACCCTCGTCCGTTCGTGGTGAACAAACAACGATGGTTAATTCTCAGTGGAAAAACAACAACAAGAACAATTCGTTTAAAAATAAACAAATGACACGACGATGACCATGTTATTACGTTGTATAGTGTTCCTTATGACAAACATCCGTTCTGGATGCCTGTTGCAAAATTGTAGCAATACGTTGTTAAAAAAAACTTCGTTGACTTAGTAGTACGAACAGTTTTAAAACACCGCGTGGAACTTAGTTTTTTGTTGTCAAATTTTCGCCCATAAGGCTTCTTCAGGTAGGTTGCTAAAAGTTGATTTGCTCTTAGTATAGACTAACTAGGCTATGTGCCATTGAATATGATTCAAAGCAAGATAATTGATTTCACAGTAAGTTGGGCGCTTAAAGAAATAATTCGTTTGTGAGGTAATACAAAACTACGAGCGCACAATTTTAAAGACAGTATCAACTTTCTTTGGTCAAAATCGGTTCAGAAACGGATGGAATATGTATACGACGAGAGTAAATGTTGTGGACCAACTTTTGTTTAATAAGAAATAAAATAAAATATTTAAAAAATCCTACACTTATTTGATTCAGTCGTTCATGTCTTTATATTTATCGCATCATTATTAGGCGCTGAACTTTACCATTTTGCTCCACACTGTAGTATGCACAGACTCGCGCGCAAAACCTATCGGCATATCACAGATAGAACAGTTTTTAGAATTTGATGTTTAAATCTTAGTATTTTATACACCCCAACAAAATCCAAAAACAGTATCAGAATTCGGGTTTCGGGACGTATATTATTTTGTTTAAAATGAAATGTATATACCTTCAGAATGATCACATCATTGTATACCATGAACCCTCAAGTGACTCGAGTTAGCACATTTTTTTCTTCTTCAAATGTATTATTTTTCAGTATTTCATGTCTTTATATTTATTGCATCATTATTATATCCTGAGCTTTTCAATTTGGCTCAGGTGACTTAGGTTAACACCTTTTCACAAAATACGAGATTATTCTGTTTTTTGTCTTCTTCTTTATTTCACTTGAACAAAATACTACTGTTGACACTATTATGAATGTTTATAAGACCTCTATATTTTTTAAATATTATTGTCCCTCTGCGCGAACAGTCTACATGTGTAGGCGATATTGTGGCAAGGTGTTAACTATTCGAGTGATTTTATGAAGAGGTATTCTTTCCGAAAAATGATCTTCATTCGGGTATGAATTTCTCACTGAAATCGATTGTAATGAGATTATATCACCGCAGAGGCGTTTGATTGGTTACCTGATCATGTCCATAGGTCATATTTTTTTCATCTTTATTCACCTTCAAGTGACTGAGTTGCGCAGGTGATGTCAAATGGTTCGAATTTCTCTGTCATAAAAATACTGCCGTCTTATTTCTTTTTGTGTGTGATCACAACATTCAGTGAATGAATAAAAAGATTATGCATTCTTGTTGATGCCTGCCACTGCCATGGTACTCTTGTATTTATTTTACTATGACTTATTGGTTTGATTCATAAGCACAATATTATTATCTAAATCAAATCACATCATACAAAATCACACATTAGTTTAATAAACAACACTAATGTACGCTATGTATATGTGTTAGCAAAGTCGATCAAAGACCATTTGAAGAGTCGCATGGCAAAACGCGATAATAGCTCAGTTTTAGTCAGTGTGGAATAAACATGCTAAATAAAGACAATGCAGGGTAATTTTAATCATGATGTTAAACAAAATAATTTGCCTTGATGTTGTATTTAATATACAACTGCACAATAATGTACTGGCTTTAAAATATTGTCAAAATTAGTGTCATACTTGTGTTTTTCAGCGGACCTCTTAAATTTGCACATCGACAATAATGAAAGTAATCTTTCTTTGTAGTCCCTTCTTGATTTTAAATTATTCACTTTCCCAGTTTGATGTAAAGGCATTCTTTAACGATGTATAGTTAGCTTTATATTAACAAAAAAAATTTTTCTCTCCCATAAATACCATCATGATTTTCTTATAATTTACATTAGTTCCGCCCATTTATGTCAAGTTCCAGAACAGATTTAATCAGTGGAGATTTGTTTCACCGAATGTCGCTCCATTTCTTTTTGAAATGAAAGCGTGGTAATTTGGCGGACAGCACAACGCCCATCAGGCATTATACGCTTAATTTCCCTCGAGTAGAAGGGGGTGAATGCTTTGTAGGTCTGCATGCCCTCATATCAAGCTATGAATATCTACCATTACTGTATACCACACATCCGTCTGTTGTCTTATATATATTAATTGTTTTCTTCCTTAAAGTTCGCATAACCCATTATTATATTATTTTATGTAATTATTTATATTCATATTATATTGTTTAAAGCTCAATTACATTTTGGGGAAACCTTTTAAAGGGGTAGTTTAGTTTTGGTAGAGAGGGCGCTGCACATCAATATTTTTTTGTGAGGTAATGAAAAACTGAATGTCGAATTTGAGAGAACATGCAATTTTAATGGCAGAATAAACTTTATTTGGTCAAAATCGACCCAGAAACGGCTGAAATATCAACAGATATATCTGATCTTATAATTATTTGGGGCCCAAATAATTAGATGATTTTTAGAAAAAAAAATTAAAATGCTTGCACTTTTTCAAAAATTTTCAAAAGCGTTTTTTAAATAGTTGTTGATGATCTCGCTATTTAATCATTATATCAATACAACATCACATGCATAATTTTGTATGCAAAATGGTTGAAACCAATGCCTTTTAAAAAAGCGCCTCTTGTGTTTGAATGGCTCTTTTTGAATGATAACAGGCTTTTTACTTAGTCGTTTGTAATTTTGTATACCTTTCGAGCATGGTGGAGTAATAACTATTAGTTTATAATGTTACTGTGCAGGTTTTAGCTACTTAAGTTCAGCCTTACCAAAACTAAACTACCCCTTTAATCCGAAACTTTGGAAAGTTTGCTTTTATCTCCGAAAATGTAAGACTATGAATATCTAGCATAACTATAAATACGCATTCATGTCATTCTGTTGTCTTATTTAAATCGATTTCTTTTTTCTTTTTTTTCGCATATAACCAATTTTTAAAATTTGTGTTACTACCTTATTAAATACTCAATTACAGATTTGGGAAACCTTTTAATCTAACATTTTAGAAAGTTTGCTTTTATCTCCGAAACTGTATAAGAGAGAAGAAACACGTATCTGTAAATTATTTAAAATCAAACATAAAGGAAACTGATCAAAAATATTTAAAATAAATGAAAAAGAGGAGAGATAAATAGGCTTCGTCGGGAATCGAACCCGAAATCTCCGGATTGCTAGACCGGTGCTTAACCATCGAGCCACAAAGACCCTTGAAACCCTTTGCATTGCTAATATAGTCAGAAAGTGCATACTCAAATCGACTTTTGTATGAAAAGTGTGAGGGGTCACGCGAAAGAATACATGCTTTATATTTAATATAAAACATGTTTCAAATTAAAGGGATAGTTGAGTTTTGACAAAGAGAATACAGTTTTGGTCAAACTGAATTTTAGTAACCAAAACCTGCACCATTACATTACAAACTAATAGTTATAACTCCATCGTGCTCGGAAGGAATACAAACATTACAAACGACTAAGTAAAAAGCTTGTTATCATTTTTAAAAAAGAGCCGCTAAAACTCAAGAGGGCGCTCTCTAAATCATTGGCTTCCACCATTTTAAATAAAATATTGTGCATGTGATGGTTTGTTGAAATAAGGATTAGATAGAGAGATAATCAACAACTATTTAAAAACCTATTTTGTAAATTGCTGAAAAGAGGAAGCATTTTTAATTTGTTTTTACGGTTTGTCCAACATTATCGAATAATTGTGGGGCCCCACAATTATCATGATTACAAATGGTTATTTTTCATGGACATTTCAGCCGTTTCTGAACCGATTTTGATAAAATAAAGTTATTCTGTCATTAAAATTGTATGCTCTTTCAAATTTGACACTCAGTTTTTCGATATCTCAAAAATAATTATTTCGTGTAGCGCCCTCTATACCAAAACTCAACTATCCCTTTAAGCACTCCTTTAGTTTGCTCGTTTACTATTAGTATTAGTGGTATGTTCCAACATCAAGTTAGTCTGTACAATACTTATAACGACAATGACATACAATACACCAGTGGCGTAGACAGGTTCTTACACCTGGGGGGGATGATTTGCCGTTCACCGGACCAAGATCATTTTTTCTAGACCAAGACAATTGTTTGAAAGTCCTCTCAGTAGTAGGGGGGGGGGGGGGATTAAGATGGTCGTGTCGTGACCAGGCGGACCGAAAGAAGTTTTGGATTGGGGGGGGGGGGGTAAAACCTACGGGGGCTCATGATTTTGTTTGTGTATATAGGGGCTCATGCCGAATCACACTCACAGTGCTGCCAACTTTGAGCCAGATGTGAGAGTGGAGAGTGAGACATTGCAAGGATCGAAGCGACCAAGCCCAATGGAGCGAAGTGACTGAGCGGGGGGAGGGTGTATTTTTGGACTTGAAATTGTGCATTCTGGTGCTTACCTAGATAGGAAATTCGGGCTTAACATTGACTGTATCTGGGAAAGCGTGTCATGATTTGATCGACCAGAAGTTTTACATATATTTTCACGAAGAAAAACAAATAATTGACACATATGCACCCCAACACAAATAGTGTATTTATATTTAGCATCATACACAGTTCCAACATCACCATATGCCGCATTATGTATGATCCAACAACTTTTGCCAAGAATGAGTCCGGAGGGGCGATGCTACCGAGGGCTGGGGCAGGGCCAAATAGGGAGGGTTTGGGAAGGGGTATTCCCCCTCCCATGGAGAAGATTTTGCATTTATACAGTGTATATATACTTGAAATGGTGCAATTTGGTGCACGTCACACAAGGAGCCAGAGCAATGCCAGCCTACACTGGAACTACGTGGCCCGGTATACAGAAGAAAATACTCATCCCTGACCATACGCAAGTTACACAACAAACTGAGATAATCTGTTCGCGCGCGAAGCGCGCAGACAAAATTGAAAGTTGATGTATAAATTACCTTATTAACGTTAGAATTAACAAGTCTTAGCTCATACAACTTATGTTTTCTTTTCCACTCGTATACAGCTACACCAAAACAAATATATATCCTTCCCTAAAACCTGGGGGGGGGGGGGGGATGATTGTACATGTCATCCCCCCCCACCTTGTGAGGTGGGGGGATGCATCCCACTCATCCCCCCGTTGTCTACGCCCCTGCAATACACTACTGAAAAACAAATACTGGTCCTCTCATAATTATGCATCTCATTTCCTAGTTCTATTTAAAAAATTCATTCATGCCACTTGCAGTTTTCCTTCGAATATTTCCAATATCTGTTATAACTATTTAGTCTGAACAATATATCGAAAATGACATAAAAGTAATTACAATACCAATAAACAAATCCTTTGCCTCTATAATCATATGCATCACATTTCCTAGTTCTATGAATACAATTAATCAATGCCACTTGCAGTTTTGTTTCGAATGTTTCCAGTATCTGATATAATGAATGTGTTTCACAATTCTTCATTATGCAAATAGCACCGTCCTTTCAAAATGGAAGTGTTCATCAGTTTCAGATTCATTACAAAACTGACAGATAATCTCCAAATAATGTAAGACATATTTTACACAAATGTATTAATTAAGGCTACGGGACTTTACATACATTAATATGTTCGTATCAACCATTCGATGATATCGCTTTTTACTAGATATTATCATGATTTTTGCCTTTATGATTGCCATGGTTACCCGACACGAACCTCGAAATGGATCGCGGTAAATGTCACACTTTATTATGAATGTAATCATTATGCCAATAGGCATCTTTATATGGCGCCATCTTGCCAGTAATGATATGAAGCGTGCAGTCCGTGATACATCGCAAACGACATGAACATGAAAGAGACCCACGGGCGTAGGGGGTATTTTTGTCAAGGAGCTGAGGTCTTTTGTTCCCAAATACCATGGTACCATTTTCACCTGACTAGCTAACAAAAGAAAGAAAAAAAGTGAACACAATTTGACCGCCCGAAAAGTATGTTATTTTTTCGACTTTTCCTGAAGTATGACATGCTGAAGCCCGAATATGATATTTATGAGTTTGCCCCCAAATATGGCATGCTTTTGCCCCAATATGATATGAGTTTGCCTGAATATGACATGGTGGGTGCTTTTTGCCCGTATATGGCCGTTGTGTAAACTCCTGCCGGGGAGACCTCGGAGGCACTGTTGCAGCCCCTGTCACCTAATATGAAGAGACCCATTGCATTGACCCACTGACGTATACTTAAAGGAAACCACCAGGCAAAACAAACAAATCATTATATGTTTTGGTACCGTTGTGTGATATTAAATAGATGCCCAACACTTTGCAATGGGGTGTGTAGTTCAGTAACAACGCAATTAATTACCACCACTTACGGAACCATTATGGCCGCATTGTTCCGTACGCGCCAATCGTCCGGGAGTGCGCCAATTCTCTTCACGCATACGGAATCACGGACGATTCGTTCGTCCTAGACAAAAGGTAATCATCGTATGCAGACCCATAAACAAATGTTGGAATATGGTGATGTGTTTTCCAATTATATAATTTTTTTTCTGGAAACAGCCGTGACCTTCAATTGAGGCTTTTGTTTTATATCGCCGTTACATACTTACTTTACCAGACTAACTTAATATTAATCACCAATTTAACGTCGATGTCATTACTAGTACTACTCGGTATTATCTCGATTGTTAAATTTGTGCATGGTCGCGCAATCTAATTGGGCCTTTTACTCGATTGCCAAAAAATTAACGTTCTTCTCCTTCAAAATATTTTATGTTTATATGCACTGAATATTGTAGTCAGATTAGCTGTGTCCACTGAGTGAGTTATTTTTTTTAATGATAA
>JBAMJV010000369.1:257500-260681 GCA_037951105.1 Echinarachnius parma
AAAAAGCATCCTTCCCATTTAGCTGCCCCCAAAAATATACGATTTTTGCAAAATTGTTGCCCGCTTGTGAAAGAATTTTGAAATTTTGCAAACATTACATGATTTATGCCCGAATGTGGCATGAACTTGCAAGAAATGATATGATTTTGCCCAAATTGTAGGTGATTTCTGCCCTACTGTGGCCAAATTTAAGCTCTCGGGGAGGATGGGGGTGTATGGAGGCTTAGCCCCCCCCCCCCCCCCCCTCCCCCTCCATGTCATCCTATATATGATGTATAACTAGAAGGCCGACAAAGTCAGCATACCCACGCCTCCCATTAGCCCTGTTCTACCCCTTCGTCGGCCTCAACCCAGTCTAGATGTATTCAATATGTAAAAATGAACATCTGTTCATCTTCACATTAGTGTCGGGTCAATAATAATTATTAAATAAATAAATGTATTTTTCGGAAACTTACCAATTTCTTGGCGCTTCAAAGTTCAGATCAGCGTGTTGCAATTCAATTCCGTTCCGTATTAATTAACCCGGAATCGAAAGTACCGTACCATAACATATGGTACCGTGCGCGCGATCGCGATGCACACCTGGACTAAACTTGTTAGTTGCTGCTCGATTGGATTCAGCGCGAGCGAGGTTACCGTATACGTACCGCGCCTATAACGTGCAGATATTATTTAGGCACACACGTGCATTAAATACATACTCAAACTTCAAGGTTCCACAGAATTTGCAGGGGTCAACCAATCATCACCAAAATCTAATCGATTCTTCCATGTCACTATCCAAACATTCCCTGAAAATTTGGTGCAAATCCGTTCACCCGTTCTCTAGTTATCTTGTACACAAAAAAAAAAAAAAAAAAAAAACAGACAAACAAACAAACATACGGAACCCTTTACATAACCCCCTGCCGATTTCATCGGCGTGGGTAACAAACTTTCAAGATAAGAGCATGCACGTCGTATCAGTAGGTGTCGTATGTGTATTGATCTTGAAATCGAATCCTTTGTAGATGGTAGTTTAAGCCCTGACTTAAATGACATGAATAAATATTGATGACGCTGTTTGAATGTTTTTTTTTTCTTTTGTTACATTATAGAATGCAGTATGTCGTAATGTATCGACCTACTTGCTTTCACCACGGTTCTAACTAACGATCTACACAGTGACGTAAACAAGAGTCATATACAATTACGAGATCGCTGACACTTCTGTGTTAATAAAACAAAGAAATTTTGCAAACATTACATGATTTTGCCCGAATGTGGCATGAACTTTTTCCCCATATCGCAGAATAAATTGTATGTTCAAGTTAGTTAAGGTTATTTTGTCATGCTGACTCTAAATCTGAAGAGTGCCAATCACGAAACTTTGAGTTTTTTTCTTTAAACTGCAAAAATCCAAAATGGCCACCAAAACAAAGACATTTGCCTCTTTTAGTTCACCAGAATGATATAACCTCAATTCAAAAACATGTAACACAAATATTTTGAATTGGATTTTGTTCTAAGTTAATTATTATTCAAATGAAACTGCATATTTGCTCAAAGCTGTTTATTATTTTGTAAAGGGCAAAATTTAAATTCAAAATAGCTGCCAAACCCATTTTATGTACAGTATGAATTGGTAACATTCAGGTGGGGGGGGGGGGGGGGGGGTGTTCATGGAAAATTTTCGAAGCCGAGACCAAGAAATTTCAACATTTCCGAGCCCGAGACCGGGATTCTTCGCAAATTTCGGGGGGGGGGGGGGGGGGGGTTCAAACCTCCCAAAACAGCAATTTTTTGGTCAAAAGGGGGGGGGGGGGGTTGGACCCAAACTCACTATTAGACCTATTTCAACTGACCTCTGTACCTCGCGAGGACTAGTTTGGCGACTCTCTTAAAGGGATAGTTAAGTTTTGGTTTAAAACATATTAATTTGTGTTGTAGATTTGAGAGGTTGTACAGCGCATTGAACAGTTATTAACTGGAAATGCGCTATATAAGTGTCAATTATTATTATGTATTTTTTTTTTATTAAAGGGCGCTTCGAGAAATACTGTTTTTAGTGAGTTAATGAAATACCAAGTGTAACATTTGAAAGAGCACACCGTTCCAGAGACAGAATAAAATTTGCTTGATCAAAATCGATTTAGAAACACCTCAAATATTCTAGGGTAAGAATTATTCATGAATATTTGAGTTCGGAATATGTGTTGGGATTAATTTTAATAGTTACAATAATTTAGGAAGATACATATTCCTACACATTTTGAAAATACATTTAACAAACTGGATTCTTAAATTGTTGTTGATAATCTCTCTAATGAATTATTATTTTAACCAATCATCGAAACTGACGTATATGGGGGGGGGGGGGGGGGGGGCGCCATCTTGTGTTAATGGCTGCTTTTTAAATGAAAACAGCCCTGTTACGTAACTGTGTATATGTTTTATTATCATTCAAGCATCATTGACTTATAACTGTTCAATGATAACTTACAAGGTACAAGATAAGTGTGAAAGATTCAAGTAATTTTTGGTTGTATTTTACAAAGTTAATGGATAACTTTAAACATCTTATAAAATACACTTCTGCCCAGAAATTTGGCTTCAACATGACGAATGTTCACAGTCTCTTGAAGGAAAGTATATTGAACATGAAGCTGGGAGCCCCTCCTACCACCAACCATCTCCTTACAATAACTATACCGGCGCTGTAGTTCTTTTCAGAACTACAAGCTCAAGAAAGAATACCAACAGTCTTTTCCAGGACTACCAACAGTCCTTTCGACTATCCTAGAAAGAACACCAAAACAGTCCTTCTCAGGACTCACCAATCCTCTCCTTATATACAATGGTGCAACCGCAAACCACACGTATTATCTACACCACCATGGAAGCCGATACTTAGAAGCAATATTTAAGCTGGGAATATAGTATCATTTCCGGAGTTGTACTTGGTCATGATGTTTACACCTTACACATAACCTTATAAATAACTCTGTCAATAACTGAGCTATACAAGATATTCAGGCTTTCAGACAGCATCTGGGCTGGATATAGGCATATCAGATACACGATCTGTAAACAACATTGGGATGACCAGGCGTGAAATTATGATGTGCAATTCATATGCAAATTATACGAGACACATTGGGGAGAGCGGACGTTTGAGACACGGTGGTACTAAACAGGT
>JBAMJV010000370.1:0-42500 GCA_037951105.1 Echinarachnius parma
TAGCAGAGACAACCCTTTATGTACCCTAAGGATTTAAAGCGCTATACGTACATTATGGGTTAAAACATTTATACGTTTTGTGAACTTCCAGTAGCTAGATCGCGAGGTTGTCCTTCTAGGTTGTGATCCTAGAAAGTTCTAGAAGACATTTCTGGTGCACAACCTTTTATAACATTCCATGTATGATATCCTAAAAAAGGGGGTGTTTGCACCCTGGGTATAATGCAATCTGGTGCATACCTTGGAAGGAAATTTGATGATACTGAATTAAAGAAATCATGATTTAATCATCCCTCATGATTAGACCTACACACACACTAGACTCAAATACGCTCACATCGTCCGTGCATGTCTATACTTATTAGGGGGAAGATGTGGGAGGGGGTTTAAAATTAACCCCTCCCACGTGGAGGAATATTTGAAATTAATGTTTAAAACATAAAGTATGATTATTATTGTCCTTGTTATTGTTATTATATGCATTTTGTAAGATTTCTAAAAAGATTCAACGTAAAGTGGGGAATGTTGGTACTTGTACAGGCCACCCAAGCATCACAAAGTGGGTGGATACATCCCCCCCCCCCCCCCCCCCCCATCCCCGGGATCTACGCCCGTGAGCACACTAAACACACGATGTTGAACCCATGTGTATCTCCTAGTGGAACTGTTGTTTCTGGCGTACATTTCAGTTCAGATCTATCTTGTTAGGTGGATCTGTAAATGATGCGCTTGATGTAGGATTATTTTTAAGAAGGGGGGCAAAAGTTTCTCTAAAGTGGGGGCATCCCGGCATTGCGATGAAGCGATGCGACCAGGCGTAGGAGGTTATAGGAGGGGGTGTCCCCCTCCCACTGTAGAGAGATTTTGCTTATTTTTTACTTTAAATTGTGCGATTTGGTGCATACCCGAGACATAAATACTGTATGATTCGTAGTTAGAGGGATAGTTCCTCTTTTGCAAGCCAAATTTCAAAGGTTACGAGGTTATTGTCTTATATGGAAGAAAATGTCATTCAAAAGCAGGCCTGAAAAAATTACGGCTTGAAATCTCTTTTGCGTGGAGTTACAGACCTAAAACTATAAACCATCGTCCAACGGTTAATTGTGCATTATACATGTATTCACTCGGTGATAAAGTTCGTACACGGATTCCACAACGCTATGCGTGACCCCTACGTGACCCGCACTAGCTACGTGACCCGCGCACACATAACAATGGCATGAACGAATAATAAACAAAAATAACCAAACCTCGATTAAACTGACTACATGTAATTATATATTCTTCATGCCATATATTCTTCATGTTTGGGATCTTTTTCAGTGAAATACCTTAACAAATGTCGGCTTCACAATACCTTTACAAGAATAAGTCCAATATTGTTGTAATATTATGCTAAATCAGTTAAACTCCTTCATTGACCGATATATAGTTTGATGGAGGGACGCATTCGTTTTTCATTCGTAGAATCCAAATTACAGGGCTGTTCGATCTGATTTTTGTTGTGTGTGTGTTACATTCATCCCCATCCGTCAACTGGAAACTGATCAGACGTTTTGTAAAAGTGGAACTGTCCCTTTAAAGCTATGGAATCAAACATACATAATGTATGCATATTAAAAAGTGGGAGGGACAATCACCTCCATTTTCAAACGAATGGGGGGGGGGGGGCGGGCATGCAGCTATGCACCCATATAGCATGCATGAAGACGTCAAACGGTCATAATTATCTATAAAAGCGGGAGGCAGCAGGATCCTGAACAGGCCCCGATTGGACGATTTACCATGAGCTAGGCAGTTTGTTAGGCCTACGCGCTCTACTGAAATGCGGTATTAACGGAGCGTCGATCCTCGCGCGCGAGACTGACAATTCGCATAAGAAACGCACTAGCTGAAAGGATACCCGCCGCGCGGCCTCCCACTTGAAAGGATTTTTAAAACTGATATAAATAGATGCGCTATTGTTACTATAGGGAACGACTGTTATATTCTGTATTATCATTGATAACATCGATATCTTCTTCTTCTTCTTCTTCAGCCAACTTCACTCAACTGCAGGAGGTTCTAACTTGAGCTATTCTCTGCCAAGCAATGCCATTTTGTGCTGTTAAATCATCCCTCCATCTTCTGCTTTGTCTCCCTCTTTTTCTGGTTAGGTGTCTAGGAGTCCAAACTGTAGTTTTGTTTGTCCATCTGTTGTCATACCTCCTGGCTAGGTGTCCCGCCCAACTCCATTTCTTTGATTTGATGGTCAACATTAAATCCTGCACTCCTGATTTCTGTCTTAGGTCTATATTCGACATCCTGTCCTTCTTTGTTACACCTATCAATTATTATTTCCATATCCCGTTCTGTCACCCTAAGTCTTTTTTTCCCAAACGTTTGGTGGTTGTCCAGGTTTTATCTCCATATGAGAGAGCAGGTATGATACACTGGTCAAATACCTGCCTCTTCATGGAGATGGGAAGAGTCTCGAAAGATGTAGCTGAGTGAGCCAAACTTCGCCCAACTCATCTGGATTCTTCTCTTTATTTCCTCGCCGGTGTCATTGTTGAAGGTAATCTTCTTTCCTAACTATATATAGTGATATACTGTTTCTAAGTCTTTTCCCAGCACCGTTACTTTGGAGTCTTGGTTGTTGTTGCTTATCATGACGTTTGTTTTCTTTATGTTCATGTTGAGGCCTGCTTTGCTACTTTCCTCTGCAAGATCATGAATCATTTCCTGACGTAGCTCCTCAGGGGTGTGGCTTAGGACGAGGATATCGTCGGCGAATCTGAGATGGGTGAGATATTCCCAGTCTACTAGGATTCCTTTGTCGCTCCAGTCAATATTCCCGAATGCTTCATCCAGGGCTGCAGTGAATAGCTTTGGTGACATCGGGTCTCCTTGTCTGACACCTCTCAGGATTTTAATTGAGTCGGTGATGGTGTCATTCAAGTTAATTCGTGTTGAAGGGTCTTTGTATATACACACACACACACACACACCCACGCACACACATACACACACACACACACACACACACACACACACACACACACACACACACACACAGCTTGCCAGAGAAAGTCGTTGAAGCAAAAACTGTCGATAATTTTAAAGGGACTTAGTAACATTGTCCAAATCCTCAAAATAAAATTTTAATTCTAGTGGTTCCTTTATACCTTGTTGTATTCGTATTAACAATAAAATCATGGGACAGCTTTCGGTTTTTCAAATTTCCCTTTCATTACAAAGATATGTATGATTGAAGTATTCAGATAAGAAAATCTCCGGGCGAGATTTTCATCCCTGTACAAAGTGAATGCAGTGAGTTGGTGAATATCACCCAATATCACTTTGCATTTTCGCTCATTACTTGGCCATACATTGTCCATTTGACTTGAAATTTTCACACAATACCCTGTGGACATATGAGATAACAACAATATACATTGCATCAACCATTCATCAGTTTTTGCACATCTCAACAAAGTTACTAGATCCCTTTAAGACTCTTTTGGATAAACATTGGTGGACTCAAAGATTCAAAACAGCCGATCCTCGTTGCATGCGCAACTGACGTTTATAATAGACGTACAGTAGCAACAATCAACGTAGAGAAGACCGGAAATCTACAGGAGTCATCCTTCTTTTCCGTACCCTGATGTGATGTGATGTGACACACATTTTTATATTATTGACACGATTTTCCGTTAGCCTTAGCCCTCGGAAAGCTACAACCGTTGAATAAAAACCGAGATAATCTGTTCGCGCGCGAAGCGCGCAGCCAAAACTTAATATATAATGGATGTATAAATTAGTTTTTGAACGTTATAATTAAAAAGTCTTATCTCATACTTCTTATTTTTTCTTTCCCATTCTGGGGGAGGGGGAGGGGGGGGAGCAAAAACGCGTTTTGCCCACCCACCCCCCTTTTGGACTGGGGGCCGCAGCCCCCCTGCCCCCACTTCCGGGCCCCTATGTCCGCAGCCCAAATGAGCGCATTTATTTTCTTCATTTTGTCCTTTTGGAATTTTTGATTGTCTCAAAAAGTAGTGTATAATTATATGGAAATTCTAAATATATCATCGGATATGTATTTAAGTACTTTTGCTGAAAAAAATAATTCCCTTGATATTTCACGATAATATTGGCTATTTTGCCATTTTACGTGCCCAGCGATTATCCAATTATGCATTAAAATAAACGTGTGTAAACGCAGCTGTCGCTGTGCTACGGTCACAAATGCTCCGATTTGGGCTACGGCGTCCGTACGATGCCACTTTAGGTGAAATATTGCGGGAATCTTGCGGCGCCCGCGCGGGTGCCGTGGCTATCGTCCGGTCGCCGTTGCATTTTTCCTCGCCATACGATGTCAACAATTTGTTTAACGCGGAGTAAAAAAAAAAAATGCATCGTATGATGTTTTACTTACCGTAACCCGTAGAAGCATCGTAGAGAGCATCGCACGGGCACCGCAAGGGCATCGCACGGGCACAGCATGGACACCGTAGCCCTTTCTCGAATATCGTACGATTTTGAGACTGAATATTTGGGCCCTCAAATCGTACGGGTACCGTGGAGTCACTGTAAGAGCACCGTAAGGCACCCGTACGGGCACTAAGATTGTGTTCACGGAAGCCGTGCGATTAATGCTTTATTGTAAGACAAAAGTCATCGTTCGGGCCCCGGCAAATATGTGACTGCTACTCTAAGATACCACATACATCGTACGATATCACAATTTCCCAAAATCGTAGAAAATCCGCCGTAGGGAGAAAAATCGTACGGCGCCCGGATCATTTGTGACTTACAGGCAATTCATACTTACGTCTAGCACTGGCTCGGCACTGGATAAATCCACTGCCGAGCCAGTGCTAGACGAAAAAGCCGACCATTCATACTCGGCATCAACATGGATAACTGACGCGCAAGTATAAATACAACAGTGGATCGAAAAGCTGTCTAGGACATGACTGGGCATGCGCACTAGTACACTTCTATTGTGACGTAACGATGACTTGCACATTCTGAACGCGCAATACCGTAATGCGCATGCGCAACCTTGTGCTAGACGAGGTGTCTAGCATCAACAGTGGATCAAAGTTATGCCAGGCTGAGCACAGACTGATGCTAGACATTCCATTCATATCTGCGTCTAGCAGTGGATTTATCCAGTGCTGAGCCAGTGCTAGACGTAAGTATGAATTGCCTGCTAGGTATTAGTTGTGTACGTACGGTGTTGGGAGTGGTTCGGGTGATCACCCGCAGGCTATCCAGTTTAAAAGTTCCCTGAAATCCATATGCAAGTTACCTTCATCTATTGTGTATTAGTATATACATAGAGTAACTATAATATAAAGACTAGAGAGTGAACTCGGCCAAAAAATCTGTCAAATTAGAAGCGATTTATCTAGGTCTTGAATATTCATGAGGCGCCGGATGGTCCCATTTAATGCTATTTCTCAGTATTTGAAGTGTTTTGAAACTGTACAGCAGCGAAATTCTACTGAGCATGCGCAGTTCAACTTGCGCGCTGTATTTATATGATTTGCATATTACGCACAAATTTTCTCATTAGCATATCATTATTATTCATGAGATGTTTTTTCTCTCATAAAAGCACGTGTAGTGTTTATGTACTACAATGTTGATTATGCTCTCCAATTATACAGTATGTTTTTTTTATAATTTCATCAGTTAACTATTTCCCTTGCTAAATGTACCATGTACGGCTTTGAGTTATAATTTAGTCTTCATATTAAAGACAAAAATCCTACTGTTATTGGGCCAATTGTGTATGGGGGTGTAAGTTGGCATGCTAAACTGTTTTATAATTGGTGGAAATTGTTCTTATGGATTAGGCAATTTAATGGTTTAGATTGTTGTCTTTATTGTCAACAAGACTAGAGAGCAGCAATTAAGTTGTTGACCCCCCCAAAAAAAAAACAACAACAACAAAAACAAACAAACAACAACAAATTCACCTAAATTAATCCAATAGGTTACTTCTGGTTCAAATGAGTGCCACCACGAACATCACTATCAAACTTATCACTGATTATAAACCATCACAACTTAATTGATGTCATTCGATCACCATCGTAGTCATATTATTACTGCACATGCATGTCATCATAGCCTGTATCTAATAAAGATTAAGTATTAAGTAATTGTAGGCATGTCAGAATACACTTCTAAACAGCATTCACTTTTAATTGCACACCCTCTCATACCACACATACATAAATATACATGATAAATGTTCATTATAGGTTTCCATTAACATTTAATTTAAAAACAACAACAGTCATATATAAATTAAACAGACCAAAGAAAATATAACCAACCCAGTATAACTCCGGGGGGGGGGGGGGGGGGGGGGGTCATGCTCCCCAATTATTTTACAAAAACAATAAAAGTCATATCTAGACCATAACAAGATTATAAATGGGCCACTTGCCCCCATGCAATTATTTGACACAAAAAACTAGGAGACACAAATATAAGTCTGCCCCCACAACAATCTATGTGCCTTCCCAATCTCTTTGATCACACTATGTTACTGACCCCATATTTCTTCAATTTACATTTATAAGTATGATCTTTTAATGCAAGTTATACAGTTCACTATTTGAAATCTCAAATTCAATTCAGTGTTGTTGTTTTTTTTTTCAAACAGAATTCAGACACAAAATGTACACATGAAATGTAACGGCTAGCACCTAAAAGAGGCATGAAGCATGTAGCTTAATCGTCGAGTAGGCAGGTAAAGGCTGATTGGGAAAATATACAAAATTTAACATTAAAATACATGCAGAGCAATTGAAACATTGCATTGAAAATAATAGCATCCAAACATGATAAAATACAATAAAATAATTGAGGTCCTACTACACATACACTTTGATATAAGATTAAAACGCACACAAAATATTCTGTACCAAAAAAAAAGTTAAGTTAAAGTTACATGAATAATCAAAACTGTATAATTATACTTTTTAAAAAAAGAAAGAATATATACACATTCACTAACAATAAATAAGTATAAATGTTAATTCAATAAAGTACTAATTATTATATAATATGAGTTATGGTAGGGAGAATTGACAAATTCAAAACTATAGTCATATTGGAATTTACCAAAATGGGTTCATATAATCAAAATATAGATTATACAAGATGGATGGGGCAATGCAAGAAATTTATTTTGGTTGATTAAGTATATCAAATTATTGATTCATTATAGCTATACTGTTTGAAATATTAACACCATAAATCCTGATGTATAAAGTCTGTGCAAAAGTATTCTGAAATAAATGAGAATGTTACTAACCCCTTTGCTACTATATGATAAATATTGCATCAATATATTGTTTAACAAAAACCATCTTTAAAGGGATAGTTGAGTTTTGGTTGAGAGGGCGCTACACAAAATAATTTTGTTGTGAGAAAATGAAAAACTGAGTGTCAAATTTGAAAGGGAATACAATTTTAACGGAAGAATAAACTTTATTTGATCAAAATCGGTTCAGAAATGGCTGAAATATCCATAAACATAACCATTTGTAATAATTGTGGGGCCCCACAAGAATCCAATAATTTTGAACCAGCCGTTAAAATTCGTTTTAAAATGCCTCCTCTTTTCAAAAGAGTTTTTTTTAGATATTTTTTTATTATCTCTCTATCTAATTACTATTTTAACAAAACATCACATGCACAATATTTTATTTAAAATGGTTTAAACAAATGCGTTTTTTGAAAGCGCCCTCTTCAGTTTAAACAGCTCTTTTTGAATGATAACAGGCTTTTTATTTAGTCATTTGTAAATTTGTATTCCTTTTGAGCATGGGGGAGTTATAATTATTAGTTAGTAATGTAATGGTGTCAGGTTTTGATTACTAAAATTCAGTTTGACTTAAAATGTACTCTCTCTACCAGAACTCAACTATCACTTTTATAATTCCCGGCAGTAACTTGTGATTTAATTATTACATTAAAAAATGTGAATTTTTAAATATTTAATCTAATGAAGACTTTGTTAAAATGAACCAATACTTTAGCACCAGTAAAAAAAAAATAATAATAACCAGGGTCGGTATTCAATTCAATAATTTAGAAAACAAATTTACTTAGCATTTTTCTAGGCTGAGAACTTGTATTAAAATCGTTTTTTTAGAATTTTACTTCAGTAAGTCTAAATTAAATATTTGAAGACACCAAAATTTGGGCAACATTTTCAGTTGATGAAATAATCAAAGCTCAGTTTTGGCTAAGTAATCTACATTTGTACTTGTATGGAATCAAATACCGTCCCAGAATTATACCTCTCGCCTTATTTAACATTTTGTTGGCTGTCTTGCCATGTGTAATTACAAACAAAAAGAGGTCAAACCTGTCTTTTAGAAACCACCTGTCAATAGCAACCATATCCTGTCTGCAATGGCCACACAAGTGATCTAATGCAGAGGAAAAGGTAGAGAACCTATGTAGAGATCACCTGTCTACACTCTACAGTGGCCCATTTTCTTAGTTCCATGGATGGCCACTATACACAGGTTTTTACTGTGTATAACAAATGACTCACTCGACCGCATGGTCAATGTCATTTTCTGTTTTTATAATTGTCCTGATGTGTGTGTGCCTATTCAGCACCATATTTGTAGACATGGCCGATCTTCCATGGGCTCCCTTAAATCATTGCTCGAGTCCTCTGGTTTGCTGTCCAGGCAGTCTGTTCACCTTGATACTGGTAGAACTTGATCTGTTGAATCAAGAACAAATACACAAAGCAAACATACGTTACTATAGAAACTAGAAGTATTGGTTTAATTTTGAAAGGTGTGTGTACTTTCTACCACTCTAGCTCTGTGGGTGTCTATTTTGTTTGCTTCTAAAATTTAATTCCATGAGGTAATTATTGTTTCCTAGAATATTGCTTCATAAAATTTGCAAGACATTTAATTTTATCTTAGATATAATGTAAACAAATACAATCATTAAAAAATAACCTTGTTATAAATATAGCAGGGAGTTGTATTTTGTATGCCATAATTTCAATTGAGATATATCTATATCAAATCTTTTCACCAAATGCAGTAATTATAATATTAATATTTACAAATAAGTGTTAGAATAGTACAAACATCTAATATCACTATTTGTTATACAAATTGACAGAAATGTCATCAGTAAAAAAAAGTTGATTACATGTTGGGTGTGATGATCCACGTCATGCATTGCCAAAGGGTGAAAAGGAAGAGAGTTGACATGAAGCACACCTTAGCCGAAGGAATCTCCAACAAATGAAGCACCAGAATCAGACTGCTGTAAACGGAAGAAATTAACAAAATATCTACATTAATAATAAACAAACATAAATCCGATTATGAATTTGTTTATATCACAGTAAATACTCAATTCAAGAGCACTTAGACAGTGTCCATCGTTGGATTTTCGAACCATCAGTGCCAGTTGACCAAATAAAAAAAGAGGAACGTAGATATTAATCAGTAATTTGCTTTGAGAGTAGTCTAAAATACTATAGTCTACATTCATAATTTCACATAGAATCCTACTAGTACTAGTAGTACTACCACAATAAACATAGATTCATGCAAAATTATCAATCATTTTAAAAATCATCTATCATCAACTATCATCTAGCTCAGCAGTTTCTGGACCCTGCACAAGCAGAAATTTTACTACTCTATTCATTGTCTCTAGACCTGAAAAACAGTATCTATATATATTCCGACAGTCAGTTGCTCCACTGACCGCTCCATTTAGGGGTAGTACAGTATAAGTTTTTATTTAAAAAAAACAACAACACATAATAAAAATAAAACTACACAAAGAGTTGGTTATTTCTGACTAGACCAGGTCCAGCCACTATCTTAATATGGCCCTAATCTAATTAGGGCTTAGGCCTTTTATAGTACGTACACGTACGTAACATGTACACAATTGGTTTATGAATGACCGTAATGAACCACCCAAGGCCAAGGCCCAAGGGCAAGGCCAAGACCAAGTAACCAAGTTAATTCTTGGGCCACGACCGCTGGCACTGATTCCCATTGTCTACTGACTGTCTAGAATCTAGTGTGATTTGGATTTCTTTTTAAAAAGTTTTAATCACTTCAGTTACCAAAATCAGTCTGTGTTCCAGTGTTTCCAGATAATAGAATAAGAGCATGAGCCTGAGCCCGAGGACTGAGGACCGGCCTAGCCCTAGCCTAGTCCTACCCTAATTCCTAGACCATCTTTGCCTTTTAAAACTAAAAGCCAAGGCTTAGCCTTAGGCTTTGGTAGCTGGCCAGTACAAGTTGAAAGTCACAGACTCGTATCAAACTTCATTCAATTTTAATTAGATTTGAAAACTAGTAATATTTAAACTTGTTTCTTCAATAATTCCTGACTAATTTAGTAATTACTCAATTAAATTGATATTGAGACTTGACATGATGATACTGATCTTTATTTAGACTCTCGAAACCAACATTTAATGGCCTGACCATTCGTTTTTGTGTCTACAAAATCAAAATTTCGCTTATTATTAAGTTGCCTGAATGCAGCAGCAAGACGGTACTAGGAATCTAGGTACGGTCCTACATACAATTTGTCCCCGCGGCTGGTGGCCCAGCAAAACACTAAATATCGCTATCTACCGTAGATAACGACCTACGCACAGTGGAAGGGTTAACTGACTAAAGCGTAAAACCTTATGAGGATTTCAGGCACACTTACCGATATTGCTGTAAACTCTTGATGGTTCAAATACTGCGTTCCGTTCCACTCAATATTCTGGACCCGATGCTCATAAAATTAGGCATTCAAAATGCCTCTTTGCGCCACAAAATGATTTCCAATTCTGATGATGGGTTGAGAAAGTTGTACTGTCGCACTAAAATACGTGTGGACATTTGACCGCAATAAATCAGCTGATTAACGATACTACGCGATATTATCGATACTTAATTATTCCTTACTGATAATTTCATAGACATTATGCATGGACAAACTTGACTAATAAGGCATATCCATTACTAAATAAGGTAAAAGTTATGACGAAATTCCTCATGAATATTCATCAAAATGTATTCTTCTGCGCATGTGCGATGAACTTTCGCTTTTCCTACAAAAAATGTTGGATTAACAGTTAAGAGATATGAGGGAGGACAAGCGAACAGCTCATGAATATTCAAGACCTAGATAAATCGCTTCAAATTTGACACTTTTTTAACACATACGTCTATGGAGAGTTACCCCCCCCCCCCCCCCCCCCCCTTGAGTATATACGTCAATTACAGGCAATTCATACTTACGTCTAGCACTGGCTCAGCACTGGATAAATCCACTGCTAGACGCAGATATGAATGGAATGTCTAGCATCAGTCTGTGCTCAGCCTGGCATAACTTTGATCCACTGTTGATCCACTGTTGATGCTAGACACTCGTCTAGCACAAGGTTGCGCATGCGCATTACGGTAGTGCGCGTTCAGAAATTGCAAGTCATCGTTACGTCACAATAGAAGTGTACTAGTGCGCATGCCCAGTCATGTCCTAGACAGCTTTTCGATCCACTGTTGTATTCATACTTGCGCGTCAGTTATCCACTGTTGATGCCGAGTATGAATGGTCGGCTTTTTCGTCTAGCACTGGCTCGGCAGTGGATTTATCCAGTGCCGAGCCAGTGCTAGACGTAAGTATGAATTGCCTGCTATTTGTTAACTATTTGACCTATACATATGTATTATATATGTTTAAACAACATTTTTAGCAATTATTTTCCGCAGTCTGCCAAGGCC
This sequence comes from Echinarachnius parma, assembly GCA_037951105.1. NCBI lineage: Eukaryota > Metazoa > Echinodermata > Echinoidea > Clypeasteroida > Echinarachniidae > Echinarachnius > Echinarachnius parma. The sequence continues at coordinate 11,793 of JBAMJV010000370.1, forward strand.
ATCTCTAAAAAAAAACTCTCCAGAGTAAAAACCCCTTATGACATCATCAATCAATCACTGGTCAACTAACTGGAGATGAACAAAAATATATTCTTACGAAAGAATAATGGTAGCGTCCGACCGAGCTACGCTTTCACTGCGCTCTAGACAATAGCTGATCACAAATGTCTTTTGTCCAATGAGGATCTGAATGGGAAGAGTATCTCACTTGCTCGAAAAAAAAAAACCTCCCATGCATGCACATACAATACTCCCCTGAACAATAGTCACCTCTACGCTCCTACTACGACCATTTTGGGGGTCTTCAAAACGAGCGTGCCAGTGCCACGATCTGAGCTTTTGTCATGGGAGCCATTGTATGCTCATGCATGAGAGGCTATCCTTTCACGAATGTGCGATAATCCTCTCATTCATTCCTCATTGAACAAAAGGCATTTTTTTTAAAGGCCACTCTAGCAACTCGTTCCTACAGTGCTTTGCCTCGCGCTTCCAAATTAATCAATATGGATTAGGAGCGCAGCAAAAGCGTAGTAGGTCTGACGGGGGTATAACATGCACTGCATGTTTCCATACAAAAGCTTATCAATGCCTTTCTTTTCCTTTTCTTGGTTGAGCTTATCTGACATAGCAACTGCTATTGAAATTGAAATTGTGTCAGTTAGAATAGTGTTCAAACATGTGATGCTATTGTGAGCAAGCCCTCACCTTGGGAGAAGTTGGGTTCCACCCTGTCTTGTTCATCTTTTCAGTGAGTATTGATTGGCAGATGTTTGAATACTATTCTAACTGACGCACTTTCAATTTCAATAGCAGTTGCTATGTCAGATAAGCTCAACCATGATAAGGACAAGAAATGCATTGATAAGCTTTTGCAGTGCATGTTATAGTGAGCATGTTTTGTTGTAAGTATGTCTTTTGTTCATCTCCGGTCAGTTGACCAGTGATTGAGAGATGATGCCGCAAGGGGTTTTTACTCTTGAGAGCTTTTCTTTTAGAGATGGGCCTTGGCAAACAGTATACAACTAACAAATGGGCTTCTTGTGATAGTCAAATCTATTACCGAGGTGGGCTCAAAATGATTATTACCCGAAGCGTAGCTGAGGGTAATAGTCATTTTGAGCCCACCGAGGTAATAGATTGCCTATCACAATCAAGCACATTCGTTAGTTGTTTTATATCACTCATCAATATCAGTGATTGTGTTCAGTTTATAGCAAAGTTTATAGCAAAGTGATAATCTCTGAATATTTCATAAAATCGCTTGTAAATTTTGATATAAAAATCAATCGACATTAATGAAGCCAGCATGAGCCTCCAGAACCACGGCGCATCTAATACGCTTAAAGTCATTGTTATTTTGCGCACACAATCACAAAGACGCAAAACTGAGTGCGCACCAACGCGCTGGCAGTTGCGCACATACGCGATGAATGCGTGCTAGCGCTCCCACGGATGTGCTTATTGGCTGTCTTGGCGTTCTTCTTTCCAGGGTGTTAGTTTTTACCAGCAATGTCAATCACGTGACTAGAACGTGTGCGCCATAGAGTACTGCACAAATTTGATCGCGTGTGCATTTTGCTTAAACACATGATCTATGGGACGAACGCGTAACGAACTTTTAGTGTTCATTTTTTGCTAACACACCGGTCACGTGATTGCGCGGGGATTGCGCGTGTTGTCCAAAACTATCATTTGTCAAATACAATGGTAAAACGATCTTATGAGGGATATAAAAGAAATTATATCCCTCATAAGATCGTTTTACCATTGTATTTGACAAATGATAGTTTTGGACAACACGCGAGATCCCCGCGCAATCACTTGACCGGGCTGTTAGCAAAAAATTAACACTAAAAGTTCGTTACGCGTTCGTTCCATAGATCATGTGTTTAAGCAAAATGCACACGCGATCAAATTTGTGCAGTGCTCTATGGCGCACACGTTCTAGTCACGTGATTGCCATTGCTGGTAAAAACTAACACCCTAGGAAGAAGAACGCCAAGACAGCCAATAAGCACATCCGTGGGAGCGTTAGCACGCATTCATTGCGTATGTGCGCAACTGCCAGCGCGTTGGTGCGCACTCGGTTTTGCGTCTTTGTGATTGTATGCGCAAAATAACAATGACTTTAAGCGTATTAGATGCGCCCAGGTTCTGGAGGCTTATCTGGCTTCATTAATGTCGATTGATTTTTATATCAAAATTTACAAGCGATTTTATGAAATATTCAAGCGATTTTCACTTATTTTGCTATAAGCTGAACACAATCACTGATATTGATGAGTGATATAAAACAACTAACGAATGTGCTTGATTGTGATAGGCAATCTATTACCTCGGTGGGCTCAAAATGACTATTACCCTCAGCTACGCTTCGGGTAATAATCATTTGAGCCCACCTCGGTAATAGATTTGACTATCACAAGAAGCCCATTCGTTAGTTGTATAATAATTGCTAAAATGTTTTAAAATATACAAAACATATGTAGGTCAAATAGTTAACAAATAGTTGATGTATACACTATACACAATAGTTGAAGGCAACTTGCATATGGATTTCAGGGAACCTTAATGACTAACTGCCGTTGCCAATCAGCAAACTGCACTGTTTTTTTTATTATTGCAAATTAGATGGAGGAACTCCTGGCATCGTTCGGTCCGAACCTCGCCCTCCTATTCCTTCCTATCGACCTGGCGGACATGTTCAACTCCGAGGAACCGTATGAAAACTTCGGGGTCGATACCGGCGGCGACATCGACAACAGCAACGAAGATGGAATGGCTCAGTATGAAGAAATAAGAGAAAATTAGCGCTTACAACAAATGTGGGTACCATGATAAAGTGGTATAATGACGCCTGTTTATCCAGTACTAATATAGATAATGGATTAAATTACTCCTACCCGTTTGTAAAGTGGTTATTTCACGACCCGCAATGAACCTAACAATATTTGAAGTATTTTTATTATGGAAGTTCTTACATTGTTTACCGTGTAATTGTATTGTGTTCATGTTGCATTTCAAGATCACCGTGTTAATTTAAAGTAAAACATTATGTTCAATTGTGTTGTTATATTTCGATTTGTGATGTCATTTTCGTAAATGTGATACCTAGTAATTTGTTCTGAAAAAACGTTGTGTTTGAGAAATATCATTCATCATGTATTATATTTAACTTAGATCTCAGAAAGGCGCATAATATTGAACTTGAGTATCATGTAACACATCCATTTTATTGGAAAAACACATTGGAACTAATTAATGTATGATTGATGTATTGTGTTATCATTGCGAGTGTGCAATGAACACTGTTTAAAGGGTTAGTACACTTTTGGTCAAACTGAATTTTAGTAACCAACACATGTACCATAACATTACAAAATAATAGTTATAACATCATAATGCTCGAAAGGTATACAAAATTACAAACGAATGAGTAAAGAGCATGTAATCATTCAAATAGAGCCGTCAAAACACAAGAGGGCGCTTTCTAACCATTTTTTTCATAAAGAAAAAAGTTTGCATTGATTAAGCTGTCTGAACCGATTTTGATCAAATAAAGGTTATTCTCTTATAATAAAATTGTATGCTCTTTCGAATCTGACACTCAGTTTTTCCTTACCTCACAACCAAATCATTTCTTGAAGCGCCCTCTATACCAACACTCAACTATCTCCCTTTATTTCAAGAAGAAATCTGTATTGTAGATGGTAAATATGGCTGTAGTTTGAACGATTTCTTGTATTTCTTTATAATAATTACAAATGTGTAGCCTGCATGCATCATCTCGTCTAATCGGAGCTCGGCATGGTGCTTGACCCCTTAGGTTTAGAGGTGATACGTCATCCTTCTCTACGGTTGGTAGGTTCATCAGGAGAGGTGGCTGATTAGTACAGGCAAGGGCTTTAACCCTGATGCTGGTTTTGGCTTTTATCATGATGCAGTTCGCTCATTGTTAAGCTATGCGGGTGAGACTGTCCTCTCCTAGCCACCCTGGTCTGTTTGTTGTCAACTGAACAAGTCAGTTGGTTTACAACCCCACCACGAGAAGGTAGACCAGGACGATTACCCATTTTCTCACAAGTCGGTTGTCCACTCGCATCACACACTACATTGTGGTTGTAGTGTGGTGTTTGCTACCATGGACGGTCCCCTTCTTGTTGTCAATCATACAAGTATGATAAGAGAATACAGGCTATCAACATTTTATTTTTATCTAGATTAATCTCATTTTCACTGTTTTGTATCAGCATATTATATAATCTGAAAGGGGACCACCAGGCAAACAACAACACATAATTATATGTTTTGGTACCGTTTTGTGAGATTAAATAGATCCCCAACATTTTGCAAAGGGTTGTGTAATTCATAAACAAAACAATTAATTACCACCACGTATGGAACCTCTATTATTTCGTGGTTCCGTATATAGGCCAAACATTTGCGAGTGCCCCAATTAATGCTATTCACGCGTCCGTTTGGAGACAATAGAATTCCGGACGATTCGTTTGCTCTGAACAAAATAGTCTTTGTACATGCAGACCCATAAACGCATGCTTTAGAATGGTGATGCATTTTCCAATTATCTATTTTTTTTCTTTCTGGAAACATATTTTTGTGAAATTGTTGATGGAATCGACTACTAAAGATGTTTCCTTTCATTTATAAGAATATTATTTTCGGGTGGTGGTACCCTTTAAGTTTTCACGAAGAGGGAACCAATGGCCATGCAAACACGTGTATTTCAAAATACCAACTGATTGGTATCAACTGTTAATGCTTATCAATCAAAACATAGGCATGGCGGTTTCGAAAAAAATTATAATATAACTGGTCAGTTCGATACTTTGTTGTGGTCGTGTTTCGTGTTTTATCGTTATATTGAGAGCATATGTCAAAATTGTGTAAACGTACACATCTTTTCAAAAAGAACTCTACGTTATATAAGTCATGTTAATACGTATATCATAAATATAATTATAGGAGTGTGAACAGACATAACTATATGGACAAGCTCTGCCCAAGGCAGTACTGAAAATGTCTAGTCTTGCTTCTGGTAATATTGCTGTTCTCAAAGTACATCAATAGTTTACTAACACAATAATTATTCAGCATGGCGTGAGCACTTTGGTTTATTGTAAGCAAATAAAGGTATATTATCATACACAGAAACCGGTTTATTGATTATTGCATCATTTGTGCTAAATATAAACATTTATATGGGATGCAGCTCATTAGTTGTAAATACTTATGGTCCAAAATGTTTAATAAATCATAAGTTATCATGTTCAATGTATGTTTATAGACCGATTCTTAAAGGGACTTAGTAACATTGTCCAAATCCTCAAAATCCAATTGGAATTATTGCGGTTCCCTTATACCTTATTGTATTCTTATTAACAATACAAGCATGGGACAGGTTAGGGTTTATCAAATTTCTATTTCGTTGAAAACATATTTACGACAGATGTTTAATTAATCACTGGACAGCGATAACCGTGTACAGACTGAGTGCAATTAGTTTTTGCTCATTACACAGCCATATAACCATATGTGTACTTTTTTTTTTGGGGGGGGGGGGTTGAACCCCCCCCCCCCCTTTGTTTTACCACATTGTAGCCGGCTCGAGTTTTGTTTGGAAAGAACGTTATCTCGCCTCGAAAATTCCTAATAATCCCGGTCTCGACTTTTCCAACGGAACCCCCCCCCCCGCCCCCCCCCCCCCCCCCCCACCCCCGCTTACACGATTTTCAACCAATAGTCTCGGTCTCGGCCTCGAATTTTAGGAAAGCACTTGGTCTTGGCGTCAAACCATTTTTTTCGGACATTCCCACCCCCTTACGATTTTCAACCAATGGTCTCGGTCTCGGCCTCAACAAATTGTGGCTGGTCCTGGTCTCTGCCTCGAAAATGTGAAAGTACTTGGTCTCGGCTTTGAAAATTGTTTACAGACACATACGTTTTCTTATCAACCTTTGTAGAGTCATTCCAGTAAACCAAATGAGCTGAAGGCTTCAATATTTCATTAAAATTGCATTCCCTTCATTTAATTTGGCTTTCCGGTTGATAGGGTAAGCACTTGTTTGGCATTCAGTACAAACAAAAAGAGTTATACAAAACGTGATAATAATAATAATTAACCATTTTTATATAACGCATAACACATAGCGATTAAAATGTCCCTATATATTAGCTGAAGCGAAAAAAACAATACAAAGAAAAAACGAATACAAGATGTACTGGGTTTCAAACAAAAATGCATTAATTAAATGTTAAATAAGTACGTCTTTAAAGCAATCTTAAAATTATCAATGGTATCAATATTTTCCAAATGTTCCGGGAGATTGTTCCATAATCTATCGACTCATAATCTATCGACTCAAGCATTATGATAGTTTGCCTCTGCATTTATCCTGATTCTTTGATTTACATTACATTCAAGTTCTCAATTATGTATTTTCTTTGTGTAAATCAATTGTCACATTTTATGTCAATCATACTTGTATTGTTATTTGAATATGTTGTATTTGATTTTTTTCAATAAATGCAGAAAACATCTGCTTTAAATAAAATAATAATAAATAAGGTTGAGGCAGTGTGAGGAAAGCTGCGTTCACCATATGACCTGGTAAAAACTGGTGGAATTAATAGTTTTTTCTTATTGGAACAAAGATTTCTTAAAGGTGTGTGCAATGTTAACAACTCTTTTAAATAAGATAGTACACAATTATAAAAGCATTCATATGCCAACAACATCATTTTGAATGAAGTCTCTTAGAAAGAGAGACCCGGATTCATGTAGTGTCCTTTAATTGTAATACTGCCGATTAGTAATCAAGTTTACCGAATAAGACTTATATATGAGACATGTAGTATAGGATCATTTAGCACGTGATGTGTCTTTGAGGACTAGTGTCTGTCTTTCCAGTCTGTAGATGTATTTGTAGTTGTATAATCAGATTTATATGCATGTATTATAGGTTTTCCCGCTCAATTTTTCACTTTTTTCAATCGAATTCATTTAGGGTCATTCGAATTCGCGCGTTGCCGCGTAATCGTTGGTATCGGTCTTCCAAATTCCGAATAAGTGCATGCGAATTCATGCATACGCACACGCTTTCGTGAATAGACACAGAAGTTCATTTATGGGCATTCGAATTCGCGAATGTGTAGCCAACTGTCAACGGCCTTTCGCGAATTCGAATGACCATTGATGAAAAGGTATGCACTTTGTGCAAATTCACTTGCTCCTACGTGATTTTGAACGACTATTTACGAATTCGAATGCTGCTTTGGTACGGCGATCGCAAATCGCGCGAATTCGTTTGCTCCTATTATCAATTCGATTGACACAATCGCGAAATTGAGCGGGAAAACCTATACTAGATATTTTTTTATATCACGTGGGCGTACATAATTCTCTGTGGAAAAAAAATGTAATTATATCAGAATATAATTGTTCAATATGATGTACACAGATTATGAATGTTATTACAACACAATACGTTACATATGCTATGTCTATACATTTGCCGATTTGATTGTGTACAGTTAATGGTGATTTTCTGTATCGGTACGTTTGATCATGTAAGTTGAATATCATATAAGTCATATACTAGTAAACCAAGATGGGATGACTAATTATCGTGATTTCGATTGTGATTGAATAAAGTTACAAGCTTGACTTCTGATGAAGTAACAAACAAACAAACTGGTCGAATTATTTTGTTATAAATTCAAAAGATAATTATGCATCACCATGCGTCTTTTGATTTAATTCAATTCAAATTGTGTAATCCTTCATTAAACACATTTAAAACATAGTTACTTACAACGCAGATGAAACAATACAAATGAATTAAAGTTATATAAATACAATGAGAGTAATAATTCGAATATGCAAAAAGGAGTCGGTGCTTATAGAAGCCAGACATAGCTTAGCCTTACTAGCGACGGGCTAGTGATCCCTACCCTTAATAATATGTTAATTCAAACATATAGAGAAACTGACCAGAAATATATAATGTGATTGAAAAAGAGCAAATAAAATGGGATTATATGTCGTACATTACTAGATGCTTATCGTTTATCGTGAATGTTACGTTGTATTTTTACCTCCATCCATCCTGAGTATCATTTGTACATTGTTAACTTCTATCCCAGATAGAGGGTACCGAAACACAGATTTTGTAGTGACTTTTGAATTAAATTGTCGGTAAATTTTCCAGGTCAGAGTCGTGAAATGATTGATTATAGATCGAGGGGGAGACTTATTCAGAATATCTTCATCGCTTTGTGAGTGTGCCCACTGTTTTAAACCATCATCTTACTATCACTGACTATGCTATCATTGTGTGTTCAAGAACATAGAATGAATGCCCAAATCAAGTTATGATCTCCGTATTCTAGTGCTTAATCAAAATACAAAAATGATCCATCGATTAATATTTGGTAGAACAAATAAAATTGTTTTTATTACAATATTATGAATCTCATTGAATTATATTAATTAATTAATTTAGTTCTTATTATTAGTGTATACAAGGTCGTCTACTACTCACTGACTCGAATTACAATTTGATATGTGATATCTTGCCCTCTTATGCATACCTCTTATCTTATGAACAAATCTCCTCTCCTTACTTCTTCTCAATCCCACATGCAGCTCATCCTTTCTCTCGTATTCTTTCCTGTACCCACGGGCGTAGACATGACATTGATACCCATTCAAGTGGGGGGGATGATCTATTCATTCATCCCCCCAGTTGAATAGGTATTACGTAACTCGCTACGCCCGTGACTGTCTGTACCCCGTTCTATTGCTTATTTCTTTACTATTTGTTCGTATTTGTAATTGTGTTCTCATATCTTAATCATGTACTTTACTTGTTTCCCGTGTTCGTCCCTGTTGGCATCTCATTTCCCTTTCCCTAGTTTTATAGTTACAACATCTGTTAATTTGTTAATAATTTAATAACTACCCATAAATATTAATTATTATTTCAGGATTCCACACTATTTTATTTATTTATGTATTTGAATATATTTATACAGGATGACATAGTCAGTATACACTGTTTTACAATATGGTCCTGCTGTATCCAAATACATATCAATTTTGATATAAATACAAACAGTATCAATTATCGATTTAAAATCACAAAACCATAGCTGCTAGGGTAGGATATGTTATTAATTACAAGTATAAAAAAGTACATTTATTTTCAAACTATAATTTTAAAAAATGGCCACAATCGAGTCCCGGTCAATAACTATATACACATGTTCTACAGTGCATGAACAGTCATTCTAATGAGAGTGCACCCACTGAACAGACACTATACACATTCAATACATCGTTCACATCAATGCATCTTTTCGATCACCACACAACCCAACATCCAGGGAATCACCCACCAGACATTCAAAAGCTAAAAATAGATCAGCCCATGCATCGTGGTACACTTGTATAAGTAAACCGGATTGTCAATGTTGCCAAGAAAAGAGTTAAATCTACCAAATACATAAACTTAAAAAAAAGGTCCACCTGAGCAGCTGTAGGTGGGAAGAAATAACTAAATACAATTAATAAATAAATGTAACATGGAGAAAAATACAAATTAAGAAGTACATAAATAAATCACATACAGACTAATGCATCAGAACAATATAAAACAAGGCAAATTTTACTTAACAAGGCAACGCTTGTAGTGGACTTTAAAAAGGCTGAGTGAAGGTAGATTTTGTTGTTCGGTTGATAATGCATTCCATGTATTTGCACCAGAATATTTGAATGACTGTTTAAACAATTAATTGTAGGGTTCGGGTATTAAATACAACGTTTAACGAATCAACGTTACGTATATAAAAGCCATGGCGATCAAAGTATATTTCACTTGATTAGTCTTCCTGGTGCGTTATTTTGTACATCAGTACATTCAACAAATGAAATGAAATGGTTAGGGCATGTATGTGTGTTTGCGTGGGTATGTACTTGAATGTGTGATTTGTTATGGATAGGATATATAGTTGTAATTGTAGGATACACTGACTAGAATATGTGTAAAATATTATTTGTTTTTAAAGTGTCTATTTGTTTAATTTAAAAAACACTTCCTCTTGCATTATAATATTTTTCTTTCTTAACCGGGGTCAACACCAAATAAGGCTTATGCTCTTCCAAGTTGGCCCCACATTCTCAATTGATTGAATTTGCTATTTAATTCTAATCGACATTTATTTTGTATAACTTATTGTAATAATTTATATATTGTATCTTTTGATGTTTTTATGAAGAATGTAAATAAACTGAAATGAAAAAAACAAAATAATCTATACGTATTTTAAAACTTTGCCATTTAAGAGTTCTGATCAATTCACTACTTTCTACTTCATGGGAATTAAATTTACTTTACGTGCAGCTCTTGTTTTAGTACAACAAATTAAGTCTCTATTCTTGACAGAACATTTTCTCCGTACAGAACAAGCATAGTCTATGCAAGGTAGCATTGTAGTTTTATAAATAACAAATGATGCACTTAATCTTAGAATACTTTATATGAAAAAACTTTTGTATAAATGCTTTACATGATCATCCCATAATATATTACAATCTATACTCCTAAGAATTTACACAATCAACTTGTTTGAGACATAGGCGCCGGAAGTGGGGGGGGGGGGGGGGGGGGGGGGCAGGGGGCGGCCGCCCGGGCAAAACCCTATGACACTAAATGCAATCTTTGTGTGTGTGTTGGGGTGCATATTTATAATTGTGTCAATTATTTGTTTTCTTCGTGAAAAAATATATATACAATTTCTGGTCGATCAAATCATACCACGCTTTCCCAGATACAGTTAATCTTAAGCCAGAATTTCCTATCTAGGTATGTACCAGATTGCACAATTTCAAGTCCCAAAATGCAAAAGCTCCCTACCGTGGGAACTGCGTGTAAAATTTGAAAGAGCATTCAATGTTAACGAAAGAATAAACTTTATTTGATCAAAATCGGTTCAGAAACGGCTGAAATATCAATAATAATATATTCGATCGGAATATCAATAACTCATGAAAAATTGTATCATAGCATGTATAAATATCCAGAAACAATCATATGCTAGTTACTGTATAATTATTCTTCATACAGGCTGATTGTTCGCAAGTAATCATATCATTGCCCTATAAATGAGTCTGTACTAACTTTTTCAAAATCTTAGCTATATTATGATACAACATAATATGGGTCTATAATGAAAACGTTTGGCCATTTACCTTTATCATTATCATGGAATATATTGCAGAACACAAGTGCATGATTAACACAGTTTCGGTGACTGGTATTTCAGGATAGTAGTCTTCTTCAAACAAGGCTGTCTTGCTGAGCTACTTGGTTTCCTAGAGGTTTAACCCGCTTCAACCTTTTATCATCATCTTGTTTATCATTATTTGATTTGTCAAGGTACAATGGGCAAAATGGGGATTTTTATTAGCTATTCTTTAGATAGTCAAGGTACTGTAAATCCTTTGTCGTGCCAATGAATACCATTTCGGCGTCATATTTGACGAATCATATTCGTTATTCATTATTGGCTCGACTGCCAAACTATTGCCATGGAATTATAATCATGGAATACATCTTGATTTAAAGAATATTACAGAACACAAGTGCATGATTAACACAGTTTCAGTGACTGGTATTTCGGGATGGTAGTCGTTTTCAAACAAGGCTGTCTTGCTGAGCTACTTGGTTTCCATAAAGGTAAAACCCGCTTCCACATTTTATCTGGTATTGCATGTGGTAGATTGCGAGAATAATTGTTGCATATTTTCCTGGAATGTTTAAATAATGACCATTGACGTTTGTAAAGTGTTGTGTTGTTGTGTTTATTTGTCTGTATGTTGTTACTGTCGTTGGTGTTGTCTGCTGTTATTTGTTTGTATTTGTATTTCTGTTGTTATTGTTGTTGTTTGTTTGTTGTTGTTTGTTTGTTTCTTGTTGTTGTTTTTGTTTTTGTTTTTGTGGTTTGTTTTTGTTTTTTTGGGGGGCGGGGATGTTAAGATCCCTTACAGGCCGGACTATTTGAGGTCTTTCTACGGGCAGGGAGTGGTGGGGGGGGGGGGGGGCATTATGGCCCCCACTGAGATCTCGGCCGTGAAACGCACAATCGCCGCGAAAGTATGCACGCATGTCAAATATGGTGATTTATGCCAATACGGTCATAAAATGCACATTTTTGCCCACAATTCCTATATGATAATTAAACATTTATTTCCACCACATATATTCTCCAGACCATTTCAATTAATAGTACAACAAACAAAATGGGAACAGCCAAGTTAAACAAAGGGGAGTTACTCAGCCATGAAGCAAGCGATTGTTTACAAAAAAAGGTGTCATTTTAAGGAGAAAGAAATTAGCTAATCCACTGTTGCATAAAAGGATACAAACGGGTCTCAAATATATGAGAAATAGGTGGCTCAAAAAGCTTACCAATCTTATTTAAGGAATTAACATAATGAGGGTGACATTTGAAAATTAAAATACCCTTCATTCGTCATTAAGCAAAACAAGGTTCAAGAGAATTTTGAAGGCTCTAGTGAATTTGGTTGAATTTGACAAAGTTAATAAATCAGTTCAATGTAAAACGATACATGAATTCAAAGTGTTCTTTGGATTGCTTAATGTAAAACGATACATGAATTCAAAGTGTTCGTTGGATTGCTTAATGTAAAACGATACATGAATGTGTTCTTTTGATTGCTTAATGTAAAACGATACATGAATGTGTTCTTTGGATTGCTTTATGTAAAACAATACATGAACGTGTTCTTTGGATTGCTTTATGTAAAACGATACATGAAAGTGTTCTTTGGATTGCTTAATGTAAAACGATACATGAATGTGTTCTTTGGATTGCTTAATGTAAAACGATACATGAACGTGTTCTTTAGATTGCTTAATGTAAAACGATACATGAATGTGTTCTGGATTGCTTAAAGTAAAACGATACATGAATGTGTTCTTTGGATTGCTTTATGTAAAACGATACATGAAAGTGTTCTTTGGATTGCGTTATGTAAAACGATACATGAATGTGTTCTTTGGATTGCTTAATGTAAAACGATACATGAATGTGTTCTTTGGATTGCTTTATGTAAAACGATACATGAATGTGTTCTTTGGATTGCTTTATGTAAAACGATACATGAAAGTGTTCTTTGGATTGCTTTATGTAAAACGATACATGAAAGTGTTCTTTGGATTGCTTTATGTAAAACGATACATGAAAATGTTCTTTGGATTGCTTTATGTAAAACGATACATGAAAGTGTTCTTTGGATTGCTTTATGTAAAACGATACATGAAAGTGTTATTTGGATTGCTTTATCTAAAACGATACATGAATGTGTTCTTTGGATTGCCTAAAGGGGTAGTACAGTTTTGGTAAGGTTGAGCTTTAGTAACCAAAACCTGCAAAATAACATTACAAACTGATAGTTATAACTCCACCATGCTCGAAAGGTATACAAAATTACAAACCAATGAAAAAGCCTGTTATCATTTAAAAAGAGCCATTAAAACACAAAGGGCACTCTCTAAAAGGGTATAGGTTTCAATCATTTTTCATACAAAATTATGCACGTGATGTTTTGTTGAAATAATGATTAAATAAAGAGATCATCAACAACTATATAAAAACTTCTATTGAAAAAGTGTGAGCAGTTTTTTAATTAAACAAAAAATCATCGAATAAATGTGGGCCCCAGATTTATTCCGATCGGATATATTTATTTATATTTTAGCTGTTTCTGAACAGATTTTAATCACATAAAGTTTATTCTGTCATTAAAATTGTATGCTCTTTCAAATTGTACACTTAGTTTTTCATTATCTCACACAAAATTATTTCGTGCAGCGGCAGCGCCCTTTATACCAAAACTGAACTACCACTTTAATGTACAACGGTTCATGAAAGTGTTCTTCGGATTGATTAATGTAAACAAAATGGGGATTTCCATGAGGCTCATCTATCTTTGTTTGCAAACGGGAATTTTGAGCCACCTATTAAAAGTGTTATTCATTTTAACAATTAGTCCCTAAAGTATGTGTTAGTCTGTTATGTTTTCTCTTTAGAATGTGAAACTTTTGATCGGGCTTAATCGGGCTTATCGAGTCATCACGGTCATATCAGTCATTCTTTATAGCAGGTATGGCAGGACAAACGTGCTTAGTAACAGTTCTATTGTACATACAAAATCATAAATAGATGAATTCAAGTCGTTGTTTTTTTTTACATTTCTCGCCCAAATAGTGAGGCTCCAATTAATTCGCAACTGGCCGCACATTTTTTTTTTATTTCTAAAGTAGTCCTATATCTCGTTTCGTAGCCATTTTGCGAATATTGTCGTCGTTGATGGTTTTTATTTTAGTGCATTTTGTGGTTCAATGTAACTATAATTACAAAATTAAGAATAAATAGTCAGCGATATCGGACACAGACCGAGCATATACAGTAGAAGTATAACACTTCAAAATACAAAATGTGAAATCATCAAATTAAAATAATATTTGAACCACCCAAGTAATTATTTTGATTGCGGGTAACCTCCTTCGCTTTAAAGTCAACAAAATGCATTCATCACCATGGGGATTTTCTGTTTGTCGTGTAAATAGTTATTTCAATAATATATTCGATTTATATAGCGCCTAGTATGATTGAAAATCATCCCTAATTGTTATTTGGAGCCGTTTATTCTTCCTCATTTATACAATTGTTTGTTCCACCGGTATGTGTCTGTAAAGTTCATGCTTTGTAGTTGGATTGTAAACTATTACTCGAGGTGGATCGAGTCCTTGAAATTGTTACATCAGGCATGGCGGCAGGCTGACGGGAACAGAAACGGGACTTCCCGTGCTCTGTAATTACCAGTGGCGTAGCGTGGGCGAACTGACTGGGGGAACGCAACTTTGTTCTTTTATTTGTCTTTTTGAAAATTATTAGGGGGCATGTGCTCCCCCGTGCCACCCCCCCCCCCCCCCCCGCCCATAGCTACGCCCACTGGTAATTCCATGCATTGCATGAGATAATAAACAAAATTATCATATATGCGAAGGTGGCATAGTCTGATTTTGTTTTTGCTTACATTTTCTTGTACAATTTTGTCCAGGGGAAGTACAATTATCAATCAAAAAAGAGGGACCATTATTTTACTATTATTAATTATAAATTATTATTATTATTACAATCTGTGAGAAAATTCACGCTATTTTAAGGGGGGGCGGGGGGCACGTGTCCCCGTGCCTCGTTTATCTTCTACCGTGTTGTTTAGCTTATGGTAAGAGAAGGATAAAATAGTGTTAGATTTTTTCAAATGCCCCTTTAGTATGACGATATCTATCATTCAGCTCAAAAGCGTTAATGAATGGTCATAAACCTCACAAACGTCCGTTGTAAAAGCGTATCTTACAATGATTTTGGTACAGGATTGAAGTCTCAAATGTCATTTTGGGCAATATCTGACACTTTACAGGTGCACTTTTAAGCAGTATACTTACAGAAAAAAAAACCCTCAAATGTTCCACTATGCATTGAAAACGTGTGTATAAAACCCATATGGTCAAAATCCACGCAATTATTAATCAAATTAATGTTTTCTTCAAATTCAAGACACAACATTTGTGATAGGCATTCCTAACTTTATTTACTATACCCCTTTGGTATTTTATGAACTCGTGTAATAAAAGTGCAAACATGGTGAAAAATGCCAAACATTTAGCAAAAGTCCTTGGTCCAATATTTGTTTCAAATGCTGTATGTAATGTGGGTACGTAACTCTTCAAATTTCTTTTAAACAGCAATTTTAAAATAAATGGACAGCATCATAATTTAAAATCTTTATTACAGTTTTGTTTTCCAGTGGCAACAACAAAAACAAAAACATTAACACGTACACTCGCGGCGGGTTAATTGTGGAGATTTGGTTTTGGTAATACTAAAAGACTTGTCATATTGCTGCATGTTAACTATTACATAATATCTTTCATATCAGACGCTATAGAAATCGAACAGATTATAGTAAGTATCACTATTGCCATATGATTGCGATAATCAATATCGGGATAATATTCATGCATATATCATAAATCTTCACTGGATTCTCAGTACTCAACATTCATCAATATTTTGTAATTATCTAGATAAATTCTAGGTTGAGTTTAAAATGATGTTTTGCTGTTTTCTTTACAAAATGTGATCATTGTTATCCTGAATGAAATTATCTCGATTCCAGAAACCAAACACATACAAACGTATTCTCGCGGCGGGTTAATTTTGTCGAGAATTTGTTTTGATTTAACTAAAAGAATCGCTATTGCCTAATTATTGCGATAATCAGTATTGGGATGATATTCATCCATATCATAAATCTTCACTAGATTCTTAGTTGTCATTATTCATCAATATTTTGTAATTATCTCGGTAAATTCTAGGTTGAGTTTAAAATGATGTTTTGCTGTTTTCTTTACATTTTCCCTTTTGACCGTGTAGTGATGTGCCCACGTACAAGCTTCTGAAGGTGGCAGCATGGCTTATGTCTTTCCAGATCAGGAGCTGTGGAGCGGCGTCTTACAGATAGTGAACATGAAAAGAACGAGACAAAAAATGATGATGAGTCGGGAAAAGGATGTAAGTGCAACACGTGGTTATATTATTAGGGACGTCCATCCTTCAAACTTATTAGGGCACGCAACTTTTTGGGGTCGCAGGATACACTTTATTTGTATGTAAATATATCCCCTAATGCATTATGTACTGCTTTGTCAAATAACATTATGGGGGAGGGGGTCCCCCCCCCCCTTCCCCCCCCCCCCCCCCCCAAGTGCCCCGTATCTAAGCATCTGCAGGACGAGATGCCAAGGGAAGTAAGATCAGCTTTTACCATTGCAGTCCTTTGTTTAATTTCTGGGCACATTGTCGTTAGAGTTTTCAATTACTTTTCAATTACTTTTCGAGTCCATTTACGATTTACCACGACCACAAAGTACATCGATCATTAATTTAAAATATATTATTTTCGAATTATTAATTCCATATTTTGATAATGCAGTTTACATAAAATGTGATTCTTACGCTTCAAGGATTTTCCATTTTCCTTTATACTCATGTCTGGTACGTTAAATACTTCATTGTGCTTCTCTATTGGAACTTAAGTTTGACTTATCTCTACGAATTTCTCACAAACAAAAACAGCAACTCATTCGCGTGATAGCAAAACGAAGTTTGCTTTAACATGGTTTATCTCACGTGGATAATGTGTTTCCATTTTGTATGCAGGTGGAATATGTCGTGGACCAATACTTCTGGCGGCTAATGCAGACACAAGATGGATTGGAACTGATTAGATACACCAACCTTTCATCAACACTGAATCCTCTGGGCAAAGTGCCTGTGTTGTGGTGTACTCTTGATGCCCAAGTACCACCGCAGGCCCTCCATCTAATCAGGAACGCGGCAGAAAGGTGTTTTGTTATCCAGTCAAATGATGGAATTAAATTCTTCTGCGCCAGCAATGTGTAAGAATATATAATCAATTATCAATAATAAAAAAAATCATAACAAACAAAACAATTCTGATAATTTGTTATTGAATCATCTGAAACCCGATGCAGAAAGAGTATATGATAGATTGTAAAGTTACAATTATAAGTAGCAGTAGTAGTAGCAGTAGCAGTAGTAGTAGTAGTAGTAGTAGTAGTAGTAGTAGTAGAAGTAGTAGTAGTAGTAGTAGTAGTAGTAGTAGTAGTAGTAGTAGTAGTACTACCCAGGTAGCAAGCCAACGTTGGTCCAACGTTGGACCAACGTTGTCCAATTTTTTCGGCAACGTTGGTCCAACGTTGTCCGGCAACGTTGGACCAACGTTGCTTGCGTACGCCCAAACAACGCTGCTCCAACGTTGGCGAAAACAAAATACCAACGTTGGATCAACGTTGGTCCATCGTTGGAAAGTTGTCATTTGTCAACGTTGGACCAACGCTTTTCCAACGTTGATCCAAGGTTGGTATTTTGTATTCGCCAACGTTGGAGCAGCGTTGGTTGGGCGTACGCAAACGTTGATCCAACGTCAAAGCAACATGTGTCCAACAAGCATCCACCATATTTCCAACAAGCATCCAACATGTCTCCAACACTCATCCAACAAGCATCCAACATGTCTCCAACAAGCATCCAACATGTCTCCAACAAGCATCCAACGTTGGTCCAGCGTAATTCACCAACATTTCTCCAACGTTGGTCCAACGTTGATCCAACGTTGGTCCAACGTTGGTCCAACATTGGACCAACGTCTCACCGTACTAAAAAAATTAAATTAATATTCATATGACACGCCTATTGGTGATATCTAGAACATCCTATCCTAGCTTTCCCTTTACCTAAGACTAACCCTAACCCTATTCCTAGTCCTATTCCTATCCATATAGTCCTATTCCTATTCCTACACTCACTACATCTACATCATCCACTCAGCTTTATATAACCTAGCTTCTGTGTTAATATTTGTTTGATGGTTGGTATTTCGATAAAGTTGAATGTTTGGATAAAGTTTTAAGAATTTACACAAATACATCATGGAAACAAACCTTTAGAATGTTTTTGTAGATAAATAACTTACATATATTTCAAATAATGAGTAAATAATAACATTGGATTAATTCTGAACAATCAAATAACATGATTATTAATGCTTTTTGCAGTCAATGATAACCACTCATGAATATTCATGAATAATAACCAACGTTCATCCAACGTTGAACCAACGTTGATCCAACGATGGCATACATCCTGCTTTCAGCAGCTAATTTTAAATCCTTTTATTATGCAAGGGGGTTTTGACCACCTGTGCTACGAGTAAAAAAATTACCTTTTCTAACATAACAGCTACATGTAGTGAACAACAGATGTGAAATGTTGGATTCTCGTTGGATTAACGAACGTTTCACTGTGGGTTACCGATGTCGATCCAACGTTGCTCTAACGAGATTGTCTAACCTCCATTTCACTTTGAGTTACCGATGTTGATCCATCGTTGGTGTTGTAATATAATACAAGTAGGCGAAATGCCATGTGTAACTCTGGCATAACAATAATAAATACTGGTAAATTACAAACTTGAGTGTCAGGGTAGACTACCCGACACCCAGAAGATGGAACCAGGGGATTATTCTGCCCCTTTCGTACGGTTGTCATCCCCTACCCAGGTAGCAAGCCAACGTTGGACCAACGTCGGAAACTTGCAAACTCGTTGGAACTCGTTGGACGTTGGACAATCTCGTTGGATCAAC
Source organism: Echinarachnius parma (assembly GCA_037951105.1). NCBI lineage: Eukaryota > Metazoa > Echinodermata > Echinoidea > Clypeasteroida > Echinarachniidae > Echinarachnius > Echinarachnius parma. The sequence goes on from JBAMJV010000370.1 coordinate 31,130, forward strand.
GTTGGACCAACATCGGTAACTCGCAGTGAAAAAGAAGTTGGACAATCTCGTTGGACCAACGTTGGACCAACATCGGTAACTCGCAGTGAAATGTACGTTGGACAATCTCGTTGGACCAACGTTGGATCAACATCGTTAACTCGCAGTGAAATAGACGTTGGACAATTTTGTTGGACTAACGTTGGATCAACATCGGTAACTCGCAGTGAAATGTACGTTGGACAATCTCGTTGGACCAACGTTGGATCAACATCGTTAACTCGCAGTGAAATAGACGTTGGACAATTTTGTTGGACTAACGTTGGATCAACATCGGTAACTCGCAGTGAAAAAGACATTGGACAATCTCGTTGGACCAACGTTGGACCAACATCGGTAACTCGCAGTGAAAAAGACGTTGGACAATCTTGTTGGACCAACATTGGACCAACATCGGTAACTCGCAGTGAAATGGACGTTGGACAATCTTGTTGGACCAATGTTGGATCAACATCGGTAACTCGCAGTGAAAAAGACGTTGGACAATCTCGTTGGACCAACATCGGTAACTCGCAGTGAAAAAGACGTTGGACAATCTCGTTGGACCAACATCGGTAACTCGCAGTGAAATGGATGTTGGACAATCTTGTTGGACCAACGTTGGACCAACATCGGTAACTCGCAGTGAAAAAGACGTCGGACAATCTCGTTGGACCAACGTTGGACCAACATCGGTAACTCGCACTGAAATGGACGTTGGACAATCTCGTTGGACCAACGTTGCACCAACATCGGTAACTTGCAGTGAAATAGTCGTTGGACAATCTCGTTGGACCAACGTTGGATCAACATCGGTAACTCGCAGTGAAAAAGACGTTGGACAATCTCGTTGGACCAACGTTGGACCAACATCAGTAACTCGCAGTGAAGTGGACGTTGGACAATCTTGTTGGACCAATGTTGGATCAACATCGGTAACTCGCAGTGAAAAAGACGTTGGACAATCTCGTTGGACCAACGTTGGACCAACATAGGTAACTCGCAGTGAAGAAGACGTTGGACAATCTCGTTGGACCAACGTTGGACCAACATCGGTAACTCGCAGTGAAATGGACGTTGGACAATCTCGTTGGACCAACGGTGGACCAACATCGGTAACTCGCAGTGAAATTGACGTTGGACAATCTCGTTGGAGCAACGCTGGACCAACATCGGTAACTCGCAGTGAAAAAGACGTTGGACAATCTTGTTGGACCAACGTTGGATCAACATCGGTACCTCGCAGTGAAAAAGACGTTGGACAATCTCGTTGGACCAACGTTGGATCAACATCGGTAATTCGCAGTGAAAAAGACGTTGGACAATCTCGTTAGACCAACAGTAATGAGTGGACTCAAGTAGAATTACAATCATAAATAGAAGTGCGCCATCCCCGGTGAATTACCATATAGGATCGATATCGGGTGTCAAGAGACCATGTATGAGTTGGGCCATCGATCTACAAGCAGTTAATAAAGTAAGCTTTCAACTATACTCGTGTGCCTACTTGTATTATATTACAACATGGTGTCTGAAGTGAAAGTGACTGTATGTCTGATTCGATTCGCCATGACCTGTGTTGTAGAAATGCTAATTTGAATCCATTTTGGGAGGCGAGCTTCACGGTTGATGTGTGACCGGATATACCATCCAGAAAACGCTTTATTGAGAACTGTACTGTTCGTTATCAATGGTGCATAGCTAGTAGGAAGAAAGAGCTCCAGAAGAGGCAGAAGCGATACTATGACCAGGGTGCCAAGTCGCTGCCGGTGTTGAAGTCTGGAGAACGTGTGTACTACCAAGTGGGAAAAGAATGGAAACCTGGCGTAGTGACAACTCAAGATTCAACGCCCCGCTCGTACCACATCCAGAGTGAGAAAGGTGGGCGGTATCGCCGGAACAGACATCATCTAAAGAAGCGTCGCGCACCTGAAGGTAACATCCATGTTCCAGTAAACGAGGAAACGGAGGTCCCAGAAGCGTGCTGGAGTGAGGTGAAGCCGCCCTCGCAAGAACGTGACAGGCGCTACCCACTTCGACGTCTACTCTCAGACCACCGGATAGATTAGATTTGTGATAGAGATGAATACCATTTAGGGCAGAATAATCCCTTGGTATCATCTAGGCGTTGGGTAGTCCACCCTGGCACTAGCACGTTAAACCATTTTGCATAAGGTAAATGTCGGTCTTACAATAGGGGATGACAACCGTACGAAAGGGGCAGAATAATCCCCTGGTTCCATCTTCTGGGTGTCGGGTAGTCTACCCTGACACTCAAGTTTGTAATTTACCAGTATTTATTATTGTTATGCCAGAGTTACACATGGCATTTCGCCTACTTGTATTATATTACAACACCATGCGATGGATCAACATCGGTAACTCAAAGTGAAATGGAGGTTGGACAATCTCGTTAGAGCAACGTTGGATCGACATCGGTAACCCACAGTGAAACGTTCGTTATTCCAACGAGAATCCAACATTTCACATCTGTTGTTCACTACATGTAGCTGTTATGTTAGAAAAGGTAATTTTTTTACTCGTAGCACAGGTGGTCAAAACCCCCTTGCATAATAAAAGGATTTAAAATTAGCTGCTGAAAGCAGGATGTATGCCATCGTTGGATCAACGTTGGTTCAACGTTGGATGAACGTTGGTTATTATTCATGAATATTCATGAGTGGTTATCATTGACTGCAAAAAGCATTAATAATCATGTTATTTGATTGTTCAGAATGAATCCAATGTTATTATTTACTCATTATTTGAAATATATGTAAGTTATTTATCTACAAAAACATTCTAAAGGTTTGTTTCCATGATGTATTTGTGTAAATTCTTAAAACTTTATCCAAACATTCAACTTTATCGAAATACCAACCATCAAACAAATATTAACACAGAAGCTAGGTTATATAAAGCTGAGTGGATGATGTAGATGTAGTGAGTGTAGGAATAGGAATAGGACTATATGGATAGGGATAGGAATAGGACTAGGAATAGGGTTAGGGTTAGGTTAGTCTTAGGTAAAGGGAAAGCTAGGATAGGATGTTCTAGATATCACCAATAGGCGTGTCATATGAATATTAATTAAATTTTTTTAGTACGGTGAGACGTTGGTCCAATGTTGGACCAACGTTGGACCAACGTTGGATCAACGTTGGACCAACGTTGGAGAAATGTTGGTGAATTACGCTGGACCAACGTTGGATGCTTGTTGGAGACATGTTGGAGACATATTGGATGCTTGTTGGACACATGTTGCTTTGACGTTGGATCAACGTTTGCGTACGCCCAATCAACGCTGCTCCAACAAAATACCAACCTTGGATTAACGTTGGAAAAGCGTTGGTCCAATGTTGGCTGCTTGTTGGATGCATGTTGGAGACATATTGGATGCTTGTTGGACACATGTTGCTTTGACGTTGGATCAACGTTTGCGTACGCCCAATCAACGCTGCTCCAACAAAATACCAACCTTGGATTAACGTTGGAAAAGCGTTGGTCCAACGTTGACAAATAACAACTTTTCAACGATGGACCAACGTTGATCCAACGTTGGCATTTCGTTTTCGGCAACGTTGGAGCAACGTTGATTGGGCGTACGCAACCATCGTTGGTCCAACGTTGCCGGACAACGTTGGACCAACGTTGCCGAAAAAATTGGACAACGTTGGTCCAACGTTGGACCAACGTTGGCTTGCTACCTGGGTATGTAAGACCGACATTTACCTTATGCAAAATGGTTTAACGTGCTAGTGCCAGGGTGGACTACCCAACGCCTAGATGATACCAAGGGATTATTCTGCCCTAAATGGTATTCATCTCTATCACAAATCTAATCTATCCGGGGGTCTGAGAGTAGACGTCGAAGTGGGTAGCGCCTGTCACGTTCTTGCGAGGGCGGCTTCACCTCACTCCAGCACGCTTCTGGGAACTCCGTTTCCTCGTTTACTGGAACATGGATGTTACCTTCAGGTGCGCGACGCTTCTTTAGATGATGTCTGTTCCGGCGATACCGCCCACCTTTCTCACTCTGGATGTGGTACGAGCGGGGCGTTGAATCTTTAGTTGTCACTACGCCAGGTTTCCATTCTTTTCCCACTTGGTAGTACACACGTTCTCCAGACTTCAACACCGGCAGCGACTTGGCACCCTGATCATAGTATCGCTTCTGCCTCCCCAGGTAGCAAGCCAACGTTGGTCCAACGTTGGACCAACGTTGTCCAATTTTTTCGGCAACGTTGGTCCAACGTTGTCCGGCAACGTTGGACCAACGATGGTTGCGTACGCCCAATCAACGTTGCTCCAACGTTGCCGAAAACGAAATGCCAACGTTGGATCAACGTTGGTCCATCGTTGAAAAGTTGTTATTTGTCAACGTTGGACCAACGCTTTTCCAACGTTAATCCAAGGTTGGTATTTTGTTGGAGCAGCGTTGATTGGGCGTACGCAAACGTTGATCCAACGTCAAAGCAACATGTGTCCAACAAGCATCAAATATGTCTCCAACATGCATCCAACAAGCAGCCAACATTGGACCAACGCTTTTCCAACGTTAATCCAAGGTTGGTATTTTGTTGGAGCAGCGTTGATTGGGCGTACGCAAACGTTGATCCAACGTCAAAGCAACATGTGTCCAACAAGCATCCAATATGTCTCCAACATGTCTCCAACAAGCATCCAACGTTGGTCCAGCGTAATTCACCAACATTTCTCCAACGTTGGTCCAACGTTGATCCAACGTTGGTCCAACGTTGGTCCAACATTGGACCAACGTCTCACCGTACTAAAACAATTTAATTAATATTCATATGACACGCCTATTGGTGATATCTAGAACATCCTATCCTAGCTTTCCCTTTACCTAAGACTAACCTAACCCTAACCCTATTCCTAGTCCTATTCCTATCCCTATCCATATAGTCCTATTCCTATTCCTACACTCACTACATCTACATCATCCACTCAGCTTTATATAACCTAGCTTCTGTGTTAATATTTGTTTGATGGTTGGTATTTCGATAAAGTTGAATGTTTGGATAAAGTTTTAAGAATTTACACAAATACATCATGGAAACAAACCTTTAGAATGTTTTTGTAGATAAATAACTTACATATATTTCAAATAATGAGTAAATAATAACATTGGATTCATTCTGAACAATCAAATAACATGATTATTAATGCTTTTTGCAGTCAATGATAACCACTCATGAATATTCATGAATAATAACCAACGTTCATCCAACGTTGAACCAACGTTGATCCAACGATGGCATACATCCTGCTTTCAGCAGCTAATTTTAAATCCTTTTATTATGCAAGGGGGTTTTGACCACCTGTGCTACGAGTAAAAAAATTACCTTTTCTAACATAACAGCTACATGTAATGAACAACAGATGTGAAATGTTGGATTCTCGTTGGAATAACGAACGTTTCACTGTGGGTTACCGATGTCGATCCAACGTTGCTCTAACGAGATTGTCCAACCTCCATTTCACTTTGAGTTACCGATGTTGATCCATCGCATGGTGTTGTAATATAATACAAGTAGGCGAAATGCCATGTGTAACTCTGGCATAACAATAATAAATACTGGTAAATTACAAACTTGAGTGTCAGGGTAGACTACCCGACACCCAGAAGATGGAACCAGGGGATTATTCTGCCCCTTTCGTACGGTTGTCATCCCCTATTGTAAGACCGACATTTACCTTATGCAAAATGGTTTAACGTGCTAGTGCCAGGGTGGACTACCCAACGCCTAGATGATACCAAGGGATTATTCTGCCCTAAATGGTATTCATCTCTATCACAAATCTAATCTATCCGGTGGTCTGAGAGTAGACGTCGAAGTGGGTAGCGCCTGTCACGTTCTTGCGAGGGCGGCTTCACCTCACTCCAGCACGCTTCTGGGACCTCCGTTTCCTCGTTTACTGGAACATGGATGTTACCTTCAGGTGCGCGACGCTTCTTTAGATGATGTCTGTTCCGGCGATACCGCCCACCTTTCTCACTCTGGATGTGGTACGAGCGGGGCGTTGAATCTTGAGTTGTCACTACGCCAGGTTTCCATTCTTTTCCCACTTGGTAGTATACACACGTTCTCCAGACTTCAACACCGGCAGCGACTTGGCACCCTGGTCATAGTATCGCTTCTGCCTCTTCTGGAGCTCTTTCTTCCTACTAGCTATGCACCGTTGATAACGAACAGTACAGTTCTCAATAAAGCGTTTTCTGGATGGTATATCCGGTCACACATCAACCGTGAAGCTCGCCTCCCAAAATGGATTCAAATTAGCATTTCTACAACACAGGTCATGGCGAATCGAATCAGACATACAGTCACTTTCACTTCAGACACCATGTTGTAATATAATACAAGTAGGCACACGAGTATAGTTGAAAGCTTCCCAGGTAGCAAGCCAACGTTGGACCAACGTCGGAAACTTGCAAACTCGTTGGAACTCGTTGGACGTTGGACAATCTCGTTGGATCAACGTTGGACCAACATCGGTAACTCGCAGTGAAAAAGAAGTTGGACAATCTCGTTGGACCAACGTTGGACCAACATCGGTAACTCGCAGTGAAATGTACGTTGGACAATCTCGTTGGACCAACGTTGGATCAACATCGTTAACTCGCAGTGAAATAGACGTTGGACAATTTTGTTGGACTAACGTTGGATCAACATCGGTAACTCGCAGTGAAAAAGACATTGGACAATCTCGTTGGACCAACGTTGGACCAACATCGGTAACTCGCAGTGAAAAAGACGTTGGACAATCTTGTTGGACCAACATTGGACCAACATCGGTAACTCGCAGTGAAATGGACGTTGGACAATCTTGTTGGACCAATGTTGGATCAACATCGGTAACTCGCAGTGAAAAAGACGTTGGACAATCTCGTTGGACCAACGTTGGACCAACATCGGTAACTCGCAGTGAAAAAGACGTTGGACAATCTCGTTGGACCAACATCGGTAACTCGCAGTGAAATGGATGTTGGACAATCTTGTTGGACCAACGTTGGACCAACATCGGTAACTCGCAGTGAAAAAGACGTCGGACAATCTCGTTGGACCAACGTTGGACCAACATCGGTAACTCGCACTGAAATGGACGTTGGACAATCTCGTTGGACCAACGTTGCACCAACATCGGTAACTTGCAGTGAAATAGTCGTTGGACAATCTCGTTGGACCAACGTTGGATCAACATCGGTAACTCGCAGTGAAAAAGACGTTGGACAATCTCGTTGGACCAACGTTGGACCAACATCAGTAACTCGCAGTGAAATGGACGTTGGACAATCTTGTTGGACCAATGTTGGATCAACATCGGTAACTCGCAGTGAAAAAGACGTTGGACAATCTCGTTGGACCAACGTTGGACCAACATAGGTAACTCGCAGTGAAGAAGACGTTGGACAATCTCGTTGGACCAACGTTGGACCAACATCGGTAACTCGCAGTGAAATGGACGTTGGACAATCTCGTTGGACCAACGGTGGACCAACATCGGTAACTCGCAGTGAAATTGACGTTGGACAATCTCGTTGGAGCAACGCTGGACCAACATCGGTAACTCGCAGTGAAAAAGACGTTGGACAATCTTGTTGGACCAACGTTGGATCAACATCGGTACCTCGCAGTGAAAAAGACGTTGGACAATCTCGTTGGACCAACGTTGGATCAACATCGGTAATTCGCAGTGAAAAAGACGGACAATCTCGTTAGACCAACAGTAATGAGTGGACTCAAGTAGAATTACAATCATAAATAGAAGTGCGCCATCCCCGGTGAATTACCATATAGGATCGATATCGGGTGTCAAGAGACCATGTATGAGTTGGGCCATCGATCTACAAGCAGTTAATAAAGTAAGCTTTCAACTATACTCGTGTGCCTACTTGTATTATATTACAACATGGTGTCTGAAGTGAAAGTGACTGTATGTCTGATTCGATTCGCCATGACCTGTGTTGTAGAAATGCTAATTTGAATCCATTTTGGGAGGCGAGCTTCACGGTTGATGTGTGACCGGATATACCATCCAGAAAACGCTTTATTGAGAACTGTACTGTTCGTTATCAACGGTGCATAGCTAGTAGGAAGAAAGAGCTCCAGAAGAGGCAGAAGCGATACTATGACCAGGGTGCCAAGTCGCTGCCGGTGTTGAAGTCTGGAGAACGTGTGTACTACCAAGTGGGAAAAGAATGGAAACCTGGCGTAGTGACAACTCAAGATTCAACGCCCCGCTCGTACCACATCCAGAGTGAGAAAGGTGGGCGGTATCGCCGGAACAGACATCATCTAAAGAAGCGTCGCGCACCTGAAGGTAACATCCATGTTCCAGTAAACGAGGAAACGGAGGTCCCAGAAGCGTGCTGGAGTGAGGTGAAGCCGCCCTCGCAAGAACGTGACAGGCGCTACCCACTTCGACGTCTACTCTCAGACCACCGGATAGATTAGATTTGTGATAGAGATGAATACCATTTAGGGCAGAATAATCCCTTGGTATCATCTAGGCGTTGGGTAGTCCACCCTGGCACTATAGCACGTTAAACCATTTTGCATAAGGTAAATGTCGGTCTTACAATAGGGGATGACAACCGTACGAAAGGGGCAGAATAATCCCCTGGTTCCATCTTCTGGGTGTCGGGTATAGTCTACCCTGACACTCAAGTTTGTAATTTTACCAGTATTTATTATTGTTATGCCAGAGTTACACATGGCATTTCGCCTACTTGTATTATATTACAACACCATGCGATGGATCAACATCGGTAACTCAAAGTGAAATGGAGGTTGGACAATCTCGTTAGAGCAACGTTGGATCGACATCGGTAACCCACAGTGAAACGTTCGTTATTCCAACGAGAATCCAACATTTCACATCTGTTGTTCACTACATGTAGCTGTTATGTTAGAAAAGGTAATTTTTTTACTCGTAGCACAGGTGGTCAAAACCCCCTTGCATAATAAAAGGATTTAAAATTAGCTGCTGAAAGCAGGATGTATGCCATCGTTGGATCAACGTTGGTTCAACGTTGGATGAACGTTGGTTATTATTCATGAATATTCATGAGTGGTTATCATTGACTGCAAAAAGCATTAATAATCATGTTATTTGATTGTTCAGAATGAATCCAATGTTATTATTTACTCATTATTTGAAATATATGTAAGTTATTTATCTACAAAAACATTCTAAAGGTTTGTTTCCATGATGTATTTGTGTAAATTCTTAAAACTTTATCCAAACATTCAACTTTATCGAAATACCAACCATCAAACAAATATTAACACAGAAGCTAGGTTATATAAAGCTGAGTGGATGATGTAGATGTAGTGAGTGTAGGAATAAGAATAGGACTTACATGGATAGGGATAGGAATAGGAATAGGAATAGGGTTAGGGTTAGGTTAGTCTTAGGTAAAGGGAAAGCTAGGATAGGATGTTCTAGATATCACCAATAGGCGTGTCATATGAATATTAATTAAATTTTTTTAGTACGGTGAGACGTTGGACCAACGTTGGATCAACGTTGGACCAACGTTGGAGAAATGTTGATGAATTACGCTGGACCAACGTTGGATGCTTGTTGGAGACATGTTGGAGACATATTGGATGCTTGTTGGACACATGTTGCTTTGACGTTGGATCAACGTTTGCGTACGCCCAATCAACGCTGCTCCAACAAAATACCAACCTTGGATTAACGTTGGAAAAGCGTTGGTCCAATGTTGGCTGCTTGTTGGATGCATGTTGGAGACATATTGGATGCTTGTTGGACACATGTTGCTTTGACGTTGGATCAACGTTTGCGTACGCCCAATCAACGCTGCTCCAACAAAATACCAACCTTGGATTAACGTTGGAAAAGCGTTGGTCCAACGTTGACAAATAACAACTTTTCAACGATGGACCAACGTTGATCCAACGTTGGCATTTCGTTTTCGGCAACGTTGGAGCATCGTTGATTGGGCGTACGCAACCATCGTTGGTCCAACGTTGCCGGACAACGTTGGACCAACGTTGCCGAAAAAATTGGACAACGTTGGTCCAACGTTGGACCAACGTTGGCTTGCTACCTGGGTTACTTTATTAACTGCTTGTAGATCGATGGCCCAACTCATACATGGTCTCTTGACACCCGATATCGATCCTATATGGTAATTCACCGGGGATGGCGCACTTCTATTTATGATTGTAATTCTACTTGAGTCCACTCATTACTGTTGGTCTAACGAGATTGTCCAACGTCTTTTTCACTGCGAATTACCGATGTTGATCCAACGTTGGTCCAACGAGATTGTCCAACGTCTTTTTCACTGCGAGGTACCGATGTTGATCCAACGTTGGTCCAACAAGATTGTCCAACGTCTTTTTCACTGCGAGTTACCGATGTTGGTCCAGCGTTGCTCCAACGAGATTGTCCAACGTCAATTTCACTGCGAGTTACCGATGTTGGTCCACCGTTGGTCCAACGAGATTGTCCAACGTCCATTTCACTGCGAGTTACCGATGTTGGTCCAACGTTGGTCCAACGAGATTGTCCAACGTCTTCTTCACTGCGAGTTACCTATGTTGGTCCAACGTTGGTCCAACGAGATTGTCCAACGTCTTTTTCACTGCGAGTTACCGATGTTGATCCAACATTGGTCCAACAAGATTGTCCAACGTCCATTTCACTGCGAGTTACTGATGTTGGTCCAACGTTGGTCCAACGAGATTGTCCAACGTCTTTTTCACTGCGAGTTACCGATGTTGATCCGACGTTGGTCCAACGAGATTGTCCAACGACTATTTCACTGCAAGTTACCGATGTTGGTGCAACGTTGGTCCAACGAGATTGTCCAACGTCCATTTCAGTGCGAGTTACCGATGTTGGTCCAACGTTGGTCCAACGAGATTGTCCGACGTCTTTTTCACTGCGAGTTACCGATGTTGGTCCAACGTTGGTCCAACAAGATTGTCCAACATCCATTTCACTGCGAGTTACCGATGTTGGTCCAACGAGATTGTCCAACGTCTTTTTCACTGCGAGTTACCGATGTTGGTCCAACGTTGGTCCAACGAGATTGTCCAACGTCTTTTTCACTGCGAGTTACCGATGTTGATCCAACATTGGTCCAACAAGATTGTCCAACGTCCATTTCACTGCGAGTTACCGATGTTGGTCCAATGTTGGTCCAACAAGATTGTCCAACGTCTTTTTCACTGCGAGTTACCGATGTTGGTCCAACGTTGGTCCAACGAGATTGTCCAATGTCTTTTTCACTGCGAGTTACCGATGTTGATCCAACGTTAGTCCAACAAAATTGTCCAACGTCTATTTCACT
>JBAMJV010000370.1:47500-64357 GCA_037951105.1 Echinarachnius parma
ACAATGCATCCTCAAATCTATATAAATCAGATTTGTAAATATTTGTCATATTATTGTTTTAAAATGCGTTAAGGAAACATTGTGAACCTGACAAACGACATTGAAGTAGTCTTCAAAATTAATAAAAAAATACTTAAATGGATCTAATAACATTGTTATGATAATTGACCAAAAAAATACTTAGAACTATTAGCTTACATACAAATCGTTGTCTTCGTATTACCAATGTAGCCTACAGAAGTATGGTAAATGTTTCGGTTTTCCAAATTTCTCTATCGTTATGAATTTGTGTATGATTGAAGTATTCGGTTATTAAAAAACTTGTGGATTATTTAAACTCATTATAAAATACTCAATGATGTGCTACTAATTTACCATGTTCAGTATGTTTCACTGATATCTTAGTGGACATATCATATCACAGAAATACACATTTCTTTAACCCTTCGTCAGTTTTTGCACAGGTCAACACAGTTACTAGATACCTTTAACGAAATAAACAAATACAAATAAGTATATTACTACGATCCAAACAGCATTAAACAGTAATGTTATTGGGGCCAAAGATTTGACAGCATCTCAAACATTTCATATAAATGGTGGCATATGTGCACATGTTTCGTCCTTACAGAAATTGTATCAATCATCATCGACTGGTAACTTGGTAACGCGCCCAGGCTATGTTCCTGTAAACACATCCACAGGAAACATACGGTCAACACAACCACTACCACTTCCACCACGGCCACCACTGCCACCACCACCACCATCTAGGCCAGACGTTTACGCGTTACAGTCAAAACAATCACACAGGCCAAGTTGTGATTACGCACATGGAGCGGTACAAATTTCCCCCAACGCTCCCACTAGTTCCTCTATGCCAATGCTACCCCTCAAAGACGGGTCCTCGGGTTCTCATGACGAATTGGCAGTAAATAAATCATATGCCAATGATGATGTTGGAAAAACGCGACCACTATCGGCAGCCCTTCGTACCAGTCTGAGTATACCCGGACGCTTGGAATCCAGCGACCAAGAGCGACGGAATCAATACGAACCATCAATGAAAGTAATTGTCAGACATGAATACTTATTACCATATAGTGTTCCAAGAAAGTGGTAAAGCTCGTTATTCAATCTCCTTACTTTCGAGAAGAAAACAATTATAATTATTTGCAAATTACTATTGATAACTGTTTTAAGATTCTTTTTCAAAGAAAATCGGGTTTTAAGACATAGAATGCATCCTCAAATCCAAATAAATCAGATTTGTAAAAATGTGTCATATGTTTTTTGAATAATGCGTTAAGGAAACATTGTGAACCTGAAACCCGACATTGAAATAGTCTTCAAAATTATTCAAAATTACATTTTACTTTACTTCTAATAACATTGTTCGAATAATTAAAAACAGCAAAAATACTAAGGACTATATAGCGGTTGTAACATAAATTGTTTTCTTCGTATTACCAATGTACAAAAGTATGGTAAAGGTTTCGGATTCCCAAATGTTCGTTATGAATTTGTGTATGATTGAAGTATTCGGTTATAACATCTCTTGTGGATAATTTAAACTCATTATAAAATACTCAGTGATATGATACTAATTAACCATGTTTAATATTTTCCATAATATATTTGTGGACATATCAGATCGCAGATTAATGCACATTTCGTCAACCCTTCGTCAGTTTGTGTACATGTTAACAAAGTTACTAGATACAAATAAACAAATGAAACTAATTATATCAATACGATCCAAACAGCATTAAACAGTAACGTTATTGGCGCCAAATATTTGGCAGCTCCTTAAACATTTCATATACAGTATAAAATGTTCTGTCCTTGGAAATTGCACGAGTCATCATCGACTGGTAACTTGATTAATTGAATGATTGATTATTATTTTCCGCTTTAAAAAATACAACAAAAATACAATTTTACATTTTTACCAACGGCTGGATGGCCCATTTCAGGTGTGCCTTACACGCTCAGGCTCCAAAGGAAGCATACGACCAACGCAACCACCACCACCACCACCACTTCCCCCACGGGATCCACTGCCACCACCACCACCATCTAGGCCAGACGTTTACGCGTTACAATCACACAGGCCAAGTTGTGATTACGCACATGGAGCGGTACAAATTTCCCCCAGCTCTCCCACTAGTTCATCTACGCCAATACTACGCCTCCAAGACGGGTCCTCGGATTCTGATGACGAATATGCAGGATATGATGATGTTGAAAACCCGCTACGACTATCGGCAGCCCTTCGTACCAGTCTAAATAACCCCCGACCCTTGGAATCCAGCGATCAAGATCAACATAATGAATACGAACCATCTATGAAAGACGAAACATCTGTTGAGAATTATGTTAGGTGAGTTAATATACATCCAAGTTCTAGCTCAATAAGAGAGTGATACACACGCAATATACACAGGCAACACGCACAAAACAAAAACACATAAGTACATGTACACACACATACATGTATGTCTTACATCTGTATCTATCTCGTTTTCTGTATACAGCTGAATAAGTCAAAAGCACTGATAAAAGCATCGTTTTTATTGGTAAATTTATATATTCTTATCATAATGGTATTCTATAATTTCAACATGGCAGAAACAATAATCTAACCTTAAAACTACACTTGAGTATTGGTACTTCCCGAAAAGCCCCTTGACACTAAATTGCTTGGTTTTAATTCCATTGGAAAGTTCATTGAATAAAACATATGAAATGAGAATTGTTCTCTTTCAAAATGCTCTCATAGTTGCAAAATGTGATTTGAGAATATTTTATTTATAAGTCTACCCTGCCGGGGGACATCTTGACTTTTTAGAAAAGACAAAAAAAGCTTATAGACTTCTTTGAACAAAAACCAAATGGGTTTTTACATAGTTGTTGATATCTCTATTTTATCATGATTTAAAAAAAAACATCACATGCACAATTATTGAGTATGAAAAATGGTTCAAACCAATGAGTTTTTACAGAGCGCCCTTTTGAGTTATAATGGCTCTTTTTGAATGATAACAGGGTTTCTACTTCGTTTGTAATAACCTTTCGAGCATGGTGGAGTTATCTATCAGTTTGTACCGTAATGGTGCAGGTTTTGGTTACTAAAATTAAGTTTGACCAAAACTCAACTATCCCTTTAAATGAAAATGAGCACCATGCACTCTTCTGTGGCCAGCTTTATTTTCTTGTCACAAAGTCATAGAGATGTCCATGTTTTCTTCTTAATTGTTTATTCTCCTTCGAGGATATATATTCCTGTCAAATTTTGTGTTCATTTTCCCATTTTTTAAAAGGATTTTTCAAGCCAATCAGTTCGACACGGTGGTGAAAAAGGTGGAGGTTCAGAAGAAATTCCTGACCAAATCGGTCTTCCAACTTGTGAATGCTGCCGACGGGATATGGTAAGCACTGCAGTATTTTCCTAAGGGCATGCATAACAAGTTTCAACCAGTAACCAGTCACCGTATGTGTATTAGAACACACACACTTATCATACTACTGTATAATATTCAAATCCGGCTTTGTATGATCCCTTTTTTTTTCTCTTTCATTTTTGTTGTTGTTGTTGTTGGGGGGGGGGGGACCTTTAACATGTTTAAGTGCGATTATTGCTGAAAACCACATATTCGCATGTGTGGGCGGGTAAACAAAAAAGTCGCGGAAATGGAAAAAAAAGGGTACTTCAATAATATTATAACTTTGCATGTTTGCTTATTACTCGGCCATATAAAACATATTAAAGTGACATTTTCACACAATACTCAAGGGACATGCCAACTAAGTTGCTAGATCTCTTTAAATTATACGCGAAACGCCGCAAATAGAAGATAATATGTCAACTTTTAGGATGATCATGTGTTATACCGTTGAAAACAAAGTTACATCACCGGGATAGCTGACACTTGCGACGCTTTTTGGGGCGCGTGTGCAAATCAAGGCATGTTAATAGTGACCAAATTTATATGTTCTTTCATTCATTGATTTATTAATTAGTTCGTTAATTGATTCATCCATTTAAAGTCATCCATTTATTCATTCGTTAGTTTCATGCACCCATTCATTTTTTCATTAACTATTAATTAATGTTTTCATTCATTCATTCACGCAGTCATTCATTCAATCAATCACTCATTCATTCATAGTCATCCATTCATTCATTCATTCAACCATACATTCAATAAATCAATCGACATGATCAATCACTTAAAGTCATCTGTTCATCCATTCATTCATAGTCATCCATTCATTCATTCATTTATTTAGTGATTTACTTATTTGTATATCTACTTATTTATTTATTCATTTAGTCATTTCTTTATTCATTCCTTCTGTCTTTCAGTAATACACTTACACTCACTAACTCAATCAATCAATTAATTGATCAATCAATCAATCAATCAATCAATAACTCAATCAATCAATCAATTGATCAGTCAATCAATCAATCAATCAATCAATCAATCAATCCATTCATAAATCAATCTATCAATAACTCAATCAATCGATCAATCAATTAATCTCTAATTTATTAATCTAGTTCATTAATATTTACCCATTAATTAATCTATTTATTTTTTCATTTGGTCAGTCAGACAGTCAGTCAGTAATTCATTTATTACTCCATTCATTCATGCATCATTCGTACATACACTTATTAATTAATTCAATCATTTATTCATAATTGTGCCTGTTCTCTTTCACAGCATTGGCTCCTTCGTTCCAGCTGGTTTTCCTGCTTTCGGTCTTCATTTGGGAGATATCGTTGCCACGGTGAACTCCTTCAAAGTCCCATCGATCAAGTCCTTTTACGATCTTGTCGAGTTATGTACGGTGGACAAGGTACATGCCCCTTATAATATACATCCTTTCCTATCAATGAGTGCTGCCGAGACGAACATTATTATGATAGAATATTGAATGCTGCTAAGATGTAAATGTAAATAATCAGTGGCAACATCTAATTCAAGTAGTGACGTATTGCGTTGTCGGAAATTACTGAGGAGGATCTGTATGTATTTTTTGTATTTGCTCAAAGATTATCCCCACATATTTGTCATTGTATTTTCTAATTACTGAGGGAGCGCCAAGTTACTAGATCACTTTAATTTTCAAATGACTAAAATATCGAAACTTTATTGACACGTGGAAAGCTGACGATGTGTTGATCAAATATGTATTTCTGTGATCGGAGCCATTTCACGAAAGAGAAATTGGAAAAACCCGAAACCTGCTGCATGCTTGTATTGGTTATACACATACGACGATGTATGTGAGGACAACTACAGTTTTAAGAAAGTTAGGTGGATTTAGGCAATGCTACAATTGATTACTAATGTCTTAACAAACTATAATTTGTAATGATAATTATATTCTCATCTTAAGGTTACGTTGGAGGTGATGAGAAGTCCTTTCAGTGAAATGAGCCACGTTGTCCTGCCACCAGAAGATGATATCCGGTCTCTGGGGTTGGGGTTTGACAATGAAGAAAGAGGTTTCGAGGTAAAGACTTCATTCTGACAATTGTCCCATCAGGCTCCCGTAGGCAATAATCGTTTTTTTTGTTAGCAGTTTTTATCGAACCAAACATTCGGCGAGGGAAATAATTAGGCTACTTTCTACTTAACTGCAAAGTTTAGTTTATACGGAGCCAATATACACACATGTACACGGCATGCAATATTTTTGTATTGTAAGTATTCCAACGACTTAGAATTTATTCCGATGACGTACAAGTCATTTTCTTTACTTACAAAATCGTATAGCTACTCGTTCCCTCGACTTATGTTTGTAACCAGTGCACGGTACTACGACTTTAATGCATAGGCAGTAATGTTGCTACTAGGTGGAGTAGGGGGCAGGGGGGTACCTGCCCCAGATTAAAATGAAACCAAACATATCGTCCTACCCCCCCCCCCCCCCCCCCCCAACGTTAGCTGGCTCCGTGTAGAAATGTCAGTGGAAGAAATGTCACAGCTAAAAACGTCAGTGGACAAATTTGACATTTTTCCACTGACTTTGTTAACACTGACGTTTTTACCTCTGACATTATTTCCCCGACATTGTTTTACCTACACCAATAGCTACGTCCCGGCCACTGTCAATTTCAATTATCATGTCTATTTTGCTCTGGATAGGTGACCGGGATTACCAATGGGCTCGTCCGGCAGAGTGGTAGGCCATCACTATCTAGAGCGAGAGGAGTCCTGAACGCGGGCAAGCAAGTCAACTGGGCTCTGGTTGAGATCAATGGGAAACCTGTAGACCATTGGAAATCGCCCCAAGATGTAAGTAAACACACAAAATGCCCGTCCAGTTTGGACTGCAGTGAATATTAGATTTCTTCCTTGTCCGCTCTTGCCCGCGCTAGATGAGGATAGACCGACGTTCTCTCTCAAGTGGATCACTCACGTAAAAGGATAAGTCGGGTATATCGCCATCTGGCGGGCAAGGGCGGATAGGGAAGCTGTATTAACCGCAGTGTGTTGTACACATTAATTACTGACTGGAATTGTTAGAGCAGGAAAATGGAACTCCCATTTCCCTGGTTAGAGTAAAAATATGTGATGCTACACATTTACTAAAGGCACCAACTAAATGTTTGTCTTCTCAGATGGTGAAATTTGCTCGTTAGCAAGCACTAACAGTCATATCATGAGAAATTATGAATTGTTTTACTTGTCTACGACCAGCACTGCATAGATGTAGACCATGGATTACACAAACCTCCTTTGTGAATCCGGGCCTATGTGTCCGGTCTACACAGTTAAAGGGCAATGAAACCCAATCAAACTGTTGCTTTTATAGACTTGAATAGATTAGGATGATTAATCTCTGAAAGTAAGAGCATAATCGGGCCATGAACAAGAAAACTATGGCTCTTTGAAGATGTCCATTTATTCTTATGGGGAACTCAAATTGGCAACGCACTCTGATAAGTTTGTGGACTACTCGCCATATTTTTGCACACAAAATTTCCCATTTTACAGTTTTCTTCATAGTCACACTATTCCATTCCCCCAAACTAACGATATGTTGTGTATAAATGTATTCTAAAAAACATAATTATGTTGAACGAATAAGAAAATTTAACAAAATTGAAATTGTGTGTACAACTTTGCCATAGTGCGGTGCCAATCTGAGTCACTCGTAGAAATAGATGGATATTTTCAAAGAGCCATAGTGTTCTTATTTCTTGACCGATTGTGCTCAAATGTTCATGGACTATTCATCCTATTTTAAGGTGTCTTATAGTGCATACAACAATTTGTCCGGATTTCATTGTCCTTTAATTGGGTCAACTTCCCAAGTGATTAATTGTTGCGTGTAATGATTCCCCTTTAGGTGAAGGATCTCCTGGCATCGTCTGGGCCGGACCTTGCTCTCCTGTTCCTTCCTATGGATCTGGCGGACATGTTCAATTCTAACTCGTATGAAAACGTCTTCGAAAAAAATGACAACATCGACTTCAGCTACAGGGATGACGAACCAGACAATATTATAAAATACTGCGAAGTCGAAGAGATATATGGTTCCTATGAATAGCGTGGATAGCGAAACTGGATTCGTGGAAGTAGTGTGGCAAGATTGGTAGAGCGCGCGCTTTCCGATCTCGAGATCCCGAGTTCAAACCCTGCCCACTCCGTTTGCCCTTCAGCAAGGCATTTAATCCACATTGCTGCTCTCTACCCAGCCAGGAGTATAAATGGGTTCTTGGTCGGGTGTTAATTAGCCTGGGCGCTATCATATGGCTGTCATTGGCTAGTATGCTCCCCGGGGAGTTGAGATGGTGCGCAAGATAATTGTGCGGGTTTGACCTGTAACTGATCATGACCAAGGGTAATAATCAGCGCATAGGGACATGCAATTGTGCTAATGTGTTATGCGCTATATAAAAGTGTTTCATTATTATTATTATTATTATTCAGTCGATTACAAAATAGTCTCGGAGATTACATATATGTATACTGACTTGTGTGTAAGTTAAAAATCATGTGAGTGATAAAAGAAACACAACTGCAGATATGTAAATGATGAATCAATAGAAACGAATAGCAGAAGAACTATTCAAATGTTAACACTTTCGCAATGAAAACAAATCGAATGCTTTATGTACGAATGTGGGTGTCTATAAACGAATTTGAGTTTGCCGCGCTAAATTGCTAAATTGAATCCTCTTTTGGCGAAATTTTAAATTGGATTCTCCGTTTTAATGTTGGTTTGATATAAATTTGCTATCGAGTGTTCTAAAAGTTAAATTGAATGACTGTTTTAGTTAATCAAATTATGAGTCACATCGTCGGTAAATTTGAAAGTTGAATGATCGAATCTTCAGTTTGTTTGCTGTTCTGTCGTTCGTACCGGGCAAACATAGATATTATGTTCGATACTTCGTTGGGTTTGGTTGTGTTTCGTATTGCCAATGTTTTGTGAAATTACAGTATATGCAACAGACAGAAGTTCTATAGACAGTTCAGCACCATGCAGTACTACAATATCTAGTCTTGCTTGATAATATTGCTGCTCTCAAAGTAAATCCATGATTTACTATAATATTGCAATAAATATTTAGCATGACATAATCACTTTGGTTAAATGTAAGCAAACAACATTATATTTCACACCCGGACCTCTTCAACTGTGGAACAGCTTACCATTTTATTTGAGACAATTTAATATGTTGATGCAAAACACATTTGTTTATGCAGGCCTTTTCATAACTTTGCGTTATCTGAATTTGAAATTATTGCAGATGTTATCCCAAATACTAAATGTTAGATTTTACATCAGCCTCAGAGACACAATACTTTTGGCGTATTTTACATAATTCTATATGTTCAAATGAGCCGTATTGTACAAATTAGTAAAATTATTATTATTACTCTAGCCTTTGCCGAACTACCCTGATACGGCGCATCAAGCAATTCACTTCAAGGAATATACACAGTACGATTCTGAATACTACGTAAACTGCATTGTATCAAAATATTGTTCATTACACACTATTTTTTTATTTGACACTTTAATTTGTTTTAACATTAATATTTTAGGGATCCACATTCTACAAGCCTTGCTTTTTAGTGGATCCCTTCTTTTTTAATTGTATACTTTGTCAAATGGATTTGTGATTTATTCATTGTGTATATTTTATGTATATATTTTTTGTGGAAATGAATACAAAGTTTGTACATTGAAACTTGAAAGGAATATAGTCTTGCAACACATCAGCTATACAATTTCATTTATTCATATTTTGCCATTGTATTGTCATATTGTACATATATTTTTTCTTGGTCAACTTCGTTTACTCAGTACAGTTATATACAAGTTCATTTATTCATATTTTGCCACTGTAGTGTCATATTGTATGTATGTATGTATGTGCATTGTATATAGGCAAAGAGTAACTATATATATCTTGGTCAACTTCGTTAACTCATCCGTATTAATTCAAATTCACAAAATAGAGTTGAAGGTTTAAAAATGTCATTCAAAATGTAATTCCTTTCTCTCGATTCGGTTTTCCGATCGAGAGAGTAAGCAATCGCGTGGCATTCAGTTGAATTATTAAACATAGTTACATGTATAAGGAATTGTTAATGTCATTAAATGTCCATACTGCCAATTACTGTTTCTAAAGTTTCTAAAGACTGATATATAAATGTATTGACACCACAAAATAAGAGAAAAGTACATTAGAAGAAGACAATTAGCAGGTGATGTATCTAAGGATAAGTGTCTGCCTCATCAGCCCGTATAGACAATATAGTGTAGATAGTGTATATTATATACCTTATCAGATTTATGCAAATGTATTACTAGATGTTTTCCAAGTATCACATGGGTGTACATAATCCTTTCTGGAAAATGAGTTGTAATGATTCATAATTATATAAAGTATAAAATGTCATGAGTATAATTGTCCAATATGATGTACACATAATATGAATTAAAGTGTCGCATTACAATGTGTTAATTGGAACTATATATTTGCAGATTTCTTGGTGTACATTTTATGTTTTTGTTTTGTTTTGTTTTGTTTTGTTTTGTTTTTGTTTTTTGGGGGGGAGTAATCTCCCCGTATGTTTTAGTGTATACGTTTGAACTTTATAAGACGCATATCAAAATGCATATTTAAACCGATATAGAATCTATAATGAGCGTGATTGTGATTGTATGGCCAAACAAGCTTGACTTTAGAATGATTGTGATTTTATACTTCGGTTACACATATAAGACATACATGTATTTGATTTAAATGTATATATTAAATCCAGACACAAACCAATGTGCAATCACAACGTGCTGACTGTGACAACAAGGTTCATTGATAAAAATGCTTACAATTCAGTTTGATTTAATGGAAGGCAGAGGTTATTTATCGGTATCGCTTTGAAGTGAATGACAATTTTGCGAAAATGAAACACGTTTAAATTCAATGCAAAAACAAACAAATCAACGAAATTTCGAATGAACTTTTTTTTTCAATTACACTGCTAATCATGCACCACCTTGCACCGTTCAACTAAATGCGAATTATATTGGACACCTTCATTAACAAAATCATTTAAGAGAATACAAATAATATGCCCCTCGATTATGTATAACAAATGATACAAAATTAAATTATATAAATAAAATACTAATACAATTATAAAGACAGTAATATATCAAGCCACGGAGAGAGCGTTTGGAATAATAAGGAGGTCATCATTTCGTGAAAGCCACCGGTGAGCTTACCATCCTTTAGTACTGTGACCTATTATTACATTGCTTGTTAATTACATAATGATATAGTTTATTTTAAAATGGGACGTTGATTTATTATTATTTACTTTCACTCCACCCCAAGTATCATCTAGAAATGTTGCTTATTTTTACAAAGCTCTAGTGGCCACAAACATAAATTTGTTGTGTATTAGTCATGTTTTAATAGTGGGTCATGCATTTTCTGTAAATCATCTAGGTCAGAGCAGTATAATAATTTGTACTCATTTAAACAAAAAATGTTAACGGCGGGTTCAAATTTTGTTGAATAATTATGGAGCCCCACAATCATTACAAATGGTTATGTTTATGGATATTTCAGCCATTTCTGACCCGATTTTGATCAAATATAGTTTATTCTGTCATTAGAACTGTATGCTCTTTTGACACTCGGTTTTTCACACAAACAAAATATGTTGTAAAGCACCCTCTTTACCAAAACTCAACTATCCCTTTAAACATTATTGGAGGGAAATTTAACTTTACATGCAATATAATCTGAAAGAAAAAGTGATCACCCCTTCCCACGGGGTCATTTTTGTTTGTTTTTAATTGCCATTTAAAATAGCAGTTTAGCCACAAAGTCGTGTAAGCAACTGTATAATTTTAGCGCAATTCTAGGGATAGAAAAGTTAAAAAAAATAATTATGAAGTGGACAAACATGAAGTAATACACAAAAGCAATCATTTAACAATTGTGTCGGTTCCGAGAAAGAAATTAGGATTAAAGTGTGAGAATGTATTTATTATAGAAATAAAATAAATCATGAGCTATGTATACGGTTAGGACTATGCTTCTATATAGGGGCACTTACATTTGAGGCCTGATCGAAGTCCGTACAGGAAGCGGGCTCCACCAAACCATTTTTCTTTTAAACATGGGATGTAATTCAAAAGAATAATTAAACATGTAAACGTGAATTCTATTCATAGCGTATGTAGTGGCATTACGAGCAATTCTGAATCACAGTCAAAGAGCGAATTCAAAATGCATTAGATTCAGGAGCCATAACGGGACGGTGTCGGGCGCAAAGCCCCTAGAAGCTATTCGGTGTTGACAATAAAGAAGTCGAAAGATGAAAGTTTATAATGAAAGATGAAAGACTTAAGTGTCAAAACCATCCTAGGAGATATTTGGCAATTATAACAGCGAAGTTCAGTGAGGGTAAAATACAGAATATTATCACATAAATTTCAGAGCGCAGACGAGTAGAGTCTATATATGACGCACGTGGGACCAGGATACTAACTTAAATGTGGACTCTTTAGGGGTCCAGGGGTATTTCACAAAGATTTGGTACTCTAAGTTGAAGTTAAAACTTATGTAAAGAAGTCAGTTTCTTAGACAAAATTTTGTACATATTTATTTTAAAAGGGGAAAAAATGTTGATTCAAAACACTAATATGTTCTATCGTCAAGGGAATTTCATGTTTTTTTATGCAAAACTTTAAAATACTTGAATTTTTTTTTTTTTTTTTTTTTCAAGGCTACAATGGCTTTCCATAATGTTTAAGTCCAACTAAGAGTTAAGTTCAGGATATACACCCCCTAGGAGCGGAGGCACCGGAATTGTTTGGATTTGGGCAATGTTGCACTCTCGAGGCGATACAGGCTATCCCGGCCCTCACAAAACAGTGGGGGTAGAGGTCTCCCCCTTGATCGACGCCCATAGAGTACAGAAGCTATGACAGAAGAGACAGAAGAGCATAAAAAATAATGCCCAAATACCGAAAATCGAGGCATAAAGATAAAGAAATATATAAAGAAATAAAGAGAATATGTATCCCCCTCCCTCCCCCCCCCCCCCCCCCCCCCCCAACCACCCGATTTGCGTTCCCCAATCCTCCCATGCAGTTACGCCAGTGTCAAATGACTTGTCACATGATGTTACCGGTTACTTAATGTGACAAGTCAATATCTCGTACATGGTCTCCCGTCTTCTTCAACCCCATAGGGCCATACTAAGTAAGACAATCAATTACACGAGAATCAAAATTAATTATTTTGTATATTGGCAACATTGCTGAGAATCGAAACTCGGAAACGGCATCCTCTGTATAATGTTGACAATGATGATAAACGGCGTGCTGCCCTCTACGCCAATAATCATACAGGGTGGCCCAAACAAAACGGAACGGGGCACTTCACAAAATTAAGTACCAAACTATTCATGTCCGTCAGGTAGGGTGTCTTTTCCAATGAAAAACGATACCAAGAACAGTAATTTTGGTGGTGTAGTTTTTGTTTTAGGACGCTGTGAGTGAGATCATGTCAGGTGCAAATTTTTGTCAAATTTTACCTAGTCAGGGCCAGTAAAACCGCACTCACTGCCCGTAATACCATGCCCATTATCTCGGCACACGGCTGAGCGCACACTGTCAATGGCGCGCTGTGTTGTACCAAGGTTGTACGCTATATGAAAGGCGGTGCGTGCGGTTTTACTGGCCCTGACTAGGTAAAAATTGACAAAAAACGGAACCTGACATGATGTCACTCACAGCCGCTGCGCCCTAGAACAAAAAATACTCAACCAAAAGTATTGTTCTTGGTATCGTTTTTCATTGGAAAAGACACCTTATACGATAAACATAATAATTGTGTTACTGTATTTTGGGAAGTGCCCCGTTCCGTTTTTTGGGGGCCACCCTGTATAGCTTTACGACTTCTTTTAGATTATTTTGCATCTCTTTTCTCCGTGTTCTTCCGCCGCTCATTCCCCCCTCATTCCATTCTTCTTTAAACTTTTGTTTACAGCGTCATCATTTTCTTCAAAGTCTAACATAGCAAAACAATTAAAAGTTAAAATAAAATGTGACAATAATACTGATCTTAATTGATTCGTCCGTGTTTAGGTCTCTCAGAGAGTTAAATTCATTAAGTCTTCTTGTTTTACAATTTTATAAAAGTAATATACATTTGTTAATATAGAAACAATACAACGCAAATAATAAATTATACAGAAGTATGAAAGTGTATGGGATGATAAAGACAAAACACTCCTTACAAACATTTACTTATAACTAGTGACACATGTTTAGTTTCGGGGTTGTACATGTATTCTAAACTAAAATATAAAATGATCGCTCTCATGTAAATGAATCATTTTGCAAGTCATGGCGATTAATAGACGTGTAATTAAAGGTAGTGTTGAGTATTGGTATTTCCCGAAGTGCCCCCGGTATTTTTTTGTGAGATAATGAAAAACTGACTGTCAAATTTGAAAGAACATACAATTTTAATGACAGAATAAACTTTATTTGATCAAAATCTATTTGATCAAAATATTTGGGCAATATCTGACACTTTACAGATGCATAATTGGGCCATTCTTGGTCACGTGTGTGACCCAAAATATGAACATTTTTGAAATAGAATGCTAATATTTCAGTAAGTATAGGAGGTTTGATGATGTGAACTTCATATATGACTTGCATATGTTGAAGTCTTTCAAGTGTAACACAAAAGATTTTATTAGGATTACGTTACCCAAGGACAGAGGTCAAATGGCATCGGTCACGTGTGTGACTTTGCACGGGAGCATTTTTGAAGAAACTTTTTAAAACTCAATTTCACTTTGAAAATCCTGTGAGATATGAAAAGCTCAAATGTTCATATTAGTATCAGACAACAGATATATATCTGTAAGTAAGAAAATGGTACAAAAAATAAATAAACTCAAACAATTGTTTTTTAATGTATGTTATTGTATGGGGATGTCTGGGTCACGTGTGTGACATACTGTACAATGTGAATGGAAATGGGAATTTTACAAATATTAGGTTTAGATAGTAACATGAAGTTCAATTGTCACAAAATTGGTATCAACATGTACAGGAGAGTAAGAGGAATGAGCTAGCTTGATTATTTTTGGAGTTATGCATTTTTTTTAAATATTGAATTATGCAAATTTATGCAAATGAGTAATGAATTTTCAATATTTAGTATAAAACATATATTTTATCAAACCTTAGATTTTGATCTTTCCAATAATGGAATAAAACAAACTTTATTTTTTCCAAAAAAGTTTCACTTTTCAAAGAATGGCCCAATTACGCGTGGGTGTATGAGTGGGGTATTGTGATTTGTATTCACTTTCCCCCCCCCCCCCCTTTTTTCACTGATACATTTTCACTTGGCAGCCCAAGGGGGGGGGGGGGGGGGGGGTTTAAACCCCCTAACCCCCCCCCCCCCCCCCCCCCCCGTAGATCCGCCACTGTAATTATCTTATAATGATTTGGTATAGGATTGAAGTCTGAAATGTCATTTTGGGCAATATCTGACACTTTGCAGATGCATAATTACGCGTGGGTGTATGAGTGGGATAGATAATTGTCTTAAAGTGATCCAGGTATTGTCTAACTCTACGAAAAATACTTGGAGCTTCCTCGTTTCTCTTCTCCGGTGTTGTTTAGCTTATGGTAAGAGAAGAATAAAATAGGGTTAGATTTTTCAAATGTCCCTTTAGTATGAAGATAATTATCATTGAAAATCATTATTTGAAAAGCGTTGATCAACGCTTTTCAAAAAAGTACAATTGTTGTAGCTAAACACGTCCGAGCCAGCACGCGTGGGAAACATTCCAGATGCTACTGAACTTTGATCCAACGTGCGCAAATTCCATGCATTCTGTACAGTCTGTAAACATACACGAGTGCGGATATCGTCAACGGCTAATTATTACTACTAGCTGTACCCGCGGAAATCCGCGGGTTTTTGTAAGAGAAAGACAATGATGACATACACCACTTTACTTTACTAAATATCCCACAGTCATCATTTAAATAGTAAGACAAAATAGACTCGGGCGACTCAATCCCGCCCCCACAACCCGTCGGGTCCCCGTCCAACGATACATCCGGCCAATGTATAACAAAATCATGATGATTTAGTATCCACGCAAAGTTATTCAGTTATCCCCCATATTTCATATGATCCATAATTTGTTCCGCTTGTATTAAAATAGATACTATACACTATATATGTGTTCTTGCTAATAAAGTAGCTTCGCCGATCCACCCCTCCCCCTCCCCCCTCCCCCCCCCCCCCCCCCCGCGGCTCCAATTGCCTGTATGACAAATAACCCGTCGTGTCCCCTACACATTTCATATCATAAACTAAGTTCTCCCGCATATGCCTTTGTTCATATTTTTGTGAAACCCGATGATACATGTATATTCCCTTGAAAGGAATAGTAACCGTATATAGCCTACATGCATTTGCATACTACATGAGCAGATACTTCCCCCATCCATTCTACCCCCACCCCCGATAATTTGTTACCCTTGTATCAAATTAGATACAGTACACTATGTTCGTGTTCTTGCTAGCTTCGCCGCTGCCCCCCCCCCCCCCCCCCCCCCGTGTCTTCAATTGCCTGCATGACACATAACCCGTCGTGTCCCCTACACAATTCATATCCAAACTAAGTTCTCCCGCGTATACATTTTTTTATATTCTTGTGAAACCCGATGATAGCCGTTTATACATGCATTGCATAATAAATGAGCAGATACCTCCCCGTCCATTCTACCCCAACCACCCACCCCCACCCCACCGGCGTCTCTTCTGGTACTGCATGCTAGCTTCGTGGCTTACTTAATACATCTTACCACAAGCTGGCGCAATTATAGTATCGTGTACGGTAGGGCGAATAGAGACGATGGTCAGCAGGTCAGTGAGCTATGCAAATAAACTACGGTTCGGTGGGGTGATTAGATGACTCCGCGACGTGTATACACGGCTGTACAGCCATTGCGCGTTGTATAACCGCAGCTAAATTGAAGTTGTCGCATTTTGTCGTCGATGCACTTACAAACACAATGCCAATCGGCAATAGCGATCATTACCATACCATCCGCGTAATATAAATATTGATATTTATCAAAACCTGGGTAGATTCGCAACGTATTATATATAAAATGGTTTCTCAATATATTATTTGTTTTATCTACTCCAATTTATATTCTTACAAATAATTTTACGGCGATAAATCGTTAGTCAGTGCTCGGCGCCTTAACTTTAGCAACCGGCATTGCTGACTTTCCCTTTTCTTCGATCTGGAG
>JBAMJV010000371.1:0-54172 GCA_037951105.1 Echinarachnius parma
CTATTGGTAATACGAATACAAACAAGGTATGAGAGAACTACTAGATTTATCATGAAGTTTTTGTGGATTATGACAATGTTACTAGATACTTGGTATATCATTAACGGTTTTAACCCTAGAAACAAAATCATTTATTGTTATCAAGTAAATAATATTTGAAAAGAAATGATTCATCAATCATGTCAATGAAAGATTGGACAAAATTTGTCAAGAAATTAGAAACTTATGATCGATTCGATCGTCGTGTTTGAGATGGCACAACATGACTGTACTTTCTCAAAATGGCCACCAACTGTGGTGTCATATTGTGTACATGAACAACCTGCCATAATAATATGTCTTTCTACATTAATTCATAATAATCTATTTCTTGATCACTTCAGAATGCATATTTATTCAAATGTATATGTTTTGTGTTAATTTAATGATAACAAATATTCACTCAGTTATGAAAATAATGTTTTAAGTACGTATACACTTTCTCGAAACAAATGGATTGAACGCTTTGTTTTCTCCAAAAAATGTTTCTTTTCTAAAAATTGCACTTAGAAGGTCATAGCCGCGGGTCACAACAATATCAAGTTATATGTAATATAAAACAGTTCAAACATAAGTGGGATATCAAATCATTCGAGGGTTTCACCCCCTTTAATGTTATTTTAATTCTCAAAATGTTGTTAAAAGGTTACAGTCGGGTGACTAGATATGGGGCAAATGTTACACTGTAGTTGGGTCACAAGATAACTAACAGATAACTATGAGATATCATACATGTAGTTCAAAAATAAATGGGATATGATTCGAGAATCGACCCCTTTAAAGGGATAGTTGAGTATTGGTCAAACATAACTTTAGTAACCAAAACCTGCATCATTACGGTACAAACTAATACATGTAGTTATAACTCCACCACGCTCGAAAGGTATACACAATTACAAACGACTAAGCAAAAACCCTCTTATCATAAAAAAGAGCCGTTACAACTAAAGAGGGCGCTCTCTAAAAACTCATTGGTTTCAACCATTTTTTATACAAAATTGTGCATGTGATGTTTTGTTAAAATAATGATTAAATAGAGATATCATCAACCACTATTTAAAAACCTTTTTTTTTTTTTGAAAGAAGATTTATTTTAAAAGTCAAGATATCGCCTGGCCAGACGATATATAAATACAATATTTTGAAATCAAATTTTACAACTATGAGAGCATTCGAAAGGGAATGATTCTCATTTCACATGTTTTATTCAATGATCTTTCAAATGGAATTAAATTCAACCAATTTAGTGTCAAGGGGCATTTCGGGAAGTACCAACACTCAAGTGTACCTTTAATGTTCTTTTACTCAAAATGTTTTCAAAAGGTTAGATTCGGGTGACTAGATGTAGGGCAAATGTTGTGATAGAATACTTCCACATAGAGAGAAGTAGATCGGGTTGCAGTCATGAACTTTTCACACAGAAAATGTCGGGACAAAATCCACCTGAATAAAACAAAAAATGCAAATGGGCTCTAGTCTGCGTTTGTCTGCGTATGTTTGCAAGTTTTATGACTCTCTATCACTATCACTCAGTTTGTAAATGATGTCCGTATACTAAAAATGAGGACACACACCACACCCATGTTCCAATGGTATGATTGTTAAAATCAGGAGGAGCATTTGCACTCCCCGCACACATAAAACAACAGAACAAACAAACACACACACACACACACACACACACCAACAAACAAACAATCACACACACCCACACACCAACAAACAGACAAACACACACACCAACAAACAAACAAACACACACACCCACACACCAATAAACAGACAAACACACACACACACACACACACACACATACATACATACATACATACAAACAAACACACCCACACACACTCACAGTCACACACACAGACATAGACATAGACACACACACACGCACACAAACGTCGTCATCGGCTTGTATCCTTGGCGGTAAAACATGATACTATTATTCTTTTCGCAAACCTCCCACCGAAAAAAAAAGAAGATATTATGTAGGTCTCTCTGTTCACCCCTAGTCCTTAGATTATTTGAAATAAAGGGGAACATTTGCACTCCCCTCACACACAAAACAACAAAACAAACAAACAACAAGCGAACAAACAAACCAACAAACGCGTATGCACACATCGTCATGGATCCTTGGCGGTAAAACATGATACTACTATTCTTTTCGCAAACCTCCCACCGAAAACAAAGATATGTAGGTCTCTGAACGTTATTACCCCCAGTCCTTAGATTATTTGAAAGAAATGGGGGGGGGGGGGGGGGGGGCGTGGGGGTAAAGGGTCGTTAGGGGTGTAACACTGATAACTATATTGTTAACTCTGAGTTAACGTTTGTCGGGAAAGCTGCTGTTATTGTTATCATTGTTAATATCATTGATATCATTAATATCATTTCCGCAGCCGTATTCAGAATACATGAGAAAGAAATAAGTCAACATTATTACTGAGAAAAAAACATGAATTAAATCCATGTTCCTCTGGCTCCAGGCTACCTGAGTGAAGCCGAAGATGGATGCTATTTATGTTATTAATGTTGACGCGTCCCATTCATTAGGAAAGGGTATATTATTATCGTTGGTATGATTCCCATTCAAACAAAATGCGAAATTAATATCAAAACATTAGCCGGATTAGGATATCTATTATTTTCGTGTATTTGGAGAGGGTAATCGGGTTTTCTTGTTGAATAGGAAAGATGATAATTTTGACTTTTTCATTTGTAACATTTCTATATATACGCCATGGAAAGTCTTGACGCTGAATTACGATGATGAATGTATTGGTGAAAACATGAATTAAATCGGGCTTATGTGAAATAAATGGGGGGGGGGGGGGGGGGTAAAAGGTCGTGATGGATGAAACACTGATAACTCTATTGTTTGACTCCGAGTTAAAGGGATAGTTGAGTTCTGGTAAGGAGAGTACATTTTTGGTCAAACTGAATTTTAGTAACCAAAACCTGCATCATCATTACATTACAAACTAATAGTTATAACTAGAAAGGAACACAAAATTACAAATGACGTAGTAAAGATCATGTTATCATTCAAAAAGAGCCGTTAAAACGTAAGAGGGCGCTCTCTAAACACTCATCGGTTTCAACCATTTTGAATAAAATATTGTGCATGTGATGTTTTGTTGAAATAGTGATTAGATAGAGAAATAACCAACAACTATTGAAATACCTATTTTGTAACTTTTTGAAAAGAGGAAGCATTTTTTTGAATTTTTAACGGCTGGTTCAAAATTCTCTAATAAACCTGGGGCCCCAGCTTTATTACAAATTGTTATATTTATGGATATTTCAGCCATCTCTGAACCGATTTTGATCAAACAAAGATGATTTTATTAGTTAAATATTATGCTCTTTCAAATTTTACACTCAGTTTTTCATTACCTCACAAAAAAATAAGTAGTCTAGCGCCCTCTCTACCATAACTCAACTATCCCTTTAACGTTTGTCGGCAAAGCTGTTATTGTTATCATTTCCGCAGTAGTATTCAGAACAAAATGAGAAAGAAATAAGTCAACATTATTACTGAGAAAAAACATGAATTTACAGCGTGTTCACACACACAAATTTTCATCCCTTAATCATGAATAAAGAATCATGACTAACGAAACGTCGTATAAAGAATCATGATTAACTAAACTACCCGAATGTTCACACACACAAAACAAGATCCCAAAACAGGTGTCTTTGGTCTGTCTTTGGTCAGAGCGCAAAAAAGATCGATTTCAGAGCATGTCCATCTCAATGTGTCTTTTAGTCGTATTTGCTTTTTTCTTTTATCTCATCTCCATGCAGTTCGGATCAAATATAGCGTTTTTTAGGAAAATTTCAGCGCAGGAAACCATTATAATACAATTATGACAATAATCATGATAAATGTATTGATGGAAACATGATTGAATAAAATCCCTTAACTCCGGGCTTGCCCTGTCACTTTAAGATGGATTCTATAGAGCATTGTTTAGGCGTCAATTTTTGTTAAATTTAATGATTTATTCATCCTGTTGACTTCAAAACTTCGTCGGAACAAATTAATTGTCCTTATTGCCCTTCAGTATTCTGAATTCTACACAATAACACTAGTAACTATAACGATTGATATGTTTATAAAACATGAAATAACAATAATAATGTTGCCCTTGGCGATCAATGTCAACCTGTAAGACGGATTTCATAGCGCTAGTAGGCATTGTTAGGTGCATGAGGTGTCATTCTTTTGTGTCGCCTTTCAAACTCTGTCGGAAAAGACTTGTAATTATATCCTTATTAATATCGGTAAGATTTATGCATTATATAGGATAATGGATGAATGGACAAATGTGTACACAATGATACAGAACTATGACGATGAATATGTTTATGAAACATGAAATAATAACCTTCTGTTGCAATGGACGACCAATGTCAAACGTAAGATGGATTTCAAAGCGCTGCAAAGAGCATGAGGGGTCATACTTTTGTGTCGCCTTTCAACTCTTGTCGGAAAAGATTGTAATTATATACCCTTATTTTACGAAAAAAATATAGGATTATGGATGGACAATTGTGTACACAATGGGTCATAACTAAGACGATGAATGATTATGTTTATGAAACATGAAATAATAACCTTATGCTACCCTGGGCAAACAAGTATGTTAATCCAAATTGGCGAGGGTGATTTTTATGTGAGTGTGATGGTGCCCTCAATCTCAACTTGAATTTGTGTGAATGTTGGGTTTAGAATGAATGGGAAAGTAGTAAATCTATACAAAGGATTGACGATGAATGTGTTTAGGAAACATGAAATGAATTCATGGTGCTCTCGGCGACCGTTGCCAAATTGTAAGATTGATTTCATGGCGACGTTGGCGTAGTTCTTTGTCGCCTTTTATCATCATGTTATGACAGAAAATATTGACATTTTGCGTATTATCGGGAAGATTTACGTATAGGGTTCAACTACAGGATGAATGGCAGGGCATCCATAGAAAATGAATGACGATTACTATGTTCATGAAACATGAAACAACTTCAGGTTGCTCTACAGTACAGTAAGGCTATACCCATGTAAAATCGTAAGATGGATTTCATAATATATAACGCTGGTATAAAGCAATCATCGAGGTGTATTTTCTGAGTTGCCTTCGAACCCCACGTCGGAAAAGCTGATTAAAATATTATCGCTCTCTTTTGTCATTAACATTTCTTCAGTATTCTGAATGAATGAATGAGAATGTATCCTGACAATATTGCATAACTATGACGATAACTATGTTCATGAAACATGAAATAACATATCACGTTGCCCTATAGCTAGGCTATACGCATGTCAAACTATAGGGTTGATTTAATAACGCTGGGCAGCTGTGATTATATTTTGTATTGCCCTCCTAAAAGATGATGAGAGTAGAAATGTAAAACAGCTAAGAGTAGAAATGTAAAATGTTCGCGGTGGCCTTGCATGTGAACGACCATGTGTACAGCGCGTGAACATGCCCCCAAATGTTGAATGTAAATTAATTTGTACCAAATAACAACTCTAAATTGAAATTATTGTATCATCAAATCAAGGTGGAAACTTCAATCACAATTTATATTTCGCACACGGGTATTTCGATTGTAAGATTTTTTACCACACGTGGATTTTTCGTGCATTTTGTTTAAAATTGTAAACTGACCTTCTAACCACAAAATTAAGGCAACTTCTTTTGGAGTTTTATTTTCTATGGAAATTTCGGTTACCAGGCAGAGCGATGGTGGTTTTATGTTCAATTATCGCGATCATCATTCACTCATTTGAACAAAATAGGATTACCTAGACAACAAAAATATCGGACAGATTTACAACCAGATATGATTATGGATTATAATAGCGATATTACTAGATTTTATTCCCTATTCACTCGTCTTCTTTTCATCATCATATCTTTTTCCTAAATAATACCGTTTTATCATATTTTTTTACCAAACTGATGCACGGTGTACTCTTGAAATGAGTCTGTCGGGGGGTATCGGGATGACACACGCGAAGATAATTCCATCACACGCAGGGTGGTATTCATCACACACATGAGTACATTTGAATATATCCTATACAATATTTGGAACTCGAATTAAATGAGCCGAATGAAAAGAATTAAATCCCCAATACGTGCCAATTTCGTGATTATTTCTTTCTTCGTGAACATTTTCTGAAATTACTATTATGTATTTTTAATATTTTGTTTATGTTACGGCTCGCTTCCCCTCGATGTATCTATTCTCTTGCTCTAAAATAACCTTTATTAAATTTCTAGCATTATCTAGTCTCTTGCTTGTGCGATTCTTTTCTTTATCTCTCCTCTTTTTTGTAAGAAATAATATTTCTATTCTGTCTCTATAGTCTGATATACGAGTGCATGGGGTAGATAGTATCATCATACTAGCCAGACAAGAATACGGGAATAAGGGGGGCTTTGTCACTACCTCCCCCCCGGGGTAGTTCGGGGGAGTATACCTGACAATGATGGATCATATCGACGCGCTCTGCGGCCAAATAATGGCACCCTTTTCACGCAAAATTCAGAAGGTATTCAACACTTTTTTTGAAAGGATATAGACTCCGAAATTTGTCCAAGCGCTTTAATGAGGGATGAATTGGGTTTATTCATGAGACACGTCCCTTTCAGATGTAGGATCGAATGATCATTTTAGGATGGTATAGGAATGCAGGTAATCTGCGGCCTCGAGCCATGATTTGAGGGGGGTATGAGAACTGTCCTTGGACCCTATACGAATATTGTTCGATCAAATTGGATTTTAATTAATTGCGAAACTAAAGGCTAAGATAAACTTTGATGGCTCGTTATTCTAGATAATGACAATGCTTCATTTCCCTGCACGAACAGCTAGCAAATGAGTTGGAAAATCAAATCAAAATGCATCGTAAGGAAAATATGAATGCGGTGTTTCCCTTAGGTTAAGGGAGGTGATGAATCGAAAACCTCTGTTAGACTCGGCAATTGTAACACATCACAATTATTACAATTATTTGTCAAGGTAAGTTTAATTTCCGTGAGATATTTTTTGAGAGTCAATATAGGGCCTTAATTTTCTACTTCAGAGGCTAAATGACGATGATACACAGAGAACCAAATACTATAGACATAATTATAGACACACATACAGACAACTGGAAAAGGAGGCGGACTGACATTGAACAGTAAAACAATTATAGTGAGGCAGATCTTGTGAAGTCCTATGAATTTTATCGTACCAATGATGCAAAAGAAAAGCAAAACAAATAAAAACAATCTTGCTAAAATGTCATATCCAACACTCATACAAGCATGCGTGGTGGTAATTTTATGTACAAGGGTGTTTTGAACATTCCAACATAAAGACCAATATCAAGTAAAATATGCATACAAATGATTGAATTATTCTTGATAAATATAGCCAATAAACGCAGAAATATTTATGTTACAAAAGCAACTATTTACACAACAAGAAAATTGTGATTTAGCACACATTTGTCTACCACATGCGCTGTATTATTAGTCATATCATGGGTGATACAGTTCAAATATCTTTAGTAGCACCGTGCAGATCCTCAACTAAGGCTCAAAATACTCAACTTGTCAACGGTTTGTATATAGATTCTGAGAAAAGACAAGCAATATATTTTCCGCATCTTGATTTAGGGGGGCAAATGCGTGGTTTTAGGGGATAAAGAGGAGGGGATAAACAGGGGATAAATAGGAGGATCACCTTGTGTCCTAATCCTCGGATATCCCCTAAGCCATACACCTGGCCACAGGCAATATCGGGTACTTTAAAGGGACTTAGTAACATTGTCCAAATCCTCAAAATAAAATTTTAATTCTAGCGGTTCCATCATACCTTGTTGTATTCGTATTAACAATAAAATCATGGGACCGGTTTTGGTTTTTAAAATTTCCCTTTCGTTACAAAGATATGTACGATTGAAGTATTCAGATAAGAAAAACTGCCCCGGAGTTTTTCTTACCGTGTACAAAGTGAGTGCAGTGAGTCAGTAAATATCACTTTCCATTTTCGTTCATTACTTGGCCATGCAATGTCCATTTGACTTGAAATTTTCACACAATACCCGGTGGACATATGAGATAACAACAATATACATTGCATCAACCCTTCATCACTTTTTGCACATGTCAACAAAGTTACTAGATCCCTTTAATTATCCGAGTTGCTAACCAAAACCAACCACCAGTTGAAACAATCGCAACCTTATATAGCGCAAGAACATCCTGTCTTCATCTGACAGCTTTAGTCTCGATTCAGACCCTCGGATATATATTTAAAATACAAAACAAGGGATTTTCCCATTCAAAACGAAATTTCATTAGAGAGGAGATGGTAACTATGTTGTCGGCAAATTAATCTGATTCTTGTGAGTTAAAGGAACTACAGCGTCTAGATGGCCTTATTTTCACAATTCGGCTCTCTAAATGTAATTTTTCCCGAAGAAAAAGAATTTGGCAGTCATTTCTCATGAAATCAATCAATTTTGGGGTAATTAGTAAATATCTAATTGTCCTGGGAACGCCCCTTTTAAATCGCCAAAATGTGACGTCATCTAAAGAACGGACTAATGAACTAAATTCTGTAGATGACGCGTCATGACGTAAGCCAATGAATTGTCAATCACATGTCGATCACGCTGCCGATTCCGGACCCTAAATGTGGGTGGGGCGTAATCTGGCTGCTAAGTGAGATTTGGCATCAGAAAACTAGTCTTAAATCACTACTGTGTTTATTTTCATGGATTTTTTTTTCGGCAGACATATGTTTCAAGTCATCAACTATGGAATAAGTGTCAAAGTACGTTGTATTCTTTAGGTCCTAAAATAACACTTAAACTAACCCTAAGACCATGGTTGGTTGGTTGGTTATTTGGTTTGTAGAGACGCGTTCAATCAACTTTATGATTATTTACGTCTTGAACCGCCCTTTATCGTCACCATCCGATAGACACAGCCAGGGTTCGAACCCTGGCCGATTAGTGCGAAGAGCAGAGCTCTGACCACTAGACCAGAACACCTCTTCACATCAGCTTCTTCTGCAGCAGCTGTAGACTCCCTTCCGACGTTCGGATAGAACGAGCTTTTTTATCAAACTGAAATCATATTGAAGATAATGGAGTACCCAATTTAAGATTTAACATTTT
The DNA here is from genome assembly GCA_037951105.1 of Echinarachnius parma. Taxonomy (NCBI): domain Eukaryota; kingdom Metazoa; phylum Echinodermata; class Echinoidea; order Clypeasteroida; family Echinarachniidae; genus Echinarachnius; species Echinarachnius parma. The sequence goes on from JBAMJV010000371.1 coordinate 9,233, forward strand.
AAATATTACTGAACCAAATAAAATTACAAATGGAAAACAATAACAAAATTCTCATTCAACCTAAACGACGAGAATTGTGTAAAAATAAAAGTAGACAAAATAAATAACACTGGAAATTTGAAAGGAACCCTCAAAAGGTTTTTGAGACATGATTGTTTCCCCTTTTTAACAAAATATATGGTGGTCAAAACTTTCCACAGAATAACACGAAACTGAATACCCGACGGCTTATTATTTTATTTTAACGGTCAAATTTACTCCAGATTGTCCGGTTGACCATAACAAATACTATCCAATAATCATAATCAAATGTTTTGATTTTTTGGAAGAGGGCCCACGTTTAGACCCGCGGGATTCTGCGGTGACAACTTATATCAAAATATTCCCGGTGTGTATTTAGGATGTCAATAAGAATGAATATCCTATCAATTTCAAAAGTTGGTTTAGGTCTTTTTACTGATTTGATCGCTTTCGGGACATTGACTCTTGTTACAAAAAATTGGGTCTATATTTATTGTTGATGTTCTGTTAAAGTTCCCCTCGTTCTCTTATGGTAACCGTATAGGGACCGTAACATAATATGAAAATTGGGTTTCTCGACTATCTCCGGCATTCGAACCCAAGACTGCTAGACCAGTGCTCTACCGACTGAGCTAGGAGCCCATTATTGATTATATCGTGTACAAGTAAATGGTAATTGTTGTATTACAGTGCACTCTCATTGCACCAGACTACTTGGGAGTCAGAATAATAAATTTGTCAGCCAAACATCAGGGGCACATTGTAAAAAGGCCTATTTTATTTGTTTAGACCACAGAAGTAATTTACTTCAAGTAACTGACGAGAATTACTTATATTTATACATCTGCCAGGAGCTTTATAGTTTGACAACGAATGAGATATTATGTTTACGCCTTGATGGACGACTAACCATGAGTAACTACACCGATCACAGCGATCGTTTGACAGGTGATCGAATTAGTGATACACTCACTGTGACGTCATTTTTTTTAAACAGCTGATAGCTACAAAACGGTAGTTGATAGTCACTCGGTACTGTGCGTATACTATCAAATTGTCATGCTAACATAACGTTCGCAAACAAAATTAATTATTAGTCAAACAATGTGGACAGTATTGTTTTGGGTTCACAATTCACATATTATTTCAAAGACATCAAATACAACAATAAATATCATCAAATTTATAAATATGTTTAATTCTTGTTAGATGATAAAATAAAAATCGCACAAATACAAAACCTTTACGTGACCTTTCTCCATCAATATTGAACTCGTATAATATGAAAATATAAACAAACAAACGCATATTAATTTCATCACAGCTGTATACCAATTATAACCGTCTGATGGCTTGAGGGCGCCATATACTTGACCTCCACTTGACCACTGGACCGCTGACCAAGCGATGCGTGCTCTGGTGATCGCGGGTCCTTTCACTGATCTCCATTACAATCTGGATAGATCATTCCATACATAACTCTATTTGAAGAGCTGAAGTCACAACGCGGCCATCTCATCACACCCTGGGCCGCGTATGGTGGCCATAGCGGTTAGAGCGCACGTCTCACGCACGGGAGGTCCTGGCTTCGATCCCTGGTCGGGTCATACTAAAGACTTTTCAAAGGGAACCTACCTACTTTTTATCCAGGCAAATGGCCAACGACTATGAAAATAGACCCTTATAGGCACCACCCAATGTGCCTATTTCAACCGTCTATATAAAGGACACCCCAACATATGGTTCTGTACAATTTGTTTGTGTTTTTGATATTGCTCATACCTGTACGTTTAAAATGCATACAATATTTATATTATACAACTATTTATTGAATGTGTGGTGAAGAAGAAGACTATGTATATCAACGTTCTGGGTGTATATAGCAGCATGGCGAATTATCAGAATTACTTTATCCAGGGTCCATGCTTCATCAGTCGATAATCTTTCCAGGCACGTCAGTGAGATCAGTGGAACCCGTATATTTTGCCCTTGGTCAGTTCCCCTCCGTGTCAAGAATGTCCGAACAGCGTCTGACCAGTCCGCGTACAGGTGCCCCCTTCGGCCCTCCATATCTGACTCGACTCAGTAGGAGGGTTGCATATTTTGGCTAGTTTCGTCCGTTTCGTCTTGTCCGAACAGTTGTGTCTAAACAGGTGTCCCCTTCGGCCCTCCATACCAGACACGACGCACAGACGCAGTGGGAGGGTCGCATACTTCGGCTAGTTGTGTCCGTTTCATCTTGATTTACCAAAACAACGCCAGGTAGAAACGGTCGCATAGTTCGGCCAAAGGCAAGCCCCGTCGGCCATTCGTCGCAGTATGGGCGCAATACCCTCGCAGACATGCCTTACGAGTGTATGGGAGATGTACAGGACGCTTCTGGGTCCGACATATTTACTGGACACACCGTGGGAACGTCGCAGAGGTTGACTAAGGTTCAGACAATCTATCATGTTTTCTTTCCCTACGGCCTTCCATACCAAGCAATGACCTGCACACGAGTGTGTCTATGCACTCGATTAGTCGCATAGTTAGGCCATAACCCGGACGGGTCATTCCAACAAGTATCCTCTACGTATGTGGCCCTTCATATTATGTCTACTTGTTTTCTCGACGCGCCGATTGTATGGTCGCTGAGTTCGGCAATTGTCCGCTCGATTCCAACAAGTGGTTGCTTCGCCTCAGTACTCGCACAGTTCGGCAATATTTGATCCAACCATCACTCCATAAAAACGCCAGTAAGTTCACGATGCCGGTCACGGTCAGTGTGTCTAGGACAAAATGCAAACAAACTATAAAAACAAAACAAACAAGAAAACATATCAAATGGCGATCTAAGGGTACATCAACGACCTTATAAATATAAATTACGTGTATGCAATTGTGTCATGGTTGACAATTCTGATGAAATATAAGGTAAAATGTCACGTAACGACTTAAAATAGTCAGCTTCACGCATTTTATAGGCTTCGTGATTACTTAGGTTATCTATATTACACAAACATGATGACGGTTATGCTAACACATAAGGATTTATCACACAATTTCTTCTTCTTCTTCTTCTTCTTCTTCGTCCTACTATTCTTATCATTATTTTCCTACGTTCATTCTTCAAAGTCATCGTCATCATCATCACCATGAAAAGGGAGATTTTATTTCATCTTTCATATTTTTCTATCAATCTTGATCTTTTCATGTTAATTTCATGCAAATATAGCCAAATCATATTTGAACATATCGAAGACATCACATTCAATCATGCCTCATGCAAATTACACACTCAGTTTTTCGTATTTCTCTTCGCGGTCATTCGCCCATTCTTCGCGATAATTCGTCCGTTCGGGGCTTCGGGCCTACCCGCGGCGCGACTGTCTGCGCATTGTGTGCGGGCGCTGCGGGAAATTGTTACCTAAAAATGCCGTTTTGTCGCCATTTAGCAAATCTACTTAATTTCTCCCTTTTCTTTCTCCTTTTAATTCGTGTCACCATTTTGGGTATAATATTGGTAATTGATCACCATGGTGTCCTTCTTTCTAAAAAATCACACTCTTTTATAATTCATCGGGTGGCAGACAGAGGAATTTTCGGTTGGCGGTGACTCCCGTTATTTCAAGGTTTCCTATACACCGAATTTAATCATTTGCGCAAATATTTCTGACACATTTAAGAAAAAAGTGGAACAATTATGTCAAATTTTGATGGCCTTTCAATGCATCAATCGAACATGTTTCAATCATTTATTTCAATTATCTTCATGGCATTTTTTTTGGTAATAAGACTTTTCTCAATTTAATTTGTCTAATTTTCGTTTTTCGTTTTCTATCAATTTCTTTTCTTTTTGTACAATGCCCCTTTTTGTTCTTTTAACTTTTTCGAACACATTTGATTTTCCACAAATTAAAAACAAACATTAGAATAATGACCAGCACATTATTTCTCTACATGAAATACGAAGTCACCGCGATACAAGGCCATAAAAGAGCCGTTAATTCGTCACCATTCAAATCAGAACTAGAGGTTAAATAATTCATGCTGATTGTTAGTAATGTTTCATGAAAATAGTTTAGCAGTAGGGTGTGATTAATTCAATGCTGTTTTGACCCATGGTCAGCCTGTCGTAAAACGGTGACCCCTCACGAACCTGTATAAGAATGTAAGCCACTGACCCTTCAAAAGGACTTAGCTTGACCTCTTCACATTATAATGTTTGATGTTGTTCGAGAAAAATATGATGGATTCAATTTCAAAATAAAAGTATTCAGATTTTCAACTAGGTAACCTCAAGCACATTATAATATTATGCACATATTGAGCATACTTGCACCAGAGAGGTGGGAAAGACCACCTCTCTGCTTGCACGATTTACCTTTGTGTTCTTCATTGAATTGGTAAAGCGATAATTCATTGTAAAGTGCACATTTGAGTTCCGATCGCAACCACCGTAACGGAGATTCGAACCATCAGCCATGCCAAATATTTGTCTAATTAATCTTTAAACAACTCTAGACTCTGCCGCGAATCGTGATTTCAATTATAACTAAAATGATTTGTATTGAACATTGTTCATTATTAGACGATTTAAAATTTTACTAAAAATAGTTGAATCAGGGATTCGAATCTCGAACCTATATTGAACATGGGTCTTCTTCATCCAGGAAAACTCCCTATAGGTCATCTCAAGGTCAATATGGTCAATGCTCCATTTTTATCAGATTCTCAGACAGTTTTAAGGGTTATATTGACTGTGGTTCTACTCAACGTCATTTGAAGTATTTGTACAGACAGAAAAGAGCTAACAAGGTACCAAATAAACACAAGGATTTGAAATTCTTTTTAGAAATGATTTGATATCACACAGACACACATACACTCATACGTGTACAAACACAAATAGACTCACATATATACAGGCGGACATACACATCGCACACACAAACCTACGCAAAAAATGAACACAAACAAACATACATGTAATCACTTACCTACAAACAAACACAAAATATAAATACAAACAGACCAACACATACACACACACACACACACATACACACACACGTGTTATCTCTCTCCTTTTCACTTTCCATATCCCTCTCTCTCCCCTCGTTTCTCCCCGTTTCTTCCCCTGTTTCCCTATTTCTTCCACCCTCTCTCTCGGTATGTCACCCTGTCTAGACGACCAGCTGACCGGTCCGAAGTCCCCGCCCCTGGATGGACTGTTGAACGTGACCAAGAGCAAAGCGAGAGACCATGACCGTGGGACCGAGACGGACTTGCTTGCTTGACCCATATATAGTAGGTGTCCACTACCACACCCTCTTTCCCATAACGTAGCTGAGGGGTCAAGGGGGGGGGGGGGGGGGGCTGCCCCCTCCCCAACATGAAGGTTTTTGTTTTTTCCTTACTTCTTCCCATTGGCCAAACATATAATAATATAATATAATAATCCACAATAACTAGACCGAACGAAAAAATGTAATTAAGCATAAGGGTGGAATATATAGTATACACATCTGTTAAGTTTGCCCACGCTATCCACCCCCCCCCCCCCCCCCCACCTCGGATCCGGATTGACCCTTAATCCGTCCCTGCACCTATCACCTATACTAGCCTGGCTAGCACACCTCATATTCCTCCCCGCCCACCTTCCCCAAGCTTTTCTAGCCTCCCTAACCCCCCCCCCCCTAACCCTCCTCTCCCTTTCTCTACCTCTCTCTCCCCGCCCCCCTCCCCCCTCCCCAAGATCCCCACACTCCCCAAACCCTTTCCTCCCTTTCGCTATTTACCAATCATATTCCTCCCCCCCCCCCCCCCCCCCCCTCTCTCTCCTAGCTCACCAAGTCCACAACCCTCCATTCCATTTCGCTATACTGTATACCTATCGCTCTTTCCGTCGGATGACTTTACCTTGGAATTGAAGTATAGGATAAATATTTAGCCTCTTCCATTATGCGGTGGGATTGCCACAAAAATTCATGTCGGACAACAAATCAATCACACCCCTTTCCTTTTTCTTTCTCTTTTTTCTTTCTTCGTTTCTTCCTTCTGGATCAATAATAGAGCAGGAACATACACCCCTTCAAACACTGCATATGTATACTATCAGGACCAATTGAAACAGGGGCAAGGGGGGTGGGGGCAGGGGGGCTAAGGGTGGACAAGGATCCCCGATAGTTGCGGGGCATCATGGGTTGTAATTTTGAATGTCGGGGGGGGGGGGCGAGACGTGTTCGAAAACGTGTTATAAATGTGACATTCATGTATATTTGTTTGAACAAATTAGGAATTCCATTTGCAAAAGAATATAGCACAGTTATTTACTATGAAGCCCCCAATTGCGCCCCCCCCCCCACCGCCCAATCTGGGCTACGCCATTTCCCGTCACTCACTGAGTCTTTTGATCTTGGACTTACGAAGTACAAATAATGCGCGACCCCGTCGAGGTCGGTCTCTCGAAATGACCCCTCATCAAGACTTGACCACACTGACCATTCGTTTGATCATCTATCTTTTTGAGAATTCTTGAATAGATGTTGGAAAATTTTGGTGAGAAATGACGACTGATCATTCTTCTGGTCATCTATATAATTGTCTAAATGTTGAAATGGATCTTATTGGAATTTGATAAAAAAGCAAATTTGCAACCGAAGAATTTTAAACTAATGTAAACATTTTTGTTCTGCTTTTCCAAGAAAGTGATTTAGGGGGGGGGGGGGGGGGGGGGTGCATTATAATTATGCTATTTTTAAAAGGAAAAGTACAACCAGGGAAGTGGGAGTTTCTTCCCTGGTACAACAAATTGAAACCCAATATTGTATTTTCTTCTCATCGTTTGTAAGAATTAAATAGTCATGTACTACCAAATCGCACAATGAATTTCATGATAAAACAAGAATTATGGAGAATAAAACATTGTTTTTGTTCAATGACAGGTAACACATTATGTAACAAGTTGTAACAAACAGTCATTTAAAGTCGGTTTCAAGTTTAAGTGTCACACAAATCGTGTATTATCTATCTATCGTTTCATAAATTTAGCAACTAAACCTAAAACTAAACGTAAAGAGAACGAACGATAGGATAATTAAGGGATTCGGGGTCACTACCCTATACAATTCAAAACTCTAGATAATATGAGAAAATAGATGATACATAAACAAAATTTGATACAATTAAACCTCTATTACCGTGACGCGTCATTTGTAACACTTTTTAAAAACACTGCGTTTCAATATTATTTTATTCAAGCGTGTAACCATCCTGACCACAGTGTAGTTATCTTGAATCCTTTAAATGTGGCAACTAAACCTTATAACTATAACATATAAAAGGGGCGGTGTGATGATTATAAAGGATTCGGGGTTACTACACTTACTTAAATTTAGTTTCATTCATTATAACTCACTTAGGATTCTTATTACCGAACTAGATAAATAATCAAACAAATTTGATCTTATTTAACCTGTATTATTACGTGTCATTTTTTAAAAACACTTAACAAAAACCGCTGTGGTTTTAATTTTTTCCCAGGCGTGTAACCGTGATGTGATTATCTATAGCTTTAGGTTCGTCCCATAGAACCGGCTATTGAAGTAAAAGAAAAGTAGGGGGCAAAAATGAAACTGAAAAGGGGGAACATAAATCTGGGGCATGATATGGTAAATACGAGGTTTGGGGTTAGTGCCCCAATTAAAAGTTTGGTAAAAGATAATAATTACTCTTTTTTTGGAAAAGGTGATACATCACATTGGATTGGTAAAACTTCATTTAGTGGCATTTATAACACGCATTAAAAACATTGTGGTTTCTCATTATTAGTCAAGCGTGTAACGATCGGTCATTAACATGAAGAGGTGAGGTGGGGCCACACCTTATAGGTGGGCGATTACCCCCCCCCCCCCCCCCCCCTTTTGAAAGTTTGGACCCCCACCCGCTCTCCGCACAGCCTCCTCTTGTTAGAAAGGAGGGGAAATAATGATGTTCAACAAATCCATGTTAATGTTGGAAAGCCCCCCTCCCCCTTTCCCTCCCTCTCCCTCCCCCTCCACCTTCCCCTACCCACCCCCTCCCACTCCCACTCCCCTCCCCCTCCCCTCACCTTCTCCAACCCTTTGAATGTTTGAGTTGACACTTCGTCGGTGATATCACGTACCGGCGAATGTTTGATTCTGCGCGCTAACGAGATTTCGAGAAAAACGCGTTTAAAGTTTCCCAACTTCTTCTATCATAAAATAAACAGTTTTAAACAATCAAATTGCAATCAAAGTTCGAAGGTGACGAGAGAGGAATATTCTCTTCAATATGACCCTGAAAATAACCTACCTTAGGCTCTCGATTCTGTGTAATATCGGTACGTAGAGTCCTGGATTCAAACTGCTCAATGCGAGTGCCTCTACGTACCGACGAACGATCTATGCAGTGATATTACACAGAATCGAGAGCCTACGGTAGGTTATTTTCAGGGTCATATTGAAGAGAATATTCCTCTCTCGTCACCTTCGAACTTTGATTGCAATTTGATTGTTTAAAACTGCTTATTTTATGATAGAAGAAGTTGGGAAACTTTAAACGCGTTTTTCTCGAAATCTCGTTAGCGCGCAGAATCAAACATTCGCCGGTACGTGATATCACCGACGACTTGTTGAACCAAATCTGTCCGATCAAAGGGATAGTTTCAAGAACCTCCTTGATAGTTTATTACATTTTAAAACCGTCACAGGAGCGTTCTAGCTCAGTGGATCGGTAAGAGCACCGGTATAGCAATCCAGAGGTCTCGGGTTCGAATCCCGGGGTAGCCGCATTTTCTTTGCATATTTTCCACAACAATATTCTAGGGAACACTTCATACTTATTTCCTTTACAATTACATAGATATTATAATGTTCTTTTCTCAACAATTGAAGTCTGGGCAATATTGTTGTGCATAAACCTATCACTTTGTTAGTGAACTATTTATTAACGATTACTTACAATTTTGTTAAAATCTATTCCATAAGCATAAGTTACCATAGTTATCTCGCAGTGTATATTCTGTAGCAATCAGCAATGTACTGCGTAATGTAGTTAGTCTGACACAAAATTATAAGACTTTTTTTTATTCGTTTTAATTTGAAAAGGATGATGCATGTATGTTGAGTAGTAAGGGTGGCAAAGCGGTGATTAGTGGCGTCAGGCGAACCCACATATTCAATAGTGGTCTGTCTCGTGGTTTGCAAAAGGTAATAATAATAATTATTGTAAAAAAATTGTCCTTCATTTAACAAAAAATGCAGAATATTAACGATTGTACCACCACTGGCATATGACAGTTTCAGTAACACGTACCCTGGTATAAACCGGTTGCATATTATGCGCGCGATAGCGGCGTACCGTTTAATTGTCTGGCTCGGAAAGGGGTAATACATTTGAACGTGAATAATTGAGGTGATTTATTAGATGTTTGAGATAAGGTGGTACTTATATAGAGGGGGCATAGGAAGCGATTTCCTCGCCCCAGGGTGTGGATTCTGTGCATTACCATATACAAACGCGTTTTTTTATTGAGATATATGATTGATATTCTGTACAGTTGTTGAGGTCTTTTGAGGGCATTAAGTATAAAATACAGACGGGTAGATGTATGGAGATTGATTGATAGATAGAAGGATGGAAAGATAGTTAGATAGATAGGTAGATAATAGATATATAGATAGATAGATAGATAGATAGATAGATAGATAGATAGATAGATAGATAGATAGATAGATAGATAGAAATAGATAGATAGATAAATAGACAGATATATATATCATTCAAACATGTAGGGAAACTGACCAGAAATATATAATATGAATGAAAAAGAGCAAAGAAAATGGGATTCCAACGGGATTCCAATGGGATCCCGTTGAAATCCCATTTTCTTATATAAATAACAGTTATTATTATAGGTTTTCCCATTCATTTTAACACTTTCGTCCCGAATTTCGTCCCGAGAAGCCGAGAATGTGCCAATGCCAACTTCAATTTCGTCTATTGTCAACCAATTTCACAAAAAGTCCATTCAATTTAGTCATTTGTCACACATTTTCGTCCAGTACAATTCAAATTCGTCAGTCACAGATGTGTTCAGCAACTGTGACCGACGAATTTGAATTGTAATCGACGAAAATGCGTGACGAACGACTAAATTGAATGGACTTTTTGTGAAATTGGTCGACAATAGACGAAATTGAAGTTGGCATTGGCACATTCTCGGCTTCTCGGGACGAAATTGAATGTGAAAACCTATATTATTTTATTACAAGATAATGGTTATGCAATTGTATTTATTTGTTTTAGCTTGATTCGGATTTATCAGAAATATCACTGTCACTGGTCTGGTAATCCCGATGGCTTGTAAAAAGATTTTGAATAACAGGGTCACATAAAGTTCAAATTGTCTCTGTTAGATAACAGATAAAGTAGTTCCGTCCGTAATCTAAAAAAAAATCTAATTGGTATATGTAACACTTTCTTCTGTTGTCTGATAATGTCTTGAGCAATTGTTTCTCGTTGGATTGTTAGACTTTGGAGAAGCAGAAATTATAAGTAAACTAATTACCACCGTCGGTCAGACATAATCAATATCACTACAAACTGACAAAGTGACTGACGAATAACATGGTAAACCAAAGTGTATTATAATTAAAGAAATTGGTATGAGTTCTCAAATTAGGATAAACTCGGTTATATACTCGACGTTTTAGCTATTATTGCATTTATTTGCTTTTCTTAGAAATCTTGTACGGTTTTAAACTTTCTTTATTATTCTCTAGTTTGGATTTTGGTTGTGTCTCTGATAATATACTGTCAAGATAGGTCAAAAGTTCAACACGGGCAATGGACAAAAAGCTAATTGCGATATGAAAGGGGTTTTACTAGTCTTTTAATCTCGGAAGAATGGTCCTACCAGTATAATCTTTCTGTTAGTCCATAAACAAACATGAGGTGAAATGAGACGCATTATTTCTCTCCAAAAAACCTGACGAGTCTTGTAATCGTTACTGAATAGATCAATAATCTTAGTTCATACACAATCATTACTGATCCTTCGGTGATTACTCTCAAAAAGCCGATGGCCGAACAAAAGGAGTGTTAGTCTTTTAAACTTTCCTGAATAGTCCCATGCACCAATATAATCTTCGTTTAATTCATAAACATTCCTACTGATCCTTAGGTGTAATGAGAACTTCCAAAAAGCTGATGGCCGTATAAAAAGGAACTATTAGTCTTTTAATCTTTTCTGAATTGTACCACCTATATAATCTCATGTTAGCTCATAAACAAACATATTATTAAGGTGAAATGAGACGCATTACTTCTCTCAAAAAACCTAGTTCAAAAACAATCTCTGCTGATCCTTATGTGAAATGAGAACTGAAAAAAACTATTAGTCTTTTAATCTTTCCTGAATAGTCCCACCTATATAAACTTCTGTTAGTTCATAAACAATCATTACTAAGCCTTACGTGCAATGAGAAACATCATTACTCTCAAAAAGCCGATGGGCGAATAAAAGGAGTGTTAGTCTTTTAATCTTCCCTGAATAGTCCCACCAATGTAATCTCATGTTAGTTCATATAAACAATTATAACTGATCCTTAGGTGAAATAGGGAAACATCATTACTCTAAAACAGCTGATGGCCGAATAAAAGGAACTATTAGTCTTTTAATCTTTTCTGAATAGTCCCACCAATATAATCTCATGTTAGTTCATAAACAAACATATTATTAAGGTGAAATGAGACGCATTACTTCTCGCAAAAAACCTGACGAGTCTTGTAATCGTTACTGAATAGATCAATAGTCCAACCTATTATAATCTTCGTTTAGTTCATAAACAATCTCTGAATTATGAGAACTTAAAAAAAAACTATTAGTCTTTTAAAGGGGTTTAGTTTGGTAAGCGAGGGCGCTGCACATCACAATTTTGTGTGAGGTAATGAAAAACTGAGTGTCGAATTTGAGAGAACATGCAATTTTAATTGCAGAATAAACTTTATTTGGTCAAAATCGACCCAGAAACGGCTGAAATATCAATAAATAAATTATATCTGATCTTATAATTATTTGGGCCCCAATAATTAGATGATTTTTTTCAAAAAATTTAAAAAATGCTTGCACTTTTTCAAAAATTTTCAAAAGCGTTTTTTAAATAGTTGTTGATGATTTCTCTATTTAATCATTATTTAAGAAAAACATCACATGCATAATTTTGTATGGAAAATGGTTGAAACCAATGCCTTTTTAGAAAGCGCCCTCTTGTGTTTTAATGGCTCTTTTTGAACGATAACGGGCTTTTTACTTAGTCGTTTGTAATTTTGTATACCTTTCGAGCATGGTGGAGTTATAACTATTAGTTTATAATGTTACTGTCCAGGTTTGGTTACTAAAGTTCAGCCTTACCAAAACTGTACTACCCCTTTAATCTTCCGTGAATATACCACCTATATAAACTTCTGTTAGTTCATAAACAATCATTACTAAGCCTTACGTGAATTGAGAAACATCATTACTCTCAACAAGCCGATGGGCGAATAAAAGGAGTGTTAGTCTTTTAATCTTCCCTGAATAGTCCCACCAATATAGTCTCATGTTAGTTCATAAACAATCATAAATGATCCTTGGAACATAATTACTCACACAAAGCTGATGGCCGAACAAAAGGAGTGTTAGTCTTTTAATCTTTTCTGAATAGTCTCACAAATATAAACTTCTGTTAACCCGTAAACAAACATATTACTAAGCCTTAGGTGAAATAAGAAACATCATTACCATCAAAAACCCGATGGCCGAACAAAAGAAGTTTTAGTCTTTTAATCTTTTCTGTATAGTCCCACCGATATAATCTCATGTTAGTTCATAAACAAACTTTAGCCGTGGGTGAAATGATAAACGTTACGACTGAATAAAGGGGGTGTTAGTCTTTTAATCTCTCCTTAATAAACTCACCATTATAATCTTCTATTAGTTCAAAGAATAATGACTATTTTACACGAGAAATCACTCACAAGAGATGGTTTTGAATAGTGTAAATAAATGAAATTATATTCTTTCATTCTAGAAACACATTAGATGGTGAAAATGCAAGGTAGGTATGATCCTCGCCTTTGAAGTTTCTTCATTCTTGCGGGGCCCAATTGTTTAATCCTTTAGCGCTAATTTGAACTGCTGCCATACAAACAAGCGTTGACAGTGACGATCAGAATAAACATGGATTCAATACACTATAGTGTAGCAATTTAACACTAGAATGTAATTTAAACCCGCAAAAATAAACCCAACACAACAATCAGGAATTATATAGCCAACAATACGGTGCGAGAGAGTTTAAACCCAATCATAAATTTTAAACGAACCGTTAGAGCTATTAGTGAAAGCTCACGGCTACTAAGTGTTTAAAGAAAGCAACACAATTAATTTTATCAATGAGTATTTGGGTGGCTCTCACTTTTTTATGAAAAGGTGGGATTAAAATACTAAGTAATTTTGAGAAAAGTCGATATATCACAACAATGCAAACCAGACTTACGTGCACTAATACCGCTTCTACAAACATCGTTGGCTTTATATACACCCCTTGTTCAGAAGGCACAGCCGAAGGAAGAGCATTGGCTCATCATATAACCCTTTCCTTCGTACGGAGGGGGCATGTGAATTACAATTAAATGCCACCTTTAATCAATAAGCGCTCTAGAAGTTCAGTTTGTGGAAAAAATATCCATTGCGTGAGAAAGGAGAAGTGAGCAGCGATGCATTTGTGAAACCTAAATAACAGTTTATATAATTTAGAATAACCTGTTGAAAGAATTCGTACGTATAATTACACGAAATAATAATGATAATTTTAAAGTGTATTATAATCACTCTGTTGTTATTTTATTTTCAGAAATGGATATGTTCAAATAGTCTCAGTCACTTGTATAATTAAACAAAACTGGTTTAAAGATGAATATATGAACAAGACAAGGGTTCAAACTAGGTCACTGCATGGTTTATGTTTGCCCAAAATTACTTTCAAAGTAATCGACGGGTTTTGGTTGTTCGAATTTCCCTTTCGTTAAAAAGATACTTACGATTGAAGTGTAAACTTGGATTTTTAATTATCCACTGGAACGTTATAAATGTACACAACGTCAGTGCAATGAGTTAGCGAATATCACTTTGTATTTTCGCTCATTACTCGGCCATATAACATCTTATTTTTTTCACGCATTACTTGTTGGACGATCAGATCACAGCAATACATATTGTAAATGCATGTTGTATCAACCATTTGTACCAGTTTTGCACAATCAGTCTACAAAGTTACTAGACTCCCAGTTTTGCACAATCAGACTACAAAGTTACTAGACTCGTTTAGTGCAAGGATAAAATGAGCACTGTTAACGCTTCTCAGAGAAAAGAGAAATGTGTGGGGGGGGGGGGGGGGGGGGTGAAAGTTGAAGTAAGGCCGCTGACCTTGGGAGGAGGCCAAACTGGGATTCGAACCCCTCTCCTACTGGTCAAGAGCCAGACGCTCTCTACCGTCGAGCCGCAGTGACCGATGTGTATATAGCCTATAGGGATGTGAAAGTTGAAGTGAGGCCACTGAACCTGAGACAGAGTGATCCTCAAACTGGGGTTCGAACCACAGTCTTAACGGTCACGAGACGGATGCTCCATACCAGTGAGCCGCAGCTAGTGACCGGTGGGTGTAGGGGGATGTGAAAGTTGAAGTGAGGCCGCTGAACTAGGAAGAAGACCAAACTGGGTTTCGAACCTCTAACCTATACCGCGGTCACGATGCAGACGCTCTATACCGTCGAGCCGCAGTGACCGGTGTGTATAAGGGTGAGACAGTTGAAGTGCGGCAACTGAACTTAGGAGAAGACCAAACTGGGATTCGAACCTCTAACCTATACCGCGGTCACGATGCAGACGCTCTATACCGTCGAGCCGCAGTGACCGGTGTGTATATAAGGGTGAGAAAGTTGAAGTGCGGCCACTGAACTTGGGAGAAGAACTTGTATAGTATTGAAGACCGAACTGGGATTCGAACCTCTAACCTACCGGTCACGATGCAGACGATTTATACTGTTGAGCCGTAGTGACCGGTGGATAGGGGATGTGGAAGTTGAATTGAGGCCGCTGAACTTGGAAGTGTGATCCGTCTGAACTTTGCAACTATGCCAAAGCCAGACGGTGTTCTGAGGATTAGTCGAGTCTTCATTTCAGCCTGATTCATCTTATAATGTTTTTTCTAAATACAAAATGAGCAAAGAAAATAGGGTTTTCTCCGTGGTTTAAACTCGAGACCTCCGGATTGCTAGACCGGTGCTCTACCAGCTGAGCTATATAAAGCCCCTTAGTTTGCCATGTTCTTTGCTCATTTTGGTTTTAGATTGTATTCGTCTGGTTCGTCAGTAACCCTAACCCTAACCATACCCCTATTAATTAACCCCTATTAATTAACATATATTGGTGTTTTGTTACTTTATTTCCTATATGTGTTTTCCTTATTCCATCTCCCTCGATTAGTGAACTGATTGTCTTTAGAAAAAATGTTAAACTTCAAACGATTCTATCTTACTTTTCATGATGACCAACTCTGCGAATATAAACTTGTTGCCGGGACGCCTTGAACCAAAGATAGTCCAAACATTGAACTTGGCTCCCTCCCGACGGTGGTAATCCAGCCGGGTGGTGCGAGGGGCCGAAGGGGGAACCCCTCTCATTCATCGGGGTCTCAACTCTCAACTAAACCCGGACTACTAGTATATAGCCCTCCCTGGCCCCCGAGACCGGGGGGATGGAGCTGGCTATATAGAACGGTGTCCATTTCGGAAAGGAGACTGGTCTCGCATTACAACCATGACAACACATCGTCCAGTTGGGAACCTCTTTGCTACACCAGCAGCTAGTTGTTTTCTTGGTCCATATCCAATTTGACTACGTCTCATTTGGGCTACTGCAGTACATGAATCCTGAACCTTCCATTTCCCCCAACTCCATACTAGACACGGTACCCAACCCTAAACTGTTAAAGGGATAGTTGAGTTCTGGTAAAGAGGGTACAGTTTTGGTCAAACTGAATTTTAGTAACCAAAACCTGCACCATTACATTACAAACTAATAGTTATAACTCAACCATGCTCAGAGGGTATTAAAAATACAAATGACCAAGCAAAAAGCCTGTTATCATTCAAACAGAGCCGTTAAAACCATTTTTCTGAACCGATTTTGATCAAATAAAGTTTATTCTGTCATTAAAATTGTATGCTCTTTCAAACTTGACACTCAGTTTTTCATTACCTCACAAACAAATATTTTGTGCAGCGCCCTCTATACCAAAACTTAACTATCCCTTTAACCATGACTCTATGGTTTCAGTCCTGATCATCCGGGCATTGTGGCTCAGTAGTATAGCGTCCGTCTCAAGCACGGGAGGTCGTGGGTTCGAACCCCGGCCGGATCATACCAAAGACCGCTATAACGATGGCACCTACTCTTTCAGCTAGTCGCACGGCATTATACTAAACGAAGAGGGTGGTCCAATGAGTGAATCTAAGGCTGGTTGCCTATTAAACAACATTGATTATAACAACTTTATATCTACGTTACATACACCCACGATTCTATTTTTAAAATTTTGTATTGAACACCAGTAATGTTTTAATTATGCTTTCGAAATGTATACTAAAAAATAAAATCATGGCGAAAGCTGACAATTTTAGGCAAAGTGTATAGTTATACCCTCTTTCCCCAGCCCAGTTCACCCTGAGTGTTGTATAGGGTCATTTGGTTTTGGGGTCAAGCGCATTTTGCGAACCGATGTAGCGTAGAAACCACACATTGTCAGTGTGTTCTCTTTTCATCGGTACGTTTTTTCTTTTCAAAATGAAAAGCAGCGAACTTGGAAGTTCAAAGGAGCCTTCTAGTCCAAGGTCAGTGACCGTAATACGTACATCCCTCTTTCCTTTTCTCTCAATTATGTTGCACTCTTCGTGTCCATCCCATTTTCTCTTTCGTTCTCACGCTGTGTCCGTCTAGCTCCCCCTCCCTCCCCCCTCTCTACCCCCTTTTTTTTCTGCCCGCCTTCTCCTCTCCCCTCTCTCTGTATATTTTTCCTATCCATATCTCCATTCCTGTCTCCCGTTCTCTCGCCTCCCCCTTCTTTTACTCCTCATCTCCTTCTTTTACACCTCCCCTCTCCCCCTCTCTCCCTGCTATTATCTACCTCTCTTCTATTCCCACCATCGTTTAAGTTCACGGCGCTTCCTTTTATATATGTATTTTCAAATATTGCGGTTTCGTTTTGTTCGGCTTGTCAGCATGATGGCTTTAGTCTATTATTACGAACATCGAAAATGCTATAAAATATCCAAGATTAGTATAATTTGTGAACAACTATTGATTGCTACACAGTGTCGAGATAGCGATATGCTGCTGACGAGAGCGATGATGGAGACGAAATGATTATGATAATCGTGGTGGTGTCTTTTCGTTGTTGTTTTGCTGTTGTTGCTGTTGTAGTTGTTGTTGTTATTGTTGTGTTTGTGATGATGATGGTGGTGGTGGTGGTGGTGGTGGTGGTGGTGATACTGATGAGTATGCTTATATGATGATCATGATGACGATAATGATTATGTTGATGATGTTAATGCCAATGTTAATGGTGCTAATGCTAGTATTATTGATGCATAATTAATGATAATGATGTTGACAATGGTGATGATATTGATGAGATGACGATGATAATGATTATGTTGTTGATGACGATAGTATGCTTATGGTGTTTGTGATGATGATGATGATGATGATGATAATTTGTTTATACGTGTGGGTTGTTTGTGTGTATATGTATATCTTGAATATTTGTCAACGTTTTTTCAGAACAACAATCAATCAACTTCATTATAAACATTATCAACTTTTGCCAGAATAAAATCTCAAAATTATGTGTGGAGTTTCATAATTGTTGAACCACAACGGTTGTGATTGAAAACCGCTTTCGTTTCGAGTATTAATAACTGGCCCGTTATAAATACAACCTAAAACTGTATTTGAAAGGTGGACGATGACACCGAATAAAGGAATATATATTATAACCAACACTGAGTTTGAAAGATGAACAATCAAACCAAAATGGGACAGAAAAATAATAAACCAATACTGAATCTGAAAGATAAACAATTAAACCAACTTGGGAAAGAAATATAATGAACCAATACTGAATCTGAAAGATGAACAATTAAACCAACTTGGGAAAGAAATATAATGAACCAATATTTACTGAATCTGAAAGATGAACAATAATACCGAAACAGAATGGAATATCGCAACCAAAGTTTTTATAATTTAAAAGGAGAACAATATAACCTCAAGAAAAGAAAAGAATAGAAAGAAATTATCATCACTTCCCCGATTAGCAAACTAAACAAGACAGCCCAAGACAGCCCATTAGACATATGTGTGTCCTGTATAGGTGCTTGGTGCCGAAATGTCGCTCGTTTCCAGGGTGCGGTTTAGCATGTAAAACCAAGAGTGTAAAACCGCTAAGTACGGTTAAACCCTAATGGCGGGGCCAATTTTTTCCCCAAAAGATTATCTACCCGTTGTTTGATAATAAGACCAAATATTGAAAGGTGGAATGCAAACAAAACAAATCAAAAATGGGGGAATATCATCCATATCTTGGACTCACGCCTGCCTCATTGTTTTCCAACAATGGGTGCGACCGTAACAAAATAGATATACCGTAATTAAATATAACTTTCCGCACCGGCGCTAAAGCTTCTGTGGTTTTTTACCCCAAGACCAGACCGCAGCGTTCCGGGCAGTGCGCTTCAGGGATTTCCGACTCCTTTCGCTGAAGGCTAAAAAGTTGAATCATATAATGTCCTTTTTCTGTTCTGTTCTGTTTTGTTTTGTTTTTTCTTCCCCAATGCTAAGGACACAAAATAAGTGAGGCAACAGCGGTGGAGGGATTATAATATCTGGGTTGCACTTGGCTCGTCTTGGAACCTTGTCAAATATCGTGTCATCCCTTCCTTTAACTCCGCGAAGAGACACTTTTTCGATGACACACGCTGATCTTCGGTGTGGGAGTGTAGACGGTGGTTTGGCAATGGCGCGAAAACGGAGTAGGAAAGAGGGGGAAAACGGCGCGAAAAGTTGTTCGCTGCCACCCCTGAACAAACTTAATCCTACGTGATGCGATGACTGTGGGAGGCGATTAAGATTGACACTTAACCGTTTGAAGACTATAATGCATGAATGTGTGTTAGTGTCCCAATGTGTTTATAACAGGTTAGTACGGTGTGGGTAAGGTGGTGGGTTAACATCAAGGCGGCAGCAACACCCGTATACCCCTCCTGTGAATGTACTATTATATGTGGACCAAAAATGTCGGGAATCATTGCATTTGCAGGGTTTGAAAGGTCCCATCAAAACATGCGACGTATTTCGCTCAAGTATAAATATAGTCTCTAACTTTAAGTCCAAATAGTAGCAACCGGTGTTCCCTTTGTCTTGAAACGTTCATACAAATACATAAACGATCACACAAACAAAATACAGACTCAAACACACACTTGTTCAGTATTGCACAGCTTCCAAAATAAGTAGAGTTGAAAATCGCGCAAAACCTGAAACCTGACATTCAAAAAATGTATTTATTACTCAACACAGGTTGGTTATATACATTCAAACTACAGCCAAGAAGAATGTGCACAAATCCGTGTTAATTTTGGCACTTATACCCGCTTCCATATACTTTGTGAGTTATTATCAAACGAGTGTGCAAATAGGTTTTGTTCAGACCTTGTACAATCATAATGATCACAAATATGCTGTAATTAACCCCCTAAATATATATATATATGTACCATAAATATATGACGGAAGTAATTCATAAAAACCAAATATATTATGATTATTATCGCGTTTAACGCGGCATAATTGTGTTGTGACCCAGAAACACATCGGTATTGATTTATAACGCCCTTTCCTTAAACTTTGCGCGACCCGTTTTTATGCTCAACGGGGCAAGACTCTAAAAACAAGACCGCTTATTAAAATCAATTTCACACAGACCTGGGATAATTGTTTGAAATGATAGACGGTAAACATGTCATATTTATCCTCGGTTGTGGTATAATTGTGTGATTGAAGTTGTTGACAGTCTAATGGGCTATAAAATGGCAGGTGTCATGTGCATGGTGTCTGATTTATGTTATGAACGTTGAAAACAATTTTGAAAACAAAATAATGTTGCTGTAATAATGAAATATGTGTTATATAATTATTGATTAAATAAATAACACAAGTGTTAAATGTTATACATCTTTCTCGGATTCACAGATTCGACGCCACATATGTTCGGATAACATCAGAACATTGTGGAAAATGTATAATCGTTACAATCGTGACAATGAGTTATATAATTATTGATCAACTGAATAACACAAATGAAATGTTATACATCTGTCTCGGCTTCACAGATTCGACGCCACATTATGTTCGGATAACATGGTGGAAAATGTAACTATAATCGTTACAAACGTTTCATCAAAAATATCGATTCAATTTAAAGATGGCGCCAAAACGCTTCAACTCCTCTGCAATCTGGCAATGATCTGGCAAGGAGCCAAGACAGAAGCCTTAACATTAATTGCTAAACATGATCAGAATACAGAAAACATTCCAAATAAATTTCCTATCGATTTACAGCTGTGTGTTACTTTATTGAATGTTTGCATGCAAAGTGTTTGCATTGTTAATGAACAACGTTTACACACTATTCAAACTGCGAACGGCGGCACCTTCACACGATCAGTTACCATTGTAATATAAGTTTGAAAAACCACCTTGTGTAATCTTTATTACAAATTTCTTTCCACTCTGCTGCCTCCATTTTCAAACATTTTCCTACCTCTTTGTGAGAGATAATCGTGGTATTTATCCAATACATACTTCTTTATCCAATATATCCGTTGACCTTGAATCCAAGCTTACACTGACGACTGAGGCAGCAGACTGGAACGCCAAACAAAACACAATTTTGCAATTTTCTTCTTTCTTTTTAATTTTCCCACCAGTGGTGTACATCATAGTTCTGAGAGACTAAAGCCCAACGAAAAAATAAGTATATTTTTCGGGGGCTACTTTTTAAAGGGGTAGTACAGTTTTGGTAAGGCTGAACTTTAGTAACCAAACCTGGACAGTAACATTATAAACTAATAGTTATAACTCTACCATGCTCGAAAGGTATACAAAATTACAAACGACTAAGTAAAAAGCCTGTTATCATTCAAAAAGAGCCATTAAACACAAGAGGGCGCTTTCTAAAAAGGCAGTGGTTTCAACCATTTTTCATACAAAAAATATGTATGTGATGTTTTATTGAAATAAATGATTAAATAGAGAGATCATTAACAACTATTTAAGTAACGCTTTTGAAAATTTTTGAAAAAGTGCAAGCATTCTTTTAATTTTTTGAAAAAATCATCTAATTATTTGGGCCCAAATAATTATAAGATCAGATATATTTATTGATATTTCAGCCGTTTCTGGGTCGATTTTGACCAAATAAAGTTTATTCTGCCATTAAAATTGCATGTTCTCTCAAATTCGACACTCAGTTTTTCATTACTTCACAAACAAATTGTGATGTGCAGCGCCCTCTCTACCAAAACTGAACTACCCCTTTAAGCTTAATTGCCTGTATGAAAGACACTCTAAAATTGGTTGTGCATTGAACGATTAAATGATTTTCGGGGGGGGGGGGTCTTTTCGGCATTTCAGGGGCTAATTCGCCCTGAGCACCTGTGTATTTGTGTATCACTGCCAAAGCCCCCCCCCCCCCCCCCCCCCTCCTCCCGTAAGATACACATAAGTTATGCGCTCATACACAAACACACAGACGAAAGCTCACATACACACACACATGAACAAAAAACACACACAATTATATACATACACACGCAAACAAGTCACACACACACACACACACACACACACACAAATACATACTCTTCTCCTGTAGCATTGTACATATGATAAAATAAATCATTAAACAAAATATAAAAAATAGTCTTTATTGCATATGTTTGAAACAAATTTGGTTTAAATTCAATACTATACAGTAGTTTTGTTTACATTTCACTTACCCAACCTGACTTACCTATTCAAACTCATTATTAGATTTCAGAGCACTCACACAAAACATCTGAAGAAGTAGGCCTATACGACAGTTTAATCTCCCATCTATCGAAAATCTATTTGAAAATGGGCAATTCTCTTCTCCTCCTCCTAAAACCGCCAACAAAGGCACTAATCACTAAATATTAGTTTATACAAAAACATAACGAGTCTGTTCTGAGAATGAAAAAGATAACAAAAAATCGTATCAGTAAACAAACATTAATCCCCGAACCGTCAATCTTTGTTATTTGCATTTTGGTTCTGAAGATGCTTCCAGCACCGAATTAACCCCTTTCGCTACCATGAGCAAAAACTACATGTACAGTCAAACCTGTGTATAGTGGCCGGCCGGTGTGAGCGCATAATCTGTTTGGGCGGATAGCCTGTCTGGGCCGCAGTATTATAGTAATGGCAATATCGTGTATTAGGCCCCACCACTGCTATACTGTATACACTTATGTAGCCAATAAATCTAACTTATAGCCACTAAATCTGACCTATAGCCACTAAAGCTGACCTATAGCCACTAATCTGACCTATAGCCACCAAATTAGGGTTAGGGTTAGGGTTAGGGTTAGGGTTTATGGTTAGGGTGGGACAGGCTATCCGCCCAAGGGAAACAAGACAAGTGACCACGGCTGACAGGTGGCCTCTACAGACAGGTTCCATAACATTGGTTTTCTCTGCAGATGATCACTTTTGGTGGCTACTATAAAAATTATGATAGGCAAGTTTGCTGCTATAGACAGGTGGCCACTAAAACAGGTTTGACTGTATGTCTTATGAGCCACTGGTAATATTCTTTTAGATTCTTGGCGTTGTATAGGTTAATTGGGGGGTAGTTTGGCGTTACTATAGAGGTTATTGTGGTATTAATATTTAAATCAAAATGTAACCCTATCCCCACCGTGGAGAGATATGTTTATATCTGATGCACCTTATGGGTTAACGTCTTTATTACCACAATGTTATAGGTTATTAGATCGGCGTTGAACTGGGATTGTTAATTGCGGTGATGATTATCCTCACAATTAATTAACCCTCACGTCTTCACGGTCAAACTGTTGCGTGTGGTATCTCACTCATGTTAATATTCTTCTTGGATACAAGTGGGTTAATTGCGGTATATAGACTTTAGCGTTGATCTTCGCGGTGGTTCACAAAGAACCGCAACTTACATATCGTGACCGCCCCTGAACCGTGTCAGCGGATGCTGTATTGTTGTCTAAACAAAGACACGACCGTGTTCTAAATAAATAATATCACCGTTGAACTTCGACATAAGTCATGCGTATGACATTAGTCATCTTTTGAATAGCAGTATACCGATAATGATTATTCCTTTTTCTTTTTTTTTCCCCCGTCGAAATGGTTTGTTTGGGAATCAGTTTTGTTTGGGCAACGTCGTTCTTCTCTCTGGTTTTCTGGTTGTATTTTATCCAAGCTATTATCATGATTAACACGCCTCCCCAACCTTCATTTAAAGAGATCAAAGGTAGAGTAGCTTTGGCTGCATCGACAAACTCATTGGCAACTCTTTATTGTTCTTGCGGACTGTGCGGACTTTCCTCTCACTAATATAAATATGGAACCATGATTTATTTGTTTGTTTATACTCCATTAGTAAGATAGTTGTGATTGCATTGCAAATATAAAGTAGTAATAAAGAACAAAACTCTAGCCACATGATCACAAGAGGCATCAAGTTGTATTTTGCATATTGAATCATTATATCGGTCAAAAATTATGATTTATCCTGAAACTGTCACACATCACTCGGGAGACATCTTTTGTCACATCGTGGATTCGAACATGAAAAATAACTCAAACACTAAACGAACAATTTGGTTTCAGAAAGTACCAATACCCAAGAATCTCTTTAATTTGTTCACAAAATGTATTGAAAAACATACAAATAAAGTTGTTGACTGTTCAAATTCTTGGATTTTGCTTTGTAATACGCATTACGAAAAAGTACAGATTTTGACTGTTCAAATTCTTAGATTTTGCTTTGAATTATGTATTGTATACCGGCGCCTGTCTAAGATCAGATAAAGATGTTTGAGGTTTGCGTTCAGTGTGTCAGTTCAGTCGTGTGTAAACTTCTGTGAGTGTGTCGTGTAAATATGTTTTTCTATTTGTTTATTTTGTTTGAGAATAACCCAATAGGTCGTGGTTATCCAAGTAAAATGTCAAGACATTTTCAATGGAAACAAAATCACGACATATCATTATTTTGGAGTACAATCATGTATCGGTGAAATGTTTAGTCGTCGTTCGACGCTCCTTATGCATGACTTATTTTAAAGCGTGTGGTAGCACGGACTGGGACAAGGGGGCACACCCACCCCCCCCCCCCCCCCCACCCCTGTCACTCATATGAGGGGAATAAATAAATCAAATACACATCATATGTTGAGGTGTTGTGGCACGATCGGATAAGCGCTTGACTTCCAATCACGGGACCCGAGTTCGAACCCTATCGATCGATGGCACGGCACTTGTGTCCTTCAGCAATACATTGCTGCCCTCGACCAAGGAGTATAAATCGGTACCTTTGTTAGCTGTTAATTAGCCTACAGCGCCCAAATATAGAGCAGCTTATGCTAGTGTGCTCCTCAGGAAGTTGAGATGGTGCACAATATAATTGCGCAGGTTTGCACTGTACCTGATGACCAAGGGCAATAATAATACAGCGCTTAGAAAATATGCATTAACCTCTATTATACAGGATAATCTAATTATAATATAATTATGATTGATTTCGAAACAGAGTGCTCTTCATAAATGTCATAGCGATATATCCGTGCCCAGAACATATTGGTTGACCATGATACGACTAGTCTACTTTTTCAAGGGTAATTTACCAAATTAATTATTTCCAACGACACATTCATAACGTTAGCTATATACCCACGCACTGCTCACTAACATTGTGGTTAATTGTCACGGTGTTAAACACTCTCGAGCGATTCGATTAATTTGCTGCTCTAAAATTCGCATCGCTACAGATCATTAAATATTGAATATGAAACACCGACGAATTAAACAGTAACTCCAAATAATTTTGGGTAAAGGTCAAGGTAATTACTGAATGCGGGGGGACAAATTAAAGCGAACAATGAATGACCTAAATAGACTAGACGATTACCAGAGTGATACAGATGTTTGGTTTAATACATACAATTAGCGTAATAGTAGCGCACTGTTTCGTTATAATATTGATATGGACGTGATTAATAAGTGCTTTTTTAACATGGTTATTATAATTATAGTCTTGTTGTATAGACAAACTTTGCATAATTTTATTCCATGGTGGTCTGGTGGTGGGGATGTGGAGCAATACACTTGAACGCGCGGCAACAGGCGGAGGACGGGGGGACATGCCCCCCCCCCCCCCCCCCCCCACCAGTTTCAATATTATGTATGTTTAATTCAATAGCTTGCACTACGTATTATCATGATTATGTGAAATATCTGTCTCAAACCGCACAATTTCGAGCCAAAAATGCAAAAGCTCCCTACTGTGGGAGTGGGACATCTCCTCCCATACCCTCCCCCGCTCGGTTGCTTCGCTCCCTCGCACTGCCCCCTCTCCACTTTTGAGAAGCTGTTGACGCCCTTGGTGTTCAAACCACCTTCGGATTACCATTATGAAGATGAATATGACAAAATGAATCATCAAATATAATTGTAGACATGGTAGATAGGCCTATAAAAAGTAAATATTACATATTCTCATTGCTCTAAATCCTTGATAATTCATGAATTAAAGATAAAGCCTATAAAAGTAACGACGACAGAGAGCATACATTCTTCGTATTTCATCGCATTTTTACAATGAATCGATCGAAGATAGACCTCTAAAAGTCATGAGGAAATATTACACACATTCATTTCATACCTAGGATATTTATCATTGTTTCCAAATAAGATATGATTATAATAGATTAAATTGAATTGAAATGAACTGAATTGAATTGAATTGGATATATGGAAGTTAAGAATATGAGAGTACAAAGCATTGCCATTATTTATTCAATGCTAAGAAAGAAAAATGTTAGCATGAATAAAACCTAGACCTATAAAAGTCACAATTTAATATGCTATGGATTCCTTTTAATTATCAATAGAGAAAATATAAAATACTGCGGTATGGGATGATGACATCGACTGTTGTCATTGGGCGATCCAGAAAATCAAAGGATAAAAGGAAAAATTATACCATAAATAAAGACAGACCTATAAAAGTCAGAGGCAAATATTATATTTTTGTATTATTTTGTATTCATTATTAATAGTGACAAAAACGGTCAATCGGTAACAGACGATGACACCAAGACCTGTCATAGACCAAACCATTGATTTCAAATTTCATTCATAGTTTTATCATGGATCCTGTGGTTTTATCATAACCCTTACGGCAATTGGGGAGCCACGTCATGACAATATCGAAATGAAGGGACTATAGTTGATTCGGGCCCTTGTCTTTTGTTGCGGAGGTTGAAGGTTCAACGCTCTATCGTGTAAACCTATACATATTCATTCATTCATTCATTCATTCATGCATTCATGCATTCATGCATTCATTCATTCATGCCTTCATTCATTCATTCATTCATTCATTCATTCATTCATTCATTCATTCATTCATTCATTCATTCATTCATTCATTCATTCATTCATTCATTCATTCATTCATTCATTCATTCATTCATTCATTAACTGCCTACGGTAATTACAAAGTCGGGTCATAGCACGGTTATTATGGAAACATATATTATACATGAGAGATATGGATTCCTTTTAATTATCAATTGAGAAAATATAATAATGTGGTATGGGATGGTGACAATGTGATAATGAAATTAAATGACACCATAAATAAATACAGACCTATAAAAGTCACAGGCAAATATGATATGAATTCCTTTTCATCGTCAATAATGAACAGATGATGACACAGAGACATGTGTATACAGACCAAGCCATTCATGAAGGAACTATAGTTGGTTCGGACCGTTGTCTTTTGATACGGAGGTTAAAGGTTCAATACCCTATGCACCCGATTATCATTTAATGATATTTTCTGGTCCCATTTATCCTTTCAATATATATGTTAAACATTCACCTTTGTTAATTATTTTGTTTGTTTGTCGGAAAATGGGTCATTGCAAGGTTTCTGTTGAAAAACATATAGGAAAGAGACGCGGTTTGTGACTATGAGTCATCGGTATTATGAAGGTCGTGAGTTCGATTCCCGCCTTGTTTTAATTTTTAAGCTCCTCATATCGGAAAATGGGTCATAGTATAACAAGGTCACTATGAAGACATACTTGGGATTGACGTGGTTGGTTGCTTTGAGCTCTCGATGTTCAATGTGGAGGTGGTGGGTTCGATTCCCTGCTCGCGTCATGCCTTGTCAGTAACTTTGTGTACGGGAATTGGAAACACGGGTCATGGCACGGTCGTTATGGAAATATACATGGAAGTAACGCGGTTTGTTGCTCCGAGTCATCGACTTAAAATACGAAGGTCGTGGGTTCGATTCCCTTCTCGCCTCATTCCTTTCTAACTCCTTATATCGGGAAAAAAGGGGTCATAGCAAGGTCACTATGAAGACATACTGGGGAGTGACGTGGTTGGTTGCTTGAGCTCTCGATTTTCAATGTGGAGGTCGTGGGTGCGATTCCCCACTGGCGCCATACCCTTGTATCAACTCATTCCAGCAATCGCATGGCAAGGTCCAAATGGAGACAGGGGAGTGTGATGGAGTATTGCTTCGAGCCCACCTCGAATGTGGCTTCTCGATTTTCACGTCGACATAGCCGACTGGAGCACGATGACGTCATTAAGACACATTGCGCATGCGTTCGGTCCACTCGCACGTTCTCTGCCAGAACCGTGAAATCGTTTATCGACGTTTTTATTTGGCGTTCATCCAAAAACCCGTACTCCACCCTGTTCAGATCTACCTAAGACGTAAACAGACAGGCACAATGGAATTCACAAGTACGCACGCACGCACGCACGCACGCACGCACGCACGCACGCACGCACGCACGCACGCACGCACGCACGCACACACACGCACACACGCACACACGCACACACACACACACACACACACACACACACACACACACACACACACACACACACACACACATACACACACACACACACACACACACACACACACACACACACACACACACACACACACACACACACACACACACACACACACACACACACACACACACACACACACACACACACACACACACACACACACACACACACACACTCATACACACACGTGGGGCCATACACCTTCAGGAGACGAGCTCAGACTTTGATTATTGTGGTCTTTTCCAGGCCCGCTGTGTTACATTTGTTCGTTTGTTTGTTTGTTTGTGTTGTTTGTTTGTTTGCTTGTTTGTCTATTTGTCCGTCTCTTCTAGTTTGTTCTAACATACCTTGCAGGCTGCATTGAATGCTAAGCTTCATACAGAATATTCCTTTTGAACAGGGCGTAAATAAACCCACCTATAACAAAAACAAATTAATGACCAAGCACCTAGAGGCTAGAGGCTCCCCACAGGAGCAAGAAAAGGAACAAATTTATGAAGCGTGCACAGCGATTTGTCACACTATTTCTATTATACAAGTTGTTTGAATTTACTTTTTTCTTATTCTCAGGTTGTCAGTCATTCGAGCAGTCTCGATAAAGAAGTCTCGATAAAGCGAAGAATATCATATCAAGTTAAAAGGGGCTATTATACTGATTGCAGAATCGTCTCTGAAAATAACACACTCGTCAATCACAGACGCTTCGTTCTATCATCGTGATCGTCATGAATCAATTACTATTGGTGCTTTAAAATTTACCAGAGGGAAGATCAGATGACATGTATATGATGTATGACAGATTTCCGTTTTTCTTTTATTCCTCTTCTTTCTTCTTCCTATTTTCTTATTTTCCAATAGTTCCCTTTCTTCCATTTTCTTATGAGACGAAGACAAATTGATTGTGTCACAAGTACATTATCGTGAATGATAACAGTTTCAGTATATACCTCCGCCTGGCATGCCTGGGGATGCGCGTCTCTAAGCGCATTGTTCGCGCATCTCGTCATTATTATTGTCATCAATAATCCACGCATTGTTACGCGTTTCCATTTTTTTTTTTTTAATAGTAAGTTTAGTTCGGTTACAAAATGGTATACATCTATCGCATTTTTTTATATTCGTAAAAATCACTGAATTTGATCATAAATTTCAATACGTTGCCATCAATAATCTGCGCATATAATGCGCGTTTCCGTCTGTTTTCTTGGCGTCATTCAGTTTTAGTGCCAGACGAGTTTTATTGAGACGTCCTACAATGCGTAAACTATTGATGACCTTTTGGCATCCAACATAATATGAACAGTGGTATTTCATTCTAACTCAGGTATTAACGTAATTTACTAAATTGTCATATTCAACATTCTCATTTGTATTGTAAACATAATTATACATTAAGGAAACATAAGGAAACATAAGGAAACTGACCAGAAATATATGATAATTATAAATGAAAAAGAGCAAAGGAAATAGGATTTCCAAGCTGAGTTGGTAGAGCATCGGGCTAGAAATCCAAAGAACTCGGGTTCGAATCACGGAGAAACCCTATTTTCTTGGGTCATTTTAATTTATAAAATATATGTCTTATAATTTTGCCAACGCCAGTATTAGTTTTCAGCCCCCCAAAAAATAAAATAATTAATGCTAGTGGAACGAGCTACAATTCTTCTATTAATTTATGATGATTGAACAGTTATCATTTGAATAAATACATTATGAACTTCTTAACAATTATAACATTTCATCAAATTCAAGATTTTCTAAACTTAATTATATACCTGTCTGGATTCATATAGATATTATTCTATAGACTATAAAAGTCTACACAATAAAACTATTCAATTATAATCAAAAGATTGTATGACAACCCCTGAATTTAATTATTATCCTTCAAAAATGTATTATTAACTTCTTAACAATTATCATATTTCATCAAATTCAAGATTTTCAAAACTAAATTATACACCTGTCTGGATTCAATTATTCTATAGACTATGAAAATCTACACAATCAAACTATTCCATTATAATCAAAGGATTGTATGACTACGCCTGAATTTAATCAGTATCCTTTAGAAGATGAATTATGAACTTCTAAACAATTATCACAGTTCATCATTTTCAAGTTTGTCCAAACTTAAATAAAACCATTAAAGGCGATGAATGAAAGGTCTCCATCATGCAGAGGGAATACCTGTGAAGACCAAAGCAAGTGTTATTCCATAGACTATACAAGTATACACAATAAAACTATTCCATTATACATGTTATAATGAAGGCGTACAAAAACGAACCTCTAACCCTACCTACAGACCTAGATTAAACCATTGTCCAAAAGACTATAAACGTCTAAACACAATAATATTAATATCGATATTATTCTATGGACTATAAAAGTCTACACAATACAACTATTCCATTATAATTAATGAAGGCGTGCAAAACGAACCGATAGACCTAGATTAAACCATTATCCAAAAGACTATAAAATCTAAACACAATAGTTCAAAATCAAGGAGTGAAGAACTAGCCGATAGACCTACCTGTAAACCTAGATTAAGCCATTGTCCGAAAGACTATTTTAAAAAATATAGACACAATAATTGCGATCCGTCAAATTCAAGGACTGTAATAATAACTGTTTATTAGGGAAAACCCGCCTGGGATTAAGTGATTGTTCCATAAAGACTACAAAAGTATACACAATGCTGCACAATTTATTGTATTCCGTCAAATTCATATATATCATTTTAAATAAACTCAAGCCTCATGACATGTATAATGAGTCAGACTGGACTCAGGTATTGTCGCGTACGCTATAAAAGTCGAAACAATAATACTATATTCCATCAAACTCGAAGCCGAGGGATTTGTAACAAAGTCATGATAGATAGCAATTTCATTCTTCGGGAAGTCCAAGGATGACGGAATACACAGTCACAATTATTATTCCAACTACCTGCAATTTTCTTTCATAGAAAAATCTTTGAAATGCTGTCTGTGCCTGGGAGGTAAATGATTAAACTACTCTACAATGTGTATAGCGTCCCTGTTAGCACGGTAAGTGCTCATAATTATATTCCCCTATTCATACCAACAAAATATTCTGCATTTATTCAGTCAAACCTGTCGTAGTGGCCACCTGGCTATAGCAGCCAACCTACCTATTACAGTGGTCATCTGTGATGATCTGTCTACAGTGGCCTCTCTTTTTGTTTTCCTTGGGTGGCCACTATACCCAGGTTTAACTGTACGTGGGCTTAATTCGTTGCTACAATGTGGCGGTTTATAGTCAAATCGGTTTAACTCAGTTTGGTATATGATAATGGGTGTGTTTATCTTCATTTTTAAAGCCAGGAATCTGCGCTATGAAAAATATTGCTGGCTAATTTTACTACAATAGGTTAGCCTGAAACACGTTTCAAAATGGTGACTGTGGACCAAGAAGGTAGAATTAATGCGGATAAACTCACTCTTCGTCTCAATGTTTAATTCTCGTTTCTTACGATATATACGGTATACATATCAAACACAATGATTTACAAAATAAGGGATGGGAACCAGAGGGATCCACAAAACATGTTAAAAAGCAATGCTTGTACAATTGTGGAACCATCAATAAAAGTTCAGACTTGACTTACTTGACTTATGCCGTCCACACCATCGCCTGGATGTGTGATGGCTTCTGTTTCACAATGGCTTGCCACATCTTCCTATCTTCGGTCAATCTTTTGGCTTGAGTTAGGGAATTTATGCGTCTAGTAGCGCAGTCCTCTTTTACACCATCTGTCCACTTTTTGGCTGGTCTTCCTCTTGGTCGGTTCCCATGTATTCTACCGTTGAGGAGTATTTGTGGGTATCTTTGGGGGTCCATTCGATTGACATGTCCAAAGTATCTCAATCTTTTGGTAGTGACTTTATCGGTGATTGTTTCTTCCATATTTAGGTTGTTCCGAATGAATGTGTTCCTGAGCCTGTCTAGTCTGGTAACTCCCATGATTCTCCTGAGGCATGACATCTCAAAAGTGTGTAGTCTATTGGCATCAATCTTTTTGAGGGTCCAGGTTTCAGCACCGTAGAGGAGGATGGACAGCACAAGCACTTTATAAAGTTCTACTTTCGTTGTGCAGCGTATGTCCTTTGATGACCAGATTTGGTTAAGGGCCTGGAATGCTCCGATTGCCTTTCCAATGCGGTTTTGAACCTCTTCTGAACAGGATCCTGTTTGTGAGATTGTCCCTCCCAAGTAGATAAACTTCTCAGCTTGTTTAAGTTTTTCTCCATTTATCCTAATATCAATTAAATGTGGCTGCTTGCTAATTACTTGCACTTCAGTTTTGTTGATGTTGAGTTTCAGGCCAAAGTTTGAACTTCTTCTGTTGACTTCATCTACTAGGGCTTGTAGATTTCCCTCAGTGTCTGCAATCAAGACGATGTCGTCTGCAAATCTTAGATTGTTGATTCTGTGTCCCTGGATCTCTACTCCGATCGGCGTGTCATAGGTGGAATAGAGCATCACAACTTCTAGGAGGATATTAGCGTCTTTTCGCTCTGCGACGCATGTGCGGCGACGGGGGATTTAAATCCGCTGTGACCGTCCCCGTACTCTGGCTACCGTCGCGATCTATTTGCAGTTTCGCAATTCTGAATACGCGGGAGTTTCACTCGTTCCATTTATCATGCATGTTGTACTATAAGCATACGGTATAGGCAGTTCAAATCACAACGTACTGTGCATGCAGCGCGTGTGTACGAATCAGTGCATGAAACACGTGAGGCAGCGAGCCTCGCCGTCCAAGCGCTCTGATTGGCTGATCACGTACCCGCGTAGCGGCTCTACGACCGACGTTAATTCGGTCAAATACCGTCCTAGGTTTGGCCGCTACGCGGAAATTTTCGCTCTGAGTGCGACCCCCGCTAAGATTAGCGTTGTAGCCACACTCCCGTCGCAGAGCGAAAAGACGCTACTGAAAAGTTGAGGGGATAGTACACATCCTTGCCGTACCCCTACTGATGATTGGAACCAGTCTGTTATTTCCCCATTCACTCGTACAGCACTGCTGGATTGTTTGTATATCGCTTGAAGGAGGCTAATGTATTTGGAAGAGTATCCAAAAAATTCCATCGCTTTCCAGAGTCCTTCTTGCCATACCGAGTCGAATGCCTTCTGATAGTCAATGTAGCATAGGTACAGGTCTTGGTTCCTCTCAAGGTGTTTCTCA
The DNA here is from genome assembly GCA_037951105.1 of Echinarachnius parma. NCBI lineage: Eukaryota > Metazoa > Echinodermata > Echinoidea > Clypeasteroida > Echinarachniidae > Echinarachnius > Echinarachnius parma. The sequence continues at coordinate 42,808 of JBAMJV010000371.1, forward strand.
ATGATGCCCGTCTCGCCGGCTGCTTTGATTTCTTCCCCTGATATGCGGTCGTAGCCTGGTGTCTTTCCCTCTGTAAGTTTCCCTACGGCCCTCTCTACTTCTTCCCGAAGAATATCTGGCACAGGATCCAGGCTGGGCATTACTGGTATGTTTGTTTGCTCTTCGTCTACAGGGTTCTGGCTGTTGTATAGTTCTTGATAATTTTCCTTCCATCTATCCTTTACGTCAGTCATCTCCGTCAAGACATGTCCCTCTTTGCTTTTAATTGTCTGCATTCTGATACTGGGTTTCTTTGAGATTTGCTTAATTGTTGTGTAAACAGCTTTTGTCTTGGCAGCTTGGTGATAGTTTTCTACCTTCTTGCAAAGATCTTTCAGCCATTTATCTTTACATTCCTTGGTTTTTCTTCTAATCTCTCTATTAAGGAAGTTGTATCTTGGTTTCTTGTTTGGGTCATTTATCTTGTCCTGTTTCGCTTTCTTCCGTTCATCACTAAGTTGTAGAACCTCTTCGCTAATCCAGGGATCTTGTTGTTTGGATTTCTGATGTCCAAGTATTTTCTGTGAAGATTCATTGACAGCTGTTTTCACTTCTTCCCATAATGCTTCTAAAGTTAAGACTAATGACTAATTATTGAATTAACAAGTTTATTACCAAGATTATAATTATTAATTATAATAATTATTATCATTATTTTTCAAACTCACTTGACTATTTGCATCGCCCCAGAAGTGGTTTAAATTCGGGATCAGAATGTGAAAGGGGATATGCCGTTTTAACTTCAGACAGCTATGCATATGGGGTCAACGTCAGTGCACTTGAGAGTAACCATGTATAATACACTGTTGGTCGTTGGTATATGCACATAACACTCCAGGTCACGGGTTCGAATCTGAAGATCCCATCCCGGGCGAGCTCCCTCAATAAACCTGCTTTACGAAAGTATGATACATAGATAACCATTCAATTAAATAATATCAACTGTTCTATACTGAACGTGTCTGTTAATTTTCAATCATATATATGTTATACCACCGACTTATATCGTGGTCACACCATCGAAATTAATATTTTCATTTAGGACCATCTTATCTTGTTTTCAAAAGCTTCAATGAATAAAACGGGGGGAAAATACTCAATTCAAACTATTTCACAAATTTGTGCAAAGAAGATAAAAATATGGAAGATTTGGCAATTAAACCAGATGTATATTAACCCGTTCACTACGAGATTCTGAAATCCCCATAAACTTTGTACATAGCCTATCTGGTACGCGTCGCACAAAAGAATATTACATCAGATTTGTCATAAACTATTATCATAATCAACGCAATTTACGTATAATCAAATGACAACAGTTATTTGAACTAGAACAGCTGATTTCAACCAAGGACGAACGAATATCACGACGAGCGTCTTGAGGCTATAATGGCCTACTTCCATTCATTTTCCAATAACACTTGCATTATAATGCTAATTTCAATTTAAACAAAAAAAAACACATCCAAACCATGCCAATTGCGGCAACGAACATCATACACCGCGTAAATTCTGATAAAATATTTGATTTTCAATAGTACTACGCTAATTTCGATTTATTAAAAAAAAAAACATAACCATGCCAATTATTGCATGCCTCGAACATCATCCACGTAAATTATAATAATATATTTGATGATATGAATTGATCATTTTGTAACAGATCGTGAATTTCAACAGATAATCGCGTTATGGTTATTCCTAGCTAAATATGTTCTCTATTATAATGGACCGCGGGACCGTCTCCAAAACGTGATTTCCCAGTTCGTGGACTGTCATGGCGGCGTCCGCGTATATACGCTGCGTAAAGCGCCATCTATAGTACATCACCACGCTTGGCGACCTTTAAAACTGAAGATCATGCACAGAAATACACATTTTATCAACCGTTGGTCCTTTTGGGCAAATATCAACAAAGTCACAAGATCCCTTTAATCATAATAATTATGCTGTGGGAAAATTTTTGGGGGACGTTAATCTTTTGCAATTTGTGTGTGTACTTTTCTCGTGGTATTAAAAATCAATTCGACATTGAAATTGTGTGTATAAAGTATTTAGAAATCAAGTCCGAGTATTGAACAAATCAAGATTCGAGACCACCTCCTTTCATTTGGCCACGATCAGTTTCTCGGGTGACACGTATCTACAATCTCTTCGGACAAACCACACAAGTGAATGTTAATGAAAACCAATAGTGACCCCGTACTTTTCTTTTCTTCCCTCTGTTTTGTTTCTTTTCAATCCGATTTCCAAGTTCGTGTCCGAATTTATGCCACTTTTCGCTTTACAAGTGAGTCAATATTTTCATAAACGACTTGACCTGTCCTTCGGACAATCCGTCATCATCATCTCCAAGCTTGACACCTCCATCCGAGCCCATTCCCCTCCCCCTCTTCCCCCTCTCCAACCCCTTCTCCAAGCTTGACAACCGAGCCCATTCCCCTCCCCCTCTTCCTCCTCTCCAAGCTTGACACCTCCATCCGAGCCCATTCCCCTCCCCTCCTCCCCCTCTCCAAGCTTGACACCTCCATCCGAGCCCATTCCCCTCCCCCCTCTCCCCCTCTCCAACCCCCTCTCCAAGCTTGACACCTCCATCCGAGCCCATTCCCCTCCCCTCCTCCCCCTCTCCAACCCCTTCTCCAAGCTTGACACCTCCATCCGAGCCCATTCCCCTCCCCCTCCTCCTCCTCTCCAAGCTTGACACCTCCATCCGAGCCCATTCCCCTCCCCCTCCTCCCCCTCTCCAAGCTTGACACCTCCATCCGAGCCCATTCCCCTCCCCCTCCTCCCCCTCTCCAAGCTTGACACCTCCATCCGAGCCCATTCCCCTCCCCCCTCTCCAACCCCCTCTCCAAGCTTGACACCTCCATCCGAGCCCATTCCCCTCCCCCTCCTCCTCCTCTCCAAGCTTGACACCTCCATCCGAGCCCATTCCCCTCCCCTCCTCCCCCTCTCCAACCCCTTCTCCAAGCTTGACACCTCCATCCGAGCCCATTCCCCTCCCCCTCCTCCCCCTCTCCAAGCTTGACACCTCCATCCGAGCCCATTCCCCTCCCCCTCCTCCCCCTCTCCAACCCCTTCTCCAAGCTTGACACCTCCATCCGAGCCCATTCCCCTCCCCGTCCTCCCCCTCTCCAACCCCTTCTCCAAGCTTGACACCTCCGACCGAGCCCATTCCCCTCCCCCTCCTCCCCCTCTCCAACCCCTTCTCCAAGCTTGACACCTCCATCCGAGCCCATTCCCCTCCCCCTCCTCCCCCTCTCCAAGCTTGACACCTCCATCCGAGCCCATTCCCCTCCTCCTCCTCCCCCTCTCCAACCCCTTCTCCAAGCTAGACACCTCCAACAGAACCCCTCCCCCTTTCTCCCCCTCCCCCTCTTCTCCCTCTCACCCTTCCTTTTGAAATACACCTACCTCATATTCCCCCCTTCAGTATAAAAGACGATGGATTATGGATGGATGGATGGATGGATGGATGGATGGATGGATGGATGGATGGATGGATGGATGGATGGATGGATGGATGGATGGATGGATGGATGGATGGATGGATGGATGGATGGATGGATGGATGGATGGATGGATGGATGGATGGATGGATGGATGGATGGATGGATGAATGAATGGATGAAAGGATGGATGGATGGATGGATGGATGGATGGATGGATGGATGGATGGATGGATGGATGGATAAATGAATGAATGAATGCGTGAATGAATGAATGAATGAATGCATGGACAAATGAACAAACAAATGAATGAATAGATGGATGAATAAAACCTGTCAAATTAAGGGAGAGACATCATTAACCGAATCGATACATCATATTGGTATCTCAACCATGACCTCCTAGTCAATGACCTTCATTTTAAAGATTTCCAAGGAGAATAAAAATCAATTCATTCATAAAATCATAAATGCTTTTACAGACGATTCCCAGGGGCTATTTTAAGTGAATGCTAATGATATTATTCAGTTTCTTTGCAACTGCTACCAGTTGCTATTTCATTCATAAATTTCGTGGTTGCGTTTTATTTCATTCATATAATGTTTACTCTTTCTTACACACAAAAACACACAAATCGCTCTTCGTCTGTCAAACTCTATAAAGGAGAAAAACAGAAAATGACATCAGGGGACCCCAAACACATACAGAAAATCGTTTATCAACTAGGCACGCTACATTTTAACAATTACTAATGCATGATCTTTAGTAAATGACTGTGATTTATTTTCCTCCTTTTTTAATCCATTTCCGCTCTTTTCAAGACTGGTGTAGAAATATGGTCCCACTTTTGAATTATATTGATGTGTCTAGCAGCTGCCTATTTCATTCAATGTAATAAATACCTCGATTCCTTTTCAGTCGCGGTTTACTGATTAGGAATAGTAGCATAGGGGAAGTTATTGAAAACGTGGATATTGGCCCAACTATTGATTAATTAATAGAGTTACGAAATTTAAAGATCTAGGTCGGAATTCTGAACCCAAAAATCGTGAAATGCAGAAGATTAGGCCGAAGTTTTCATGCAGCACTCCGCCCACCGGTGAGATAACGCCAACATGACCAACTCACCAAGGAGGTATAGTCATGACAGTATGCACGCCCGCCTCGGCCCCACTAAGCATTTGTGACTGCATTATTTCAATCAAGGAGGTATATTCTATTACCTCACTGGTTCAATCACTGCTCAGCAGCTTTTCACATACTTTTTCATAATTATACAGATGAATTTCATATTACCAGGTATAGCACTAGCAGGGCCCGTATTCAATATACCCCGCTAGCTTAGTTTCATGCTAAGTCCATTTGAGATCATACAGTTTAGTGAGCAACAGGCAATTTTCCTAGTTCCCAACTAGGTTATATAAGGCTTAGCATTACCGTACCTAGTTAATTGTTAACCATATTTGATAACTACAGGATCATATGTTAATAGCCATGTCATCAGAAATGGACTAAGCATGAAACTAAGCTGGGAGAGTTTTATGAATATGGGCCCATCAGGGGGGTGTTTCACAAAGATCCTAAGTTGAACTTAACTCTAAGTTGGACTTAAAATGTATAGACAGTCGTTAGTTTCATTGAATATTTTTTTTGTAAAAGTCCTTTAAACAGGCATAAAATGTTGATTCATATCATTCATAATTTCTATTATCTAGGATATTTCATGTTCTTGATGAAACAGTTATGAACGGTCTAAATTTCTTGCTTTTTTGCTTTTGAGTATATTGTATTCCAAGGCTACAAATGGCTTTCCAACTTAGAGTTAAGTTCAACTTAGAATCTTTGTGAAACACCCCCCTGGTATGTGTGCCTCAATGCGAATACCGACTAAGTTATCTCGAACATTTGTGGTAAGTAAAATAGTCAATTTCGAGGGTTTTGTCAACTCTTACGAGTTACGGTATATCATTTGACATTACCAGTTATTGTTTTTAGGGGGTCCCGAGAACTGTTCCTTAGCTTTAATCTTAAAAACAAAAACTATAAAGACCATTTGAATGGATGAAATATTATGAGGTTGTACAAAATTGTATAACACTAAACTTGACCGCTGTTGTTAACAGTAATTCTATCATCACCCGTCTTGTACGTGATCGAATGCAGGGCAATTTTGAAAATAATATAGCCCTATCAAAACCAACGATTATTTTCTATTTTGTCTGGACTTATAGTTTTCAATAAAAAAAACACGTTCCCTTTATTTTGACTGCGGTATAAGGCGGTGGTCATTAAAATGTAGTTATAATCGCAGGGGAGGAGAAGTGTCGAGGATTAGAGAAAAGGTTCCGTGACATTTTGTTTCGGTAATATTGCTCCCCTATAACAATTTTCATAACCAACTAAGATTTCTAACACTTACCAAAACCAAATTCAAACATATAGGAAGAACTTTCCAGAAACGAATTTTGAAAAAAAAGGAGCAAGGTAAATTGGGCTTCGACATAAATCGAACCCAAGACCTCCGGATTGCTAGACCGGTGCTCTTACCAAGGAGGTTTCTTATATATACCTCCTTGCTCTAACCGTACTATCCATGCTCTAACCATGGATTGTACTAGCTCTAACCATCGAGCCACAGTGACCCTTGAATGGTGCATAGTAATTCCCATGAAACCGTGCCCTTATGACGAGCATTGAACAGGGTTTCTTGCCTCTTGGACCACCATTCAATGTTCTTGCGGCTCTTTTCCTTATACAATGTATGAGGGAAATATAAAATAATAATCAACACCGACCACACTAAATAAATTTATTTAAATAACATTCATGAAAAACGTTTTCGTGTAAATCATATTATCGTATGTCGGTGGGCATGAATGAAACCACCCTACTAAACTACATCTTGATAAATAAACATATATTTAATAATTTAACGAATGTAAAGTCATAACAATACATTCTGGATGCAACCAGTCTACACAAAAAAATATCTTGAAATTGAATAAATAAATTAAAGGAACATAAACGAATGGGAAGTCATTAAAATACGTTCTAAGCGTTTTGACAGATATTTTGTTCGAAATTCATCAAATCTGATGGTATGTGAAGAAAGTGTGGGTATATTGGCGTCACAGAGCCATTATCCAGAATGGTCCAGACTTACAGGCGCTATACGGAATAAAATATCAAATTATTATATCATTTAACTCTGCTATTATCACAGCATGGGAATCTCATTAAGTTAATAAAGTTTAACAGGTGTCTTTAGAATTAGGAAGGTTAATACAAATTAAAGAGAAAAGGGGGGCAAAAGATATGAAAAATGGGGAAGAAAGCGAAAGAGGGAAAACGTCACTTTTGGTTTAACGACGGACCTCACGACAATTTTATACCATACACTGGTAGTGTAATTGAGTTAACACAATACACATCTGACCGTTTTATAAAGAAATATAATAACTGTATTTATGGGAAAAGGAGTAAAAGAAATAAACGGCGAGATAGAGGGGTGGGGATTGATACATGATTGCATATTCAGTGCATTTTAAACTTAAAGGGACTTAGTAACATTGTCCAAATCCTCAAAATAAAATTTTAATTCTAGCGGTTCACTCATACCTTGTTGTATTCGTATTAACAATAAAATCATGGGATCGGTTTCGGTTTTTCAAATTTCCCTTTCGTTACATGTACGATCGAAATATTCAGATAAGAAAAACTCCGGTGGAGTTTTGAAACCATGTACAAAGTGAGTGCAGTGAGTTAGTGAGTATCACTTTGCATTTTCGCTCATTACTTGGCCATGCAATGTCCATTTGACTTGAAATGTTCACACAATACACTGTGGACATATGAGATAACAACAATACATTGCATCAACCATTCATCACTTTTTGCACATGTCAACAAAGTTACTAGATCCCTTTAAATGGTTTTGGAACCATAACTGTCTTTTGCGAAACACCACAAACAATCAGCATGATCAGTCCATTACTACTATAGATCATGGATTGTACTAGCGGGATACAATCCATGTATAGATCATGGAAGGAGAATACTACATGTAGAAAGGGACGTTCTATATTTTTGTGACGCTTCAAACTCAAAGTCATCTGGAATTATCATGGAATAATGCGGTCTGGGCGATTGTTTATACCTAATTCTTCATTCCATTTTACCTATGTGGACATTCATCGTGATCATGATTGCGGTGATAATTAACTAAAAATGGGGTTAGGGGGAATGGAGAGGGGTGGTGGTTAGTGGTTGCAGTTGGCTATACGTGGAATGACTATATAAACATGTGTGGTATGATTTATGACCGTTATAGACGCCACTAATTGATTTTGCAGCCCCTTCTCGACTATTGTACTTGTAGGGGGTGAGAGGGGGGAAGCTTATAGAACATACCAGGGTCCATGAACATACATTGACATTTGTATGTTTGTGTATATTTGTCATATCTGAGGATGAATTATGTTTTATAACATGAACAGATGAATACAAAATAGCTATGGTTTCATAATTTCTAGTGCTAACGCATTTTTCTATGGGGGTCTCCGAAATGGTGGCGCAAACATGGCCCCGCCCAATGTTTGATACAACAGTGGATTCCTTGGATATTATGTGTCTTTCTTTCTTAGCTTGAACCACACACCTACTATGTACAGATGTACTGGGTAGTAGTTCTATGTGCTTGAACACATAATAGGAATGATTGTTGTATCACTATACTTCAACTTTGGTCAGCCATGTTTAGGGCCTCGTTGCAGAAATAGATACAATCGATTGTAAGTCAGAAAATGTGCGCATTTCAACCAATCAGATTTGGGCATTTAGTCACATGATCCGACTTACAATTAATTGTAACTCACAATCGATTGTATCTCTTTCTGCTGCAACGGGGCCCTAATCTAACTTACAATAAATTGCAACTTTACAATCGATTGCATCTCTTTCTGCAGCTTATCTCGGAGGGGCAGCCTCTCGTGTTGGTGCCTATCATATCGGGGGCGCGCCTCTCCCACTGAAAGCCACTCTCTAAATCCTATCCTACTCTTCTGACGGGTGTGGCGTGGCACCTGTCCTGGCCCCCGTCTACCGCGGCTTTTCGGCACAAAATCAGCTGAGCCCAAGGTCGGGTGATTATTATCACAATTTACCGCAATTTAACGATTATAGCCATGCAACGGCATGGGTCGATGACTGTGGAGGAGAGAAGGGAGAGGAGGGGGTAAAAAGGCGTTTCCGATTTCAATGAAGGGGGTGGGGGCATTGTGCCAATGCGATAGTCAATAGTGTAGTGGGTTATAATAATGTGGTGTATGATAATACAAGGGGTACACTTTTTATTTTTTTGTATGTATTTGTATCGTATTGCATGTTCAGTCGCAAGAATAATATCGAAAATAATTATGTTACACCTTTCTTTCTTCACGTTTCAGAGTTGGTCTGATCAGAGAGATGGCAGTTGGACTTCAACTTCCCTGGTCTGATTGGGGAATACGCGAAGTATTTGGGGCACATTTCTCTTATGAATTTTATGTTTTTGTCAAATTATGAGAAATGTGCCCCCGTGCTCTCCGTAGGATATACCGCTGTGGAGGATCCCCCTCCACCCTCTTAATCTGCCTCACTGCTTCTGACTGGCTGGGGTACTCGGTCAATCACCATCACCATGTAGCGACATAAACCAGACCAGACCTCAGAGATGTGGGAAGATTTTCCCAGGCTTCACCGCCCAGAGTTCTGACCCTTTGCCGTTTTCCCTTCTTCCTTTTTTTTCTTTTTCGCTCGTCTCGGATCATTTCATTTTCAGGAAAAACCAAAGTCCAGGCAATCATGTAGGAAAGATAGAGAGAAATATAATAAAACAATCGAAAATGTTGAAGAGCATCAGCTATGGGGTCAATTAACGAAAAATACTGAATCACAAAGTCAAAAGTCCACCAACATACATTTGGAGGTACATCAGAAATAATGGATTTCATGTTTGAATTGCATTGTAAGACACAAAATATGTTTTTAATGTACATTATATAATGAGATAATTGGAACTTGTCAACTCAAACGAGCAAAGGGTTGATTGTTATCCTAACGAAACTATAGAGCGAATTGTGTTAATACCCCACCACCCCACCCCCTCCCCCCTCCCCGCCAAAAAAAAAAGAAGAAATTATTTCAAAGAAACAAACAAATGAATATAAATATATTTGGAAACAGTGGGACCTGTCGAATTAAATCATCAAGGGGTCAACCAACACGGAATAACGAAACAAGGGCCAATCATATGTTAATGACCATTCCCCCCCCCCCCCCTCCCCCACCAAAAAAAAAATGGAATTAAATTTTCATACACCATTCTTTTGACCGTAGCTGTGAAGCCGATATATAATGCCCCAGCCCTTCAGGCCGGATTTAAGTCAACCTTCTACCGGGTCATCGGCAATAATTGTTGGTCCTTGGGTCATTAGTTTGTCCCCCAATTTCACTTTACCCCCAGTTTCCCACTAACACTATTCCCTTGATACGTGTATGGAGAGAAAAGGGGAACAACGAACGAATTGGGGGTACATGTTCTCATCCCGGTGTAACAGGGATAAGTGTCCGGCTAGCGATAATTGGCAGTGGCGTCATTCGGACAGTTTACAATTCATATTTTTTGTCCGTTTTCGAGCCTTCATTCATACACACGGAGACACACATACGCACTCAAACACAAACATACACACATACACACGTATACATACGGACAATCAAACGAACAGTAATTTACTCCGTGACGTCACACTGACGCGGATGACGTCACTCATACAACGTAAACGTTTTTTGTATTACTTCAATTAAAATGAATTTGAATAAATACAAATGGAACTTTAATATGCCACGAAACATCGCTTTACATGCGACACACACACATACAACACACATTTACGAAGTGATTTGGACAGATATCCCTTGATTAAATTTGCCCTGGACACATGGACACTTATCCCTGCCACACCGGCCTCTGGCGTCCCATGAACGCACAGTGTTACTATAACATTCTCTTTTTTCGTTGCAATTCGTTCGTCTTTTCATGGTCTTTTCAACGATTCATTCATTTATTCATAGGCTATTGGTCGGTGAAAGGTCAAACTGCATGTATTTGATTGAGTAAGTAAACGGTATTTGTAAAACCAGAAATGGAATACCCACTTAGCTTCCAGCGACAGGTCCCATTCTTTAAAAAGGTTTCTGTCTCAAATTTTGTTAAATAAATTAACAGAGAGCGGGGTAGAGTTTTCGGGTTCGCATTCTTCTTGGGCAGCCAGAAATTAGCTTTAATAGGGTTTCCATCGAACAAGTGGATTATATGCATCACCTTCATCATAAAAAGCTTCTCACGACTATTAAACGTATCACATGACAAAAATGAAATGAATTACAGACCCCAAATTGACATGAGCAATTAAACGGAAATAATTCCTATAGTACTTTTCTCTTTTGCTTTTCACGAAAGATTAACTGAAATTTTTCTTTTGTACTTTTAGAATTGTTAACCTTCTTTATTTTTCCTTCTCGTTAATTATTTACCATTTTCTTTTTGCTGGCCATGAGTTTCAACTCTTGTCTTTTTATTTACTTCTTTCAATGAATGATTAACAGTTATGATACATTGTTACACGTGTCACAGTGCGAGAAAGGTAGTACCGATCAAATTCAATTTGGTGGATAATAATAATTGTAGCAAAATCTATTTTACCGTTTCTATAATTGTGCTCCGATCAATTACTAACGTAAATTATAAGATTAGTAAGGGATTAATTGCGTCTTAAATTTGAAATCATACAAATGAATTAAGTAAAAAATAATGAGTGAGTGAAATAATTTTCAC